>JAHWFO010065223.1:128071-228511 GCA_023313115.1 Rhysida immarginata
TTCAGCCCTCAGAACTCGAGAGTTTTTGGCCAAACACTCGATCACTGTTCTTCCTCACCCACCCTACTCACCTGACCTCGCTCCTTGTGACTTCTTCTTGTTTCCCAAACTCAAAAGACCTTTGAAAGGAAGGAGATTTGAGACGATTCCCGACATAAAGGCAAATGCGACGAAGGCGCTGAAGGACATCACAAAAGAAGCGTTCCAGGACTGTTTCCAAAAGTGGAAACACCGTTGGGATAAGTGTGTGCGTCGGGGAGGAGAGTACTTTGAAGGGGACCCAGATGTGTAACTTCTGAATAAAGTATATTTTGCTTTATGACGTCAGTCTACGTATTTATTGAACAGACCTCGTATTTTAGCAGCAAACAGTGAGAATTTTTTCCTAAATATCATCATCATCCTAATAATTACTGCTATCGTCACTGTGACTCAAATAACATATATATATATATATATATACTAGTAGAGGTACCCGGCATTGCCCGGGATAATTAAAGAGAACAATGTCAAAAAATTAAATTATAACTCCCAATTGGTTAAATAATAACTCAATCAATACAACACAGAGCAAAGAGACTATATTTATCGTCACATATATAGATATTCGTGATATATTCAGAAAATAGAAGACATGAAAAAAAACTTTTATTAATATAGTAAAAATTTATATTGAAGGATCAAAAAGAATTTTTAAAATGCTCCCAATGAACGGGCCTCCAACTGCAGTCTTTTAGCAGTTTTACACGAATTCGCTCGCTTTGGAATGTTGAGCGAGTTTGACTCAGTGCCACAGAAAAAAGATAATAATGTTCATTTTTTCTGCGTATTCACATTCAAAAATTGCAAAATTTTCATCTAATAACAGACCGAGCAACGCCGGGTATAGCTCTAGTATGATATACTATAATCTTTCCAACGAAAGTTGGAGTGGGCGTGTCCATTAAATTTCCTATTTCAATTGTTAGACATTGTTGCCAATGTAAAATCAACAATGTCTAATAATTGAACTAAAAAGTTTAACTGGACACGCCCACTCCAACTTTCGTTGGACAGAGTATAGCTGACATACCCGGCTTCACTGGGGCTCTTTTTAGATGAAATTTTGCAATATCTGACAGTGAATAGAATATATATGTATATATGAATATATGTATAGAAAAATGAACAAATGATAAAAGCTTTGAATTATTATAGTAAAAAATCATATTGAAGAATCGTAAAGAATTCTTAGTGCCCAAAAGAGAACAAATATGAAAATTTGTATAGTTACTTAAAATTAAGTAATAAACATGAGTTTAGTGTTATTTTCTTAAAATTCTAATTTATTTATTATTTTTAAGGACGTTATATATAAAGGACACAGGGCAGTTAATGGCAACTTTAATTGTCTTTTTAAAAGGACATAGGGCATGCTAAATAAAATAACACAAAATGAAATACCACGTTATCTAGACTTTTATTCACTAGAACAAACAAAAGTTAATACAAAATTTCTATAAACTATTTTATTCTAACATTTCGTACTGCAGTTCAATTTGAAATTCACGAAAATGCTCCTTCTTGACGGATAGAATATTCCTGTGCATTTGCTGCATCTGAATTTGGTTTTGCTTTACACTGGTCTGCTCTACAACGCTGCTGTTCGCGACTAATTCTGGCCAATGGTCGATCCTACCGAAGCTAACTGCATTGGGTGTTATATTAGAGGTCTTGTGCCTTTTTTACTGGAATGCAGGATCCTGAGAACCATCTCCAGAACCATCGTGAAGAGGAGCTTGAGAACTGTTACCAGTAGTAGCTCTTGTCTGAGTGAAGGTGTGTCTACACTCAATTAACTGTGAGAAATTTCCAAGCGGAAATCAGCGAGTTGCAATTTTCCTCCTTCTCGTCTTGTAAAGAAGCCACGCATTTGTCACAGCAATATTAACAAGATGTAGGAAGATGCGCATGTACCATTTTCGAGATTTTAGATTCGACTTATACAAGCTCGCAAGCATGTCCGATTTGTCAAGACCACCCATGGAATCATTATACACAGGCACAATATTTGGTCGTTGAATTGTGACATGTTCGTGGATATTCTTGTTCTGTCTTCTAGTTCTCCAACAGGCTCAATATCCTGAAAGTTGGAACCAAGGAGGACTGAACGCTTTTCATACCATTTGCAGATAGGAATTGACCTTTCAGAGTCAACTGTGTAATTCAATGATCCTTGCCCTTTCTTCTTCAGGTGTTTTCCTGTTAACAGGCGACACCCACGCGTTGTATCTTTGCGAAAAGTGCATATAGCAGCTCGGGGGATGAGAAGTAGTTATGATATGCCCGGGCTCAAGTTCGTGCATTAGCCATAACACAACGCTCTCCGATTTGCCAAAACTGAAGCTTATAGGTTCTGGCTGACCAGAAGCATGCCCATAAGGTTCCATTTGATACACATAACCAGAAATTCCTGCCCGTGTCTATATTTTGTATCCACACTTGATTGACTTATTTTTTATGTAAAACCTTCATTCCCTGGGGAGCCCTTCCTTTAAAGGCTAACATTGCCTCGTCGACTGACTGAATGTTCAAAGAGAAGTAGAATTTTATACACTAGATCAGATTCCTTGAAACCAATTTCGACTATTATTAATTTTACGTTGTATTCATTCATGACACATCATTCCAAGTCGTTTCATATATTACATGACATATAGTTACTTTTATTACTTTTAGCACTGAAAGTTCCAATGAACCACAATGGTTCTACTAGGGATTGGACAAAATATTATGAACACCTCATACTGATTTAAGACGTTTTGTCGAATATTTAGAAAAATACTTGAAGAATTATCCCGAAACTTCAAGTATTTCTGGTTTCCTGGTTCACCTTTCTCATTCTGTTGAGTGTTATCATTAAAGTGCAAAAATCGTAGAATATCTTCAAATCTGTTTCTTGTGATGTTGAACGGTATAATTCCTGTCTACTTTTGGCACTCCGACATTTACGCTTATTACTGGTTTGTACTATGCCCATGTAAAGCAAGCAACCAAGGAACAATAGGAGGTTCTTCCATCGAAATAGAACGTATCTGCTTGGTGCCACTCGGACTCTTTACATGCGATATAGGTTGGTTTGTAACAGTATATGCGGCATGATAATTTTCATCGAAAAAGAGAGAAAAGTATATCAAGGGAATACTGTTGAGCCTTACAAATCTATCAAGCATTTTTAACACCTGATGGCTGCGGGTGGAATTTTTTACACTTGAAGTCTTTTCTTTTCTTTTTCTCGGTAAATTGGTAAATTGGTCCTGCCTGGTTCATGTCAGCACTTTCGTCACTGTCATTTCCGCTAGCATTGAAGTGGAAATGAGGGTTAAGCATACAGAAGTAAGGGAACAAAATTTAATAAGAATAACGTAATTTATTCAAAATTATTACAGTAAATATACACTTCGTTTTGAAGCGACTGAAATTAAACCAAAGCACAAAAATTCTGTTAACAACACACACAATAGTTGGCGAGATTTCAGTTAAAGGGACATAGAGGCCACTCGCCGCACTGAACAATGGAACGTTACAAAAACCATCAGAATTAAGAATGTAATTCAAATAAATTAATTTAAACGCAAATCGTTCAATAGAACTCACACTGGCACAGTCGCTTAAAAGGCTCCGAATTTGGTACAAGAGCCTTGTTAATTTAACGTGTTCACCAGGATTGAAGACACTAAAACTTGAATGCACAAGTAGAGACGGTTAGAGGATAGACAAATAGACAATGGCGAAAATAGTTGCCAGTTAAACTGCGTCGCACATTATTAGTAGTTGAGATGAACCCAAAAAAAATAATAGAGTAGCTTATACTGATAGGTCACCCAATGTCACTAGCTAGCTTCGAGATACTGCTAGTAGAAAAACATACAGGCTTCTGCCTCAATGACGAAAGTCAGTAAGCCATAGTAGAATGACACCAATGACGTGCCATAGAAGAACACACTGTGTAGCACATTAGTAGAAGTTGATGTGACCCACAAGAAAAATAATAGAGTAGCTTATACTGATAGGTCACCTAAAGTCTCTAGCTAGCTTCACGATACTGCTAGTAGCGCAAAAGTAAAGGCTTATGCCTCAATGACGAAAGTTGGTAAGCTGTAGTAGAATTGACATCAATGGTGTGCCATAGAAAAACACAGTTTAGTTCAAATGCAGCTTATTTGGTTTACCCTGAAAGTTCACAGATTTTGACAATAATCCACGCAACTCACGTCGAATTCAATCCTTCGATACAGCCCAAATCGTCGTTTAGGAACCCTGGGAATCCAAAAGGAAATAGCCCGTAACAAGGCGCAATAGCCATCGAAATCCTCTCTTCAGTCGTTCGGTGGACGCTGTTTCCATCTCGAGAAATATTAAAGAACACTAAACGTTCATAACATGAAGATACGCTTCAGTAGGCGGGAAGTGAGAAATATCACTTCCTCGCTCAAGCCCGTCATTCAGTATCGCTGGATTATCGTTTTGAATTTTGCCATTAGCAAGCTGGGAACACTGTGCATATTTTGTAGAGCATGTAATGTGTGTTGCTTGTTTGGAAGCCGGAACCGTAATCTTAATCTTCGCTTCCGCTACGTCTTTCCATTTCCTCGTGCGGGCATTACCATTTTGTTTTGCCGGGTTGATCTCTCCTCTCTCTCTCGCGTCGACGATCTTCGTCCTTCTCTCGAGAGCGCGAGCATTCTTGCTTGACGTCATGGCCGTTTTGGTCGGGTAGACGTATCTTGTTTCGTAGCGCCTAGAAACGGTCCATGAAATTCGTCGCCTTCCTCGCAGTCGCTTCCGCTATTGCATTCGCCGTCACTGTCTCTACCATCAGAATTCTGGACATAATCGTCATCTTCGCTATCTGTTGCTACAAAATCATCCTCCGAATCTATGTCTCCTACAGGGGCTAAATTTATTTCTCTTATCTCCCATAAAAACATATGAAAAAATGCATAAAAATATGATAATTCAGCATAATCCATATTGCTACGTTTGCAATTCCCACTCTTTTATATCTATCAAACTTCATCCCATATATGATCAAAGTCATTTTAAATAGAATGCCGTTTTTACATAAGTTTTCCTGCATATGACCTGTGTCCTTTCAGAAGGCAATCAAATAAAATGCATAATAATTCCTCAAAGAAACAAAATTTTCAACAAAACTTGGCCTATAGATTTTCCCTGATCATTTATTATTTGAAATATAAAAATATATACTTATTTTCCTATTTTACGGTAAAATATTGAGGTTTTACCTGTCACGTGCTGAATCTCATGAGTGCTGCCAGTTTCAAAGTTTGTAATGTGTGGCTTGCCTACTTCTTCCCTCTAGACGCAATGAAGAGTACTTTTCCAACCTTTTAAAATGACAGGGGGCAATTGTGGTAGATGTGAGGAATAGGAAAATCATAATGGAAACTTTTCAAATTTGTCCTTTGGAAAGTACTTTGCGCAGTAAAAGGTTAAATGCTTCTAATGCTCCAACTACGGCCCTTTGGCAGTTCTACTCGACTTCACTGGTGTTGAAAATAGCTGAGTGAGTTTGATGCAGTACCGAAGAAAAAAACCATTATATTTATTTATTTATTGTAATCCAATACGTCCATCCAGGGTATTACCGACTGTTGTATGATGGTCGCAGCCGGGGCGGTGATCGTAGCTCATCCAATGAGTAGCCGTGCCTGGTGTTGCTTAACTTCCCTGAAGTTGTGTATTCAGTGGAAGCCCACCAGGCGACGGCCTCCCCCTTTCATTAAGGTGGAGAATAATGTTCATTTTTATTATTATTAAAAGCTTTCATTTAACTTGCAATGTTTGTTAGTTTGTTTCGGTCAAATCTTGTAATCAATATTAAACCAACTTCCCGACAAGCTAGGGAGCTGAAACTTGACACGCATACACAGGGTCGATTTCAATGTATGTTAAAAAAAATTCTCAAATCGATTCACTGATTCGTGTTCTAATGTTACTAATTCGTTACTACGAATTGTCCAATTGCCACAAGAAACAATTCACTATGGCGAGAGTTAAATATATCTACCGTTTATTGTTGCGCACTAAATAAAGCATTATTATTTAGCGCACAAAATAAAGCCGTATAAAAGCGTGGTTGCAAATTAACCTTTTTTTCTCTCTGATTTTGTTTCTGTATTTTCACATTCAGACATTGCAAAATTTCATCAAAAAAGAACCAAGCAACGTCGGGTATATCTGCTAGTTCATAGTATATCGAAAAATAGTCCTAGATATTTGAAATAAATTTTAAATCCAAGAACAAAATCCATCCATATTTTATGAATAATGTAAAAACTAAGCTTTCAACATGCGAGTAAAACATAAAATACCGGATACTTGGATCCAGATAATCAAAAAATATAATAAGCAGACAGTTGATCTCGTTAATTGCCATCACCGTACCAAATTTTATTAATCAAGACTTATTTTTACTGTAAAATAATGGAAAAACTGCGAGAAATCGCATATTTTTACGAAGGGCCATAGGGGAGGCAAAGGGGTAAATTAAAGAAAAAGCAGAAATATGTTTTTTTGCAAATTTTGTGAACTCTACTTGGTTTAATTATCTAAGTCGTAGGTGAATTTGCCACAGAGTGATGTTGACCGGATGCGAACGTCAGAATTAGGCCTATTTTTGGATTTTTTTGGTTTCTGCCCACCTAGAGATCGATTTTCAAAAATATACGAATGGTCCTTTTTTATATACGTCTTTTACATCCTCGTGCGCAATTTTAAAGATTTCTGCGTTTCCGCATTGGAGTTGGGCGGCAAAAGCATAAAACGGGGGGCCAATCTTTGGGCCTTTCTGGCCCCCCTCACAAAATGAAAATAAAAAAAAGAAATTGTTTTTTTGGAAATATCTCCTAGAAGCTTCCTTCTGAGTTGCGTTGCTTTATCTTCATTGTCCATATAGTTGCATCAAAATTTCAGAAAATTTTGTGAAACATCCCCGAAGATCGATTTTTTTCAGTTTTTGAACCCTTAAAATTCGAATATCGAAAATCGGGGAAACTAATTTTTTTGGCACGGTAAGTAGAAACCTTCCTGCAAAATTTCGAACATCTACTTATATTAGGGGTGGAGCCAGGCAACCGAACATGCGACTCCTTTCTGCGCCCCTGGGGAGGCAGAAATTCTGAATTTCGGAAAACCCCGTCTTAGCACGCCCCTACACTATCAGTCCTATGACTCCACCGAGTTTCGAATCAGTGGCCTCAATTGATTTTGCTGTGCGATAATGAGTCAGTTGAGTCTGTCAATGGATGTCCCCTGTTATACAGGGTTAAAGGGAAAGTCGACCTAGATATTTAAGGACGTTATTATTTAGGTCGTTGCCAATAGATTTGACCCCATAACCTACTATCCAAAAGTTAACCGTTTTCTACATATGTGACTTTTAAGTAAACATTTACTTTTAGCGGCCTGGGACCGCTTTCTCTGTCATTTTGTGTTTGATTTGGCTACTTAACTGAGAGTATTATACCTTTTCGGATAGTTTAAAAGACGTAGAAGTATTAAAATAATTTGGAGGATAACTTCCATAGAACTTTTTGTAATTAATGTGCTTCAAAGTTGGGAAAATTTAGTGAAAACATATACATGCAAGTTGTTTCAAGTCTTATTATTTATTCTTATAAACTGGCATAACCCCTTACGTAAAGTGTGCAAAAAAATGGACCCTAGATTCTGGAAATTAATAAAAGTTGAAATTAGAGCAAAAAATGAAATTTTTTTTTTAAAGTTAAAAGTCACATATCTAGAAAACGGTTAACTTTTGGATAGTAGGGTCAAATCTATCGGCAACGACCTAAATAATAACGTCCATAAATATCTAGGTCGACTTTCCTTGTAACCATGTATATATAGATTTAAATATTGCTTTCTGATGGCTTTTGTCACTTATTTTGCTTCTCAGTACAAACAAATTAAATAGCAAATTAATTCTGTTATTGAAATTAGATTGTGTGAGTGAAATTACTATATTTGGGTAAAAATATTAATACATTTGTAAAATCTAAATGTTTATAAATGACCGAAAAAGTGCGATTGCGGGTACAAGCGACCGAAGTGAGATTTCTGAGAGGTGTGCAGGTGTTATCCTACTAGATCTCAGCTGTGCTGGTATGGCCACGTGATACGCATGCTGCAAATTGGTCTTCCTAGGCAGTTGCTATTTTCCAAGCCGGTGGGTAAGAAACAAAGGGGTCGGCCTAGAACAAGGTGCGTAGACTACATGGAGAATCTGGGTTCGAGTCGCTTGGGTGTTACCAGGGAGGACATGCGCCTGATGGCGGAAGATCGCGATTGCTGGGGATCCTCCATAGGGCTTCTGCCCCAGCGACCCTAACGGATAAGCGGGTTTGAAAAATAAGTAAATGATTTATATGTATATTGTAAACTTAACAGCCAGTCAGCTGATTGCCAAGCAAATTATTCAAGCATTTAATTAGGCGAATATCTATTTTCCCTCCTTGGAAAATTTATTTTTTTTGATAGCGAAAGATAACATGTCATTCATTTCAAGCTTCCGTTTGATCAGGAAAGTTTCAGTTAATTACTGTGTCATGGTGTGGCTGTGTCACTGTGTCACTGTGTCAGGGTGTCACTGTGTCAGGGTGTCACTGTCTGATCACTACCATCGCTTAGCAAAGGAAACAATGATGATATCCATTCTGTGAATTCGGTAGTTGCGCTCTACAAATATCATCAAACTCCTTTGCACGACCAGAAAGTTGGCGTATGGTGTGCAGTCTCTGCTCGACGCATTCTTGGTCCAATCTTCTTCCATGAAACAGTGAACGCAGCACGTCACATCGCAAACATCTTTAACATTGGTTTCTGAGATTGAGGCTATCTCGCAATCTCAACTGCTTTCTTTATTTAACAACTTATTGACCAGAGCTCAAAAAAGTATCAAGAGGTGAATGGTGGTCACTTTCAGCATCTCCTGTAATCACTTCAACTTTGGCTTGTTGTTGCAGAAGACAAACAGAAAATAAAATAAAACAAAATAATAAAAATTAAAGTCCCATTAGAAATAAACAAATAAACAAATAAATAAATGTTAAAACCAACAATATTCCAAAATTCCAAGAAATGCTTACCAAACTTTTCACTTTATTTGCTCTAAAACCGTGAAATGGTCATAGACTGGTGCATAAAAAATACTCATAACGGTGCATCTCTTGCTTTTAACCTGCTATGATAATAATGGAACAGCCCAATGATTGCCTACGCCGTTAGTTTGGTTTCTCTGCAATTCATGCGAGGCTATCTTTATTTGCACCACTCTTTATTTTGAATGTCTTTGGCATGTTCGAAAAGGGCTTATGGCATCCAAAGACCATAAAGAGAGCGATCCGCTAATAACTGGTCGCAAATTTGGTGTCTTGAACGGTTTATTTGTAGGCTTGCATTTCTGACATCTGGGACATCGAATTATTTGTCTTATGTTTGAGCGCATCTTTGTCCAATAATATTTTCTTTTCAAAAATTGTTAGCTTATACATCCCGGGATGTATGAATGGGCCTTTCAGTACCAGTATTTCATGATGGCCTCACAACATTGCAGGGGGACCAAAACTCGTGAACCCATATGTTTTCTCTAAAATCGACAGCCACTTGTCTACGCCAGGGTCCTTTTCTTGTTCTATACTCCTGTCATGGGCTCGCTTTGTCTGTCATGGAACATACATCGAGATAGCGAGTCTGGGATATAACTTTATTTTGCCATTTTATGCTTAATTTCAAAACTGTAGTATTGCAGTCTTAAATCACACCTGTTTATAGGTCAGTTTTGATCTTGAAAGCTGTATAAGCAGGTGAGCGCTCGTGCGTCACAGTTGATGGTAAAATCTCAGCCGTCATCTTGAGTGTGAAAATGTTTTATACAATGTACGACGGCCAGACATTACCATTCTTGGACTGTGATTTGCTGTCCATCAAGGAACGGCTACAATAACTCACACTTCTTTTACATACATGTATAGAAGTAATAAAACTCGAGATAAAATTAGCAGGATTAAAATCAATCTTTGTGTGTTAGGACCCTGATTTCTGAATAAATTTAATAAAAGATTAACTGCTAATCGTCTTGAAAATGTAATTGGACGAGGCATCGGTGTGTATTTCACAAGGTCTTGTAAAATCTGTTTGCACAGGATTGGAGGGTTGGTGAGATGTGTTTTTATTTCGATAAAGACGTTTTGACATTCCGTTAATTCACTCATGGGATGATTCAGAGCGTTTAAATTCGGAATGTAGTCCTTATAAAATTAATCCATCCCTATTTAACTCTTTACGTCTTTGGCATTTTTGGGTACCGGAAATCCCAGCATGGGAGCTGCGGTCTTAACCCTTCTTGGTTGACCTTATACCTTATATCCGAGAAACTCGACCGTGCTTACTAGAAAGGTTGGTTTGAAGAAGTTTACTTTCAAATTGTACAGGATAAGGCATTCCAATAGCTTTTAAGTTGTAACTCTTTTCAAGACGCACAGGAAGTGAGGGCTCATCTGGAGTTCCCACTATGTTATCATCCATATAGTGGAAAGTTCAGAGTTCAGTCAATGGATCTAACACCCTATCCATCAGAGATTGGAAAACCTACTGTAATCCCAAACGGGATTTGCCTATCTTAAAACAAAATGCGCTAAGACCCAATACGACAAACGAAGTTTTTCCCTGTGAAATCTCGTCAAGGTTGAGCTGCTAGTAGGCAGACTTGAGATCGAAGACCTAGAACACCCTGGCATGGTGTAGCTTTTGTAGGAACTTGTGGAAAGTACACCATGCTCTTTGTGATTTTATTAAGGGACCTGGCATCTAGAATGAAGCAGTTTTCCTGGCCGCGCGTTTTTCGATTAGGAAGTACGGAAACGACCAGGAAGTTTTAAACTGCTTAATGACGCCGTGTTAATCCATTTCTTTGACGAGGCTCCGCAAAATTTCTGTCTTGGCCGGCGACTGAGTATACGGCCTAAAACCAAACGGGTCCTTGACCTTCAATGTCGATGTTGTGGGAAGAGCCTGAGAATTTTTCTTTAATTTCGTGCGGTTTGCGTTATTAGTGTCTTTAACTAATGGCATATATCATTGTTTTCAGGATCTGGGAAAAGGTGCGGTTTAAGATCTGGGAACTACAATTTTAATATATACACCGCGTTTTCTTTTTTTAAGACGTCTAAGCCTTTAAGACTGTCATAGGTGGGGTACTCAGCTGCCCAGAATGGCGCATACTCATAATCCCTCTATTTTTTGATAAGTTAATTTGTACGCCTTTCATTATCTTCAAACAATCACCTTTAGCTTCTACGATGATGGAAACTTTTGAACCTGAATCTACCAGGAACTTTAGCTGTATTTCTCCGAAGGACAACTGCCATTCCCAGAAACCCCACTAAGAAACTTTAAACTTCTTTATATTAAGGAATCCTTTGGCTGATCTGGTATCTTGTTTCTTGTCTAACACCTCGATTGGCAATGGTTCACTACGCCTTAACATTCGCTTTGGAGTAACGAGCTCACACCGACTGGAAAGTCCTACCATTTCTACTTTTGACCATTTTACTAGGGTAAACAGAGCTCGCGATGCAGGCTCTGTTCGTTTATTTCCCACGTAAATTTCCCGAACTAAGATCGATTGCTAATTGTAACAATTCCTTGTCTAAGTCGGTAACAGGCAGGATTGTCCTTTTCCTCTTTGGACCTAAGTATACGCCGAACATGTTCGCCAATAACAACGGTAAATGTAGATTCATCGGACCACAAAAAACATCGTTTATTCAGACACTCTTTGGCTTCTCTCATCCTGAGCCAATATTCCATTAAACGCTCCTTTGGAGCCTGATATATCTGGTAAATATTCTTCCAAGGAACGCAATCCGACACTCTTCCTACCAACATTACTAATAATTTTTATTTTAACACGAACAATTTTTTATCTTCCCTTATTGTCTTAAAGACCCAAGTTTGCAATTTCTATGTGGTCATTTCCATGTGGTCATTTCCTCTGTCTCACCTTCCCTTCTAAAGTATTGATGTATCGAACAAATTACGTACTTATATCGAATGGTAAGAGGTGTACATCTTATACAAAATCATCCAGATTCGGTCCAGCATCTCTTAGCATCTCCACAACCTATCTTGTTGCTGCCTCAGCTGCGTTATGCACGACCCATCAGTCTCTTTAAACATAAAATTTCCGAGTTTTGATTTAATAAACTAGGTGCTATGCCCAGCGTTGCTCGGCCTGATTGTTTGATAGAATTTTGATGGCGGTCCCCTGGCGCCATCTTGTGAGTAAAGAAACAAACAAAAACCAAGTTATATACTTTTTTTCTCCTTTGAGGACATGTAAACCTTACTCTGAACCTAAATGTAACGATTATAACACAAGAAGAGACGAGGTTGGTACAGCGCCGTGGGACACTCGCTTTCTAACGTTACACAGGTGTTTCCTTCTAAGGCTTTTTACCTGAAGGACATAAAAGCAACAATATTAATTCTCGAAAGCAATGTGGATCGCAATAAATAAGATATTCGTGTCAAACTTATCTCGTCTTTTGAGGCATCAGTAACTCTTGGTTCATCTTATCATTCTCTACTCTTCATAGGCCTTGAACCATCAATTGTTCACCAGCTATTAAAAAGGGTATATCAATTCTTTAATGAAACACTAACTCTGAAATTCTGATGAAAACCGTGGCTTTATTCTGCTTTCTACGAGCAAGAATATATAAAGGATACAACCACATCAGCAAAGATTATATAGATTAATCCAAACATCATGAGATTTAACTTTTATAAACAATTCACCAACGCGCGTTCAGAAAATTTAAAAAAAAGTTTTCTTGATGCAACAATCTTAATCAAAATCTTCTTGTATAACGAATATCTTCATTATAAATAACTAGCAGAGGTACCCGGTGTTGCCCGGGAAAATTACACTTGTAGATAAAGAGAACAATCTCAAAAAATTAAATTATAACTCCCAATTGGTAAAATAATAAATAACACATAGCAAAGGGACTATTTATTCTAAGAAAAATACGAAAAACAGGAATTCTAGGTGATATACGGGGACTTAATTTAAACACTTCTTGACTTGCCTCACCACTGAGGGGCATCACCTTAGTCGCAAGCTCTTATTTCCTCTTGCTATTCGAAACTCCCGTTGTTCAGGTGATTCATACACCCGTTGCCTGTACAGCTTTTTCTGTCTTAGTTGCAGAGTTTCTCTGACCAATACTCGTTCTTTCTCTTTTCATTTCTGGACACATAAATTTTTGCCAGTCGTCTAGACGTTTGATAGGGGGCTCAAGGGAGACACGACTGACCCTTTACCTCATGAATAGACGCTGCCTAATTAATGTGCTGTCACTGCATCATCACCTTATGCTCATTATCGTTAATTCTAGAAAACTAACGTTCAGTCATCGCATTATCACCATCTCAGTTGAAAAGGAGGCACTGGCAGTTGTGCGAGCCATGGCGCATTTTCGCCACATCATCCTGGGATTTCCTACCAGGGTGATGACCGACCACCAGCCATTGGTGTTCCTAAACAGAATGCGGGACACTAATCAGCGGCGGTTGCGTTGGTCATTGCAGCTGGAGGAGTTCCAGTTGACATTCCAACACCTATCAGGTAAGACTAATGTTGTGGCGGACTTGCTGTCACGGCAATGCGAGACGGCAGTGGTAGCAACCGAAGGTGAAGTGGTGGGATGCCATTACGGTGGCACAGGAGATGGACCCGTGTGTACAACAGGTTAAGGGGGACATCCAGCAAAGGAGCATTGATCGCGGTAACGGGGGGTGTTTACCGAGGAATATGGGTTAATTGTATGGAGGAATAAGCATTCCGGGGGGGGGGGGGCAATGGGCGTGTATGGCTCCTGGAGTCTTTGCACCCTGAGGTGCTGCGTCAAGTTCACGATAGCCGTCTGGGCGGACACCTGGGAATAATTGCGTTCATATACACGATGCGATAGAACTACTTCAGGGCGGGGCTAGCACGTGATGTCATTGCCCATATCAAGGCATGCTTGGCCTGCCAACGTTCAAAAAAGGATTTTGTATGGGCACCTTGGCAGCCAGGCATCAGTGCTAGCTACCCATTCCAGAAAATGGTTATGGACATGTGGGTCCAATTGAGCGTTCTAAATATGGCAGTAAGTACCTCCTGGTTGTGCCATTGCCTGACCAATCTGCATCCTCTGTGGCTAATGCCTTCATACAGCCAGAGGTATGAAGGTACGGAGTCCCACAACAAGTGATCAGTGACCGGGGTGCTAATTTTACATCCGAAGTGTTCCCAGGGTGTTATCCTCGATTTGGGCATACGTCATAAGATTACCACCGCATATCGTCCAACATCGAATGGCATCGCAGAGCGGTGTAATAAGTCGCTCTGCGAGGCCATTCGGGCGTTGTGTGATGATCACCCTGATGAGTGGGAAGAGGTGCTATATTATGCCCTGTTCTCACTGTGCACCTGGCATCACGAAACTCTGGGCAAAGTACCTGCGTATCTACTGTTCGGGTTTGATCCAATGATGCCCTGTGAATGGAGGCTAGAATTCAATGAGGATCAGACCGAGGAAGAGGATCGCGTGGAAGTGAGGCGGTATAGGTCAGAGATGGTATCTCGATAGGCTGAGGTACGGAAGCAGGTCAGTACATGGGACCGGGAAAAATGGCTGAAGAAGCTAGCACAATTGAATCGGAACAAGTCTATCTGCTGCCTATCTGCTGCCTATCAGATTGATATAGGTAGTCAAGTGTGGCTGCTGCGCATGGGTAGCCCGAAGAGAAAGTTTGCAGCTAAGTTTTTTCTGGGACCGTTCAGAGTGCTGAATAAAATTACAGACGTGACTTATCAGATCGAAGGTGGCCGACATCACGATCAAATGATTGTGCATGGTGACCGCCTTAAACCATATGTGGTACCAAATAGAGGTATGAGAAGAAGAAAGTGTAATCGCGGTAGGAGACAGAATAACACTGATCTCAATAATGAACAAGAGGACGAGGAAGAGGTAGAATTGGATGATCATGTGCCAGTCATCCTGAGACATTTTGACAATGTTATTGAGAAGGGTGGTAGTAGTCCCGTGTCTAGATTATCGTTAAGTCTGGAAGTACGGGAAACACAATTGCAGGATCCGCCTGTTAAAGGGAATGAAGAAGGGATGAATCGTGACCCTGTGTTAAGGTCAGAACATGATAGGCCCAGACCTCCCAGTAGGTATACGAGGTCTGTTCAAAAAATACGTAGACTGTGTGAATTGCGCGGGCCCTGTTGGTCCCAATCAAAATCGCTTGGTGTCGCCATCTTCTGACAGATCCGCTGATTACAAGGCAGTTTTTTGATTGCAAATATCAGTATTGGTTGATTATCTACGCGGTTGTTTGTGAAGTGTGTTTTTTTTCGTTTGGCGCATTTTTAGAATGAGTGACTTGAACGAGCAAAGAGTTGCTGTGAAATTTTGTGTTAAACTCGGAAAAACTGCCACTGGACGAGTGGAAAAGGCCAGAAATGTGGACGACAGGTGACTGGTTGTTTCATCACGACAACGCTCCAGCCCATTCAGCCCTCAGAACTCGAGAGTTTTTGGCCAAACACTCGATCACTGTTCTTCCTGGCCCACCCTACTCACCTGACCTCGCTCCTTGTGACTTCTTCTTGTTTCCCAAACTCAAAAGACCTTTGAAAGGAAGGAGATTTGAGACGATTCCCGACATAAAGGCAAATGCGACGAAGGCGCTGAAGGACATCACAAAAGAAGCGTTCCAGGACTGTTTCCAAAAGTGGAAACACCGTTGGGATAAGTGTGTGCGTCGAGGAGGAGAGTACTTTGAAGGGGACCCAGATGTGTAACTTCTGAATAAAGTATATTTTGTTTTATGACGTCAGTCTACGTATTTTTTGAACAGACCTCGTAGTTTAAGAAGGCGACCTAAAGTTGATTACCGTGCACTGCATGTCGGTAGGAAGGACAGTGGAGTGATAAATGTAAGAGTCAGGGGACCGCGAGGAGCTCAGCAGCGCCAAGTCACGCGTGGTGACATGATCCATGACCGTCATAGTGTGTGGTGCAAATCGCCATTGAGTGATAAAATGGATTCAGATCTTTGTTGGTTACCCGAGTGAGGTTGCGTGTATTACTTGTGTTTTGGTATGTGTGTTCTTGGGAGTGGAAGAACGTAGTTCTTTCATTCCTAAGAGGAAGCGTATGTGACTGGTGTCAGTGTGTGTTTTGAGTTCGTTTTGTATTTTTGTTTCGTTTTATAGTTGGTTGGTGTTGTTTATGCAAATTTCCGTGTTTTAAGTGCATTTGTTTGAATAAATGAGTTTTGTAGCGATCGTTTTGTGGTAGTTGGGTTAGTGTTTTGTGGTGTGTTTGATTACGAATATGGATCGAGTGTGTGGAATTTTTTAATTAAAATAAGTCAGTTTGTTGTATAGTTAATTGTTTTTTTTAGTACATACGTTGTGTTTTACCTGATTGTTGGAAGTAGCATTTTTTTAAGTTATCTGAGGGAAGCTGCTGCAATTGTTTGGATAATCTTAAACAAAACATTGTTGCGGCAGTTTTTCTCAGTATTCGAGTATGAGCCTCAACAAACCCAGAAGGAATGAGAGATTGTTGAGAGTTAGAGCAATCATTGTTTATGCTTTGCAGGCAAGAGTCGCTAAAAAAAAGATCGTTCTAGCCCCCCTCCTCTCCCGTGCTAGCAGCAATGTTTTGGATGTGTCTTCTGCTTGTAACTACTAGTTTTAATGAAAAAACAGGCTTGTATAGTGTTTATGAATTAGTTCTAAATAACCTGGCCTGTGAATTGACGGTGTCGATGATATTTTTTCGATGTCCTTGACTTTCATATGACGAAACCTTTTCAATTAAATGTTTGTCAATTCAGGATATTTTGCGTTGTTTAAACAAGTTAATTGGTTATTGGATAGTTTTTGATATAATTGTTAAAGTTTATGTCGTATTTTAATGTGGGGCCTCAATTTTTAACATTAATAGTATGTATTCATAATTATTACCTTTAATTAATTAAAATGAATGGTTTATCAGCCTCTACTCCTTGCGAATATAACATTTACCCCGCGCAAGTCCAAAAACCCGCTTCTGTTGTGCTTGGGAGTGAACTTTCGTCAGGGGTTCCTTATGGCACCCCCCACCCACGCACACTAGGGCACACATCTATATGGCGAGCTGCGTTTGCCTCGACAATGTCGTTGATATCACTCTTCTACTGTCATTTTTTTTTATTCGTTAACGAAGGAGAAAAACTTTTTAGAAAACTTATGGTAAACGTCATACCATTGTTATTAGCTTACTCTTTTCCATGGATCGTGTCTATATTGTTGGCCTTTAACTCCTTATTCGTTAGAGGCATTTATTCAAAAATATCTATTTTAATTTTATTTTTCTACAGGACAATCCTTTTTTCCCTTCTTTTCCCTTTGAGAGGTAGAGGGCGTTAGGTGGGATAGATCAATCTGGTATAACGTTTTAGAACGTTACATAACGAACATATGGTACGAATATGAGCTCAATCGGATAAGTGGTTCAAAATTTTTAGAACAGTTACAGACGCACCCTGAACCTGAATTTATACATATAATCACTGTTCCCTCTACCACCCCCGGAATAACCGGGCAAATCACTTATTACCTTAAATATATTATGGCCCATGGATTAAGATTGAAAAAATCCGTTAAACCAACGGCTACAACAATGATATTCAAACTTTACCATGCGAAGCTCATTTTCATGCAACAATCCATGCAACAATGCTTTTTTGCCAACAGAAAAAAATAAATATTTTTAGTAATAGTAATTATATTTACAGATCTTGCCATTTCCGGACATGTAAATTTACTATACCAGAGTAGCGATAAGTTGATGCTGCTCTAGCCAATCCATACTATCGAATAACAATATATAGAAAAACCACGCTGTGGTACATATTCATCCTATCCTTTCTACCAACTATCATTTCACAACCCCACAACATTAGTTCCCTTGTATTTCAACGATATACGAGTATATCAAGTTCTAAGAAGTGAGTGGTGGCTTTGCTGTATAAAAGACGGACAACAGGATCATCGACTAGTTCCGCCATTTATTCCCGGCTTCTTCAAGGATACACAACAAAAGGCTTGCAAGACTTTATATACAGAGATTTGGATACAAATGAACCAATGAGCATGAAGGTACAGGGCAAGACAGCAAAGTAACCAATAAGAAAATTAACCAATAGGACAAATAAACTGAGGAGAAAAGAAAAATGTGTGGGGTCACAAACGCGGACCGAAAAGAGGTTGTATCCGGTTGTCAAAATGACAAGTGGATTTACAAACAGGACCGTATAAACACAAAACTGAAGAATACAAAAAGAAAAAGTTATATAAAGCAAAGTACAGAATGAAATAAAAACCGTGAACAAGTCGAACAAGTCGAAGACGTCGCAGCCTCCGCCACCTTGAAGAAAAAACTATCTGAGTCAGACGTGATACTTGCGAAAGCCGACAAAGATAATGCAACTGTGATTTTTTACCGATCTATGTACAACATCGACTTTATATCAGCCAATAATTTTGTAACCCTTTCTCCGACCCTACCACCAAATTCCAAAAATCGATCATTTCCGTTTTTAATAAGTCCCCCCGCTTCAAATACTTATGCCACCTTATCCCTCCCAGCCCCCCGTGCCCCTAATCTTAATGCCCTCATCAAAATCCACAAACCTAACATGCCCATTCGTGCCGTCGTTAACTACTCTCCCGCCCCCGCACACCTAGTTGCAAAATCCCTCTCCACCTTCCTTTTTAACCTAAAAATTCTTCCTAACATAAAACGTCCCTAACTCTCTCACTTTAACTAATTCCCTCTCTAACATCACTACCAATGAGCACAACTCCCTTATGTCCCTTGATATTACTAATCTCTACACTAATATCCCCCTGTCTGACACCCTCAAAATCCCCGAAAAACTCCTGTATCCACTCCCTAAACCCAAGGCTATCGATCTTTCGTCCATCCTATACGTCATATCCTCACAGATCTACTTCCCTATAACAATTTCTTCTATTTCCAACTCTCCGGGCTAGAAATCGGCTTCCCACTTAGCAGCTTCTTGTCAGAAGTTTACTTACAACACTTAGAACTAACTTTTGTTACCCCCCCTTCTTAATAATACTAGCGTCATCGCCTACTACCGTTATGTCGATGACATCCTTATACTCTATGATTTCCGTTTAACCTCCCCGCCTGCCATTGCTGATGTCTTTAATTCGTTCTCCTCCCATATCCAATTCACCTTCGAAACCGAAAATAACAGATCTCTTCCATACATAGACGTCCTTATTATTAACAATGTCCGCACCAACATCTTAACCTTCTACATATTCCGCAAACCAACTACCTCCTCCAACCTTATCCACCACTCTTTCTCGCACCCACCTATACACAAGCATGCTTCCTTACGTTTCCTTATTGACCAGGCCTTGAAGCTCCCCCTCAACCTCCCCCCCCCCTACCCGCCTAGCTGAATTACGCATCATCCGCTCCCTTGCTCATATGAATGGGTACTCCCAGTCTACTGTCTCCCATATACTCCAGCGCTGAAAACGTGCCCTCATCTCGCCTCGACCCACCTAATCCCCCACCCCCCTCCAAGAAATGGATCTCCTTGCTATATTTGAGCCCCCATTTTGCCCAGCTATCTATATATCTGTCTTCCCTCGGCCTCCGAGTATCCCCATGTTCCCCACCCCATTCTTTCCGTTATCTGCCCTCCACCGTTAATCACGATAAGTTAGACCAAACAGGGGTATACCGCCTAAGTTGTGCCTTCTGCGACAAATATTATATAGGCCTCTCAACCCGCAGCTTATCATATAATAATCAAGAAAACTGTTCACATTACCAGTTACACCCTGACTGGGACCACCTGACAAGCACCGGACACCCTCTTAGACCACAAAGCGAAGCAATGTCCGTTATGCATGTTTGCAATAAACCGTCCAAAGCAGCCACCCTAGAATCTATCGAGATATACATGGCCAAGAAGTCCAACCCCGACCAATTACTCAATTACCAGACTGAATTCGAAGTGTTCGCCATGCTCAATCCTCTGCCAGATCTTTTGTAATCCTTTCTTTATATTTTACTTTTGTACTTTGCTTTATATAATTTTTATTTCATTTTGTACTTTGCTTTACATAATTTTTTCTTTCTGTATTCTTCAGTTTTGTGTTTATACGGTCCTGTTTATACCGGATACGACCTATTTTCGCTCCGCGTTTCCGAACCCACATATTTTTCTTTTCTCCTTATTCTATTTGTTCTATTGGTTAATTTCTTATTGGTTATTTTGCTGCCTTGCCCTGTACTTCCATGCTCATTGGTTCATTTGTACCCAAATCTCTGTATACTAGGGCGGACTGCGACTCGCGGAGCGCGATAATCTTATCCAATAAAAGAGCGAAGCTTTTATTGTCAAATTTCAACGTTTATTTATGGTTTGATCAGAGTAATGACTTTAATTTTTGAAATTCAACGCGCCGAACGATCCACGAAGAATGCTTATTGATTGCCAACAGTCGCGAAATCGGAAAATCTGGGTCAATTAGAAGACCATCAATGGTTTTCACTCTTGAAAGCGCAACATACGTTAAACCAAGCCCAAATTCAGTGTCACCAATATCAATCACTGCTTTGTCGACAGTGATTCCTTGAGCTTTATGCACAGTAATTGCGTACGCCACTTTCAACGGAAACTGTTTACGTGAACAACTCACGCCATTTTTCTTGAATCCAACAGAGACAGGTGTAATCGGAACGACACTGTCATACAGACACGGACCAGTGTAGTTGTCGAACTCAACCAGTATACATAATGGTAACTCACTAAGATGGTTTCTAGACTAATCCTTGTTACACGAAAAAATGACAATCTCTTTCAAAAAATTTACTATGCAAGTCTACGTAAAAAAGAATCAAGGTTACTGAGTTATTCTTATGTATTTGTTAAGCAATTTACACCTTAAATCGAAGGGTTCAAGAAGCGATGAATTAAAAAAAAAAGATGATAAAAGTTCTAAGAACTCGATAAAATGGTCTCAAAAATCGATGGTGCAGAAAAAAATTTGCGAAGGGCTTCGCCATATTTTCTATGTTGAAAAATCTATTAGCGCGTACAATTGTTTGTTTACATTTTTTTCAATGCATTTCAATGGGAACAGCTAAATGGTGATTATTCCTCGATGGCTGAACCGATTTTTAAAATTTTTATTTAGTGACCATCAGGATGGTCATGTCCACCTGTGTGCAAAATTTCATTTGTCTATGTTCTCTGGTTCAAAAGTTTTATGCGCACAAAGAATTTTGATTTTCGCCTGATAACAGAGCTTCGCTAACGCTTCGCTCTAATAAAGGCTTGTGAGCCTCTTGTTGTGTATACTTGAAGAAGCGAATAAATGGCGAATCTTTATTTCTTCAAATGACCCTGTCCTCACCAATCTAACTACAGATGCACTCGGCATTGCCCACGTTAATTACAGTTATAGTTTAAATAGAACAACCTCAAGAAGTTAAATAATAAAATAGTTTTCGGTAATTTTACAATTGCCCTCTATAGACGAAGCTGCTGTTTCCGATGCTTGGATTACTTTTGCCTTCTCCACCCGGATATTTTATACCTATCTTTCTTTTAAAGTTTCCCTTGTCCTTGACGTCAAAAAACTTATACCCTCCTGGTGTAGAAGCTTCCGTTGTTCAGATGTTCCCAATGCTCGGATAGCTTTTTATCTTTCTTTTAACAAATATCTCTAATCAAAACTCGTTCTTTCTCTTTGCTTTCCAAATATACAATTTTTTCCCCAGTTATCAGGATGTTTTTAGGGAGCTCAAGGGAGAGCCCTATAACTCCATAGCCTTCTCGATAGACACTGCCTTATCTATGGCCGGTCATTGCATCATCATTTTATGCTCATTGATAATACTTAAATGTATGCAGAAATATTTGAATCTGCTGTGCTACCAAATCAGCCTGATGATATCTCCGGCGTTGCAAAGACTCTTACTTGTTTAATTTTTGCAATATCTGAATGTGAATATACAGTAAAAATGAACATTTGAAAACGCTTAGAAATAATAGAGTAAAAATTCGTAATGAAAATTCGAAAAAAAAATTTGGGGGTTACTTACTATTTGGCAATCAGTTGTTGCCAATTGCATTCTGCTCTCGATGGCTTGAAGCAAACTTGGCCATTCATCACTTAGTGTAATCTACCAGCCACAGTGTAATCTGTTGATACGCTTGTAAAGTCGAGGGCCACCAGGGAATTTCGATGAGTACTTGATCACTCACCAGTTGCTCAGTATCTCAATTATCTGGCAGCCATCTTTAATCTCCAGTTAGTGCTGATTTTTAATGATTTTCCAGAAAATGTCGAGTTCTGAGTATTATCATTTCTAAGAAAAGCCCGAACAACAGGAATTCTATGCATTGTTACGGATTGAACCTTATTTACAAATCACACTACATTGTTATTCATAAGATATATATAGTGTTGGTTTGTGCATAGTGTTAGTGAATTGCGTTTTTATATTATTGTTGATACCTATTGTTGCACAAAATTTGCCTTACATTGTTGGTCATGAGATATTTTCTAATTAATATGCACTGCCATCATCGTGAATATCGATTTACTATCGATAATTATTTTTACAAAATCTGAGGTAAACAGTGACCTTCCTCATGCTTTGAAAATCAAGTATGCAGTGTTTCATCAAGATTGGAATTAAATGGTAGATTTATATTAAATACAAACACACTCACCCACAAACAAGCACTCTTCTTTATATATATAGATAGATAGACTAGCAGAGGCACCCGGTGTTGCCTAGGATAATTACAGTTGTAGGTTAAACAGAACAACTTCATGAAGTTAAATAGTAAATTAGTTTTCAGGAATTCTAAAATTTCCGTTTATAGACGAAGCTGTTGTTTAGATGTTTCTGATGGCCGGATAAATTTTTGTCTTCTCTGCCTATTACTCATTTATTTCATCACTGGCATTTCGATAGATATAAATTATTATAATACTTTGAAAGATAATAAACTGGGCATATCTCTATTCTTATCCGGGGTGCCTCGCTGCTGATGGCAGAGAAATATTAAAAAGACTACATGTCTGTCTAAGAGGAGGTTCGAAAAGTTTCATATCACGAACGTCAAGATTCTCCCCTGCAGAAGACTGGCG
Source organism: Rhysida immarginata (assembly GCA_023313115.1). Lineage (NCBI taxonomy): Eukaryota > Metazoa > Arthropoda > Chilopoda > Scolopendromorpha > Scolopendridae > Rhysida > Rhysida immarginata. The sequence goes on from JAHWFO010065223.1 coordinate 151,407, forward strand.
ACATCGTAGTAGATATGAACCTTCACAAAGACATCCCAGACACCCTGTGATGCATGGAGAGCATGTCTGCAAGTCTTACAAGTGGCATAGGTAGTCCTGCTGGTTCTGCAGGAAGGATTGTCCTTTCCATAAGAAGTATGATAACTGTCAAGGTATTGCGGGCAAATATCATCGTTACCTGGAGAGGATTTATACATCACCAGCAACCCCATCGTCGCTGCCTAGTGATGCGTCGTCCAAGCAAACATCAATGATGATGTCACCAGCAAAACCATCTGTGCCGTGCAGAGCCACGTCGCCTTCTCCTCCACATCGAAGACTGCGTGCGACTCCATCTCTGGTGCCTCTACCTGCAGAACCAAGCAAGGAAATACCACCTCCTCCTCCTCTGCCTCCAAAGGTTCGGGCGGTTGTTCCCCCCTCCTTGAACATCAAGTGACATATCAATCGTAGGAGAGGAAAGCTCTGCAGGAGATGTCGACGTTTCGTTGTGATCTGGATCGGTGTTTGCAGAGGAGGAATTACCAGTCTCCCCCCCCCCCCCACCAGCGCAAGCATCGTTGTCGAGACTACTACGGATCTCCTGTTCATCTTCTCTGGAAAGGTTATCATCATCAGCCGAGACTACAAAGCCATCAGTGCAAACCCAGCGGGATCATCCTGCGTTGGCAAAGATCCCATATACAGTCAGTGACAAAAAATTAGCACCACCATCATTTTCACTGAAATTCTATTAATGAAACAAAATTCCAAATGCTCTTTTGGAATACAGACACTTAATATCTTCAGAAACAATCTAGCTTCATAAAAATAAATTGAATGTCCACTTATATTTAAAAAAAAAAAATTGTTTTACTCAGGTGATATTTCTGAGTGACAAAAAATTAGCATCAGCTACAAAAAAAATGGTTTTTCCCTAAAACTAGGCTCATTTAACTCAAGTAGGGGTGATATATTTACTTTATCATGTAGTAAGAGCAATTACTACAAGTGCAAAACTTAATTAATAAACCTACAACAAGATGGGACGTGATTCAGTGCTGTCAGAGTATGAAAGAGGTCAAAGTGATGCCTTCAAACAAGAAAACATCTCTATTCGTGAAATTGGGCGTCGTTTGAAGAGAAGCCCAAAGGCTATTTCCAACTATTTGAGAAATCCTCAGGAATATGCAGTTTACAAGGGTTCTGGAAGACCTCGTGCCCTTAATGGAAGGTCAGTTCGTCAGATTGTCAGAGCTGCATCCAACTCAAGTCAAACAGCAAAACAAATTCGTGATGAACTGCAGCTCGACACAAATCTGCGAAACGTTCAGCGTGTGATCCATGACTGCTCGCATCTTCTGCGACAGCACATCAAGAGGAAGCCACCACTCACTAACCGTCATCAAGAAAACAGACTTCAGTTTGCCAGAAAATACATGGGTTGGACTTCAGAATGGCAAAATGTCATATTCATAGATGAAAAGAAGTTCAACCTTGACGGACCAGATGGATTCTCATACTATTTTCACGATTTGCGAAAAGAAAAACAAGTTCTTTCACGAAGACAGCTTGGCGGTGGATCTGTAATGATCTGGGGAGCAATTGGTTTCCAGAAGAATTGTGACTTGAAGTTTCTCAGTGGACGAATCAATGCACAAGGGTATTTGTCAATGCTGAAAGACATTTTCCCTGATTTTGGACCAATTATGGCTGGAAATGATTGGGTATTTCAGCAAGATAATGCTCCCATCCACAAAGCACATGTTGTAACACGGTGGTTTGAGGAAAAAAAAATCACTGTTCTGTAATAGCCAGCTATGTCACCTGATTTGAATCCCATTGAGAATGTTTGGGGGTTGCTATCACGAAAAGTGTATGAAAACAATCGTCAGTACAAAAATGCTTCTGACTTGAGATATGCCATCATTGATGCTTGGGAAAATTTAGATCATTCCTTGATTAAAGGATTAATTACTAAGATGCCTAATCGTATCTTTGAGGTAATTTCACAAAAAGGCAAATCCACCACATATTAAGACCATTCAGAGGATTTCTTTGTAGCTGATGCTAATTTTTTGTCACTCAGAAATATCACCTGAGTAAAACAATTTTTTTTTTAAATTATAAGTGGACATTCAATTTATTTTTATGAAGCTATTAAATGTCTGTATTCCAAAAGAGCATTTGGAATTTTGTTTCATTAAAAGAATTTCAGTGAAAATGATGGTGGTGCTAATTTTTTGTCACCGACTGTAAGAAGAAAAACCAGACGGCATCATAGCAGAATGGACGAGTTTGATACTTCCACTTCTACTGAGCAAGGCAGCTGCAAAGACCACCAGTGCAGCCATTCTTCTTCTCCTGGTCCGGTTCGATCCCCAAGGTAGGCGACAACAGAGCCTATTTCTACATCTGAAAGACTGAAGCCTCCATCGGATACAGATCAGCCCCCAACATTTTAATTCCGAAATGAATGTCATATCGCTGAACGTAAGATCCCTTGGTTCTTCGTTTAAGCAATTGCTGTTATCAACATTCATTACCCTGTATAGGCCAGATAGTCTACGTCTTCAAGAAGTGAAGTTAGTGCTTTCACAATGTGGCTACAATCTTTCTGGTCTTCACAGTCAAATTTAACAAAAACATACCAACAAACAAACCCACAAACCAACAAACCCACAAACATCCTTCTTTATATATACATAGAAAGAAGAAGGGTGTTTGTTTGTGGGTTTGTTTGTTTTTCATGCAAATCTACAGTTTTATTCCGATCTTGATGAAATTTGCATACTTGACCTTCACTGTCTCCCTCAGATTTCGAAAAAATAATAATTATTGATAAAAAATCGTGATTTATGGTTATGGCAAGGCATATTAATAAGAAATATGACCAACAATACAAGGCAAGGTTTGTGCAACAATACTTATCAACAATGGTATCAACACGCAAGTCACAAACACTCTGCACGAACCACAATATACCGGGTGGGCAAGAAATAACGTGAGGTGTTCAGAGCTCGCTAGAGGGAATTCTATTAGGCCAAATGCAGTACATTTTGGTGTATATACTTAGTAGAACATGCAGTTTCTATTTCTGCAAAAAAATAGTGCCAAATGTCGCCATAGGGGGCGCTTATTTCAAGAAAACAATGAATACCTAATTGTCAAATGAACAAATACCGTACAAACCAACTTTAGTAACAACAATAAACAACGTTTTATTTTTAATTACAAATGTGTTTCAATATGACCACCAGTGTGCTGTTCCAATAGCTGCATGCGGTACACGACATTTTCTACGGTAGCTCGCAGCATATCTGCATTAATTAGTCTGATATGTAACGTTATTTGATCCTTTAAGGTTGAGAGGTCAGAAACATGTGCTTGATACACAAGGCTTTTCAAATATCCCCATAACCAAAAATCACAAGAGTTGAGATCAGGCGACCTGGGTGGCCATACCATGGGAAATGCACGACTAATTATTCTGTTGTCTGAAAAACGTTCTCGCAAGATCTGCTGCACCTGACGTCCAATGTGCGATGGCGCAACATCCTGTATAAAAATGGTAGAATCCAGACAACCCTTTTCCTGCAATCGTGGTATCACAATATTCTCAAGCATATCGGCATACCTGGCAGAATTGACGGAACGGGTCCACGGGGACGGATTTCTTCAAAAAAGTACGGGCCGATGATGAAAGAAGCAGTAAAGCCGCACCATACTGTTAGTTTCGGTGAATGCATAGGAGTTGGCAGACACACTTGTGGATTTGATGCAGCCCAAATACGGCAGTTGTGGGTATTGATATCAGCATTCAAATAAAAATGTGCCTCATCACTCCATAAAATTTGCCATGGCCATGCATCATCCACTTCCATACGTGCTAAAAATCTCACCGAAAAGTCAGTTCGGGTACGTTCATCTCCAGGAAGCAATTGTTGAACAGGTGCGGCTTTATAGGGATAAAATGTCAATATCTTATGCAATATTTTCCTCACCGTCCAATATGGGATATCTGTTTGGCGTGCTATTGCGTGTGCACTGCTGATACCCTGCACAGTAGTCATCTCCTGTCCCACAACAGTAGTTGCAACTTCTTCCACGTGTTGCTGCCTGATTCGTTTGCGTCCCCGGCCTGGTTGCAATCCTAGAGTTCTGGTAGATTCAAATCGTTCAATCATTTTCCGTAAGTTAGTTATGCTCATCGGTCCTCTTCGTAACGTTTTCAATCGCCGGAATTTACGAAGGGAAGCACTTGCATTGTCGCTCTTCTCATAAAACAACTTGAATAATAACGCCCGGTCAGGCAGAGTAAGCATCATCGTCAGGCCATTCGTTCGTGAATGATGGGAAATCCTCAGCCTTGCCTTTTATTGTCATGATTGCTCAACACGGAACGCGCTTATGCAAATGTATTCATTGTTTTTTTGAAATAAGCGCCCCCTATGGCGACTTTTGGTACTTTTTTTGCAGAAATCGAAACTGCATGTTCCACTAAGTATATACACCAAAATGTACTGCATTTGGCCTAATAGAATTCCTGCTAGCGAGCTCTGAACACCTCACGTTATTTCTTGCCCATCCGGTATATCTCATGACCAACAATGCAAGTAAAAGTTTGAACAACAATAAGTATCAACAATGGTATCAATACGCAATGAGCGTTCGCTTCCAAGAGTTATTGATAATGAGCATGAAATGATGATTCAATGATAGAACATTAGTAAGGCAGCGTCTATTGATGAGGCAAAGGAGTCACGTGTGTCTCCCTTGAGCTTCCTATCAAACGTCAACACGACTGGCAAAAATTTATGTGCCTGCAAAGGAAAGAGAAAGAACGAGTACTGGCAGAGAAACTCTGCAACTAAAATAGAAAAGGCAGTACGGGCATTTGAAACATCTGATGAACGGGAGTTTCGAATACAGCAAGAGCTTCTACTTCAAGAGCAAAAACAAATGAGTCTAAAGTATCTGGTCCCGGTATATCACCTAGAATTCCTGTTTTTCGTATTTTTCATAGAATGGACAGGCCCTTTGCTCTGTGTTGTATTGAGTTAATATTTAACCAATTAAAAGTAATAATTTAATTTTTTGAGGTTGGTCTGTTTAGCTACAAGTGTAATTAACCAGGGCAACACCGAATACCTCTGTTAGCTCTTTATATATATAGCAAGATAAATGTAGATAGAAGATAAAGAAGGATGTCTGTTGATGGGCGGCTTTGTTTGTTTCTTATTCAAATCAGCAGTTTTATTCCGATCTTAATGAAATTTGGCATACTGAACCTTCAAAGCATGGGAAAGGTCACTTTCTACCACAGATTTCGAAAAAATAAAATTATTGATAAAAATCGAGAATCATGGTTATGGCAAGATATATTAACGAGAAATATCTCATGACCAACAATGCAAGGCAAAGTTTATGCAACAATACTTATCAACAATGGTATCAACACGCAATTCACAAACACTTTACACAGACCAACAATATAAATCTCATGATCAACAATGCAAGGAAAATTTGTGCAACAATAGGTATCAACACGCAATACACCAAAACTATGCAAGGATCAACAATATATATCTCATGACCAACAATGCAAGGCAAAGTTTGTGAAATAATAGATAAGTTTCAATTTGTAACATTGCATAGAATTCCTGTTATTCAGGTTTTTCTTAAAAAAGAGAGTTCTTGGTACTTAACAATTTCTTGAAAATCTTTAATAAGATCAGGAACTGGAGATAACGGAGAGTTAGCAGACTATTGAGAAAAAGTGGAAAGACGACAGAGGAAGAACTCTTTTAGCTCCGTGTTGTATTGAGCAAATGGTAAGCAAGTAAATAGAAAAATCGGCTACCGCTAAACCACACAAAGTGACGAACGGCCAAGTTTTCCTTCAAGACTTCGAGAGAAGACTGGGAACTGCAAAAAATCAAGTGTAAATATAAAGTAAAATACGTGAATAAGAAATTATTTAGGCTAGCAGTGGCATCCTCAGAGAGGTCCATCGATTGTGAGCCTTTAAAAAAAATTTTTTTCGAATTTTCATTAAGAATATTTACTGTATTAATTCTAAGTGTTTACATGTGTTTATTTTTAAGATATTGCAAAATTTCATCAAAAAAAAAGTCCGAGCCACGCTGGGGTTATCACCTAGCTTATTTGGTCGCACATCAGTTCATTAAAATACATTTTGACTATATTCTGTGAGAATGTGTATATTTCGGAAACTGAGATGCTGATTATACGATGATTGAATGTTCATTTCCAAGAATTATTAATAATGAGCATAAAATGATGATGCAGTGACAGGACAATAATAATGCAGTGCCTATTAATTATCTCACTTGTGCTCCCTATCAAAAGTCCAGAAGACTGGTAACAACTCATGTGTCTGGAAGAGAAAGAGAATGAAAGAGTACAGCTCAGAGAAACTCTGCAGCTAAAACAGAAAATGCTATATGGGCACTGGAAACATCTGAACAACTTGTTTAGAATACAGCAAGAGGTAATACGAGCTTCAACGTCAAGGGCAAGAAGATGTTGGGTCCAAAGTATCCAGTGATCTTCTCCTGTGATGAAGATGGAATTTGTTTTAATCTGAGGCAAGTCAAGAAGATTTTAAACAGAGTCCTGGTATATCAAGTAGAATTCCTGTTTTTCGGATTTTTCGTAGAATGGAAAGTCCATTCGCTCTGTGTTGTATTGATTGAGTCATTATTTAACGAATTTCGAGTTAAATTTTAACTTTTTAAGATTTTTCTGTTTACCTGCAAATGTGATTATCCCGGGCAACGGCGTGTCCTCTGCTTGTATCTTCTTCTATATATATAAAGAAGGATATTTGCTTGTGGGTTTGTTTGTATTTAGTACAAATTATCAGTTTTATTCCAATCTTGATAAAATTTTCATATAAAGCATGAGAAAGGTCACTGTCTACATCAGATTTCGAAAAAATAATAATTATTGATAAAAATATCGATATACATGGTTATGGCAATGCATATTAATGAGAAATATATCATGACCAACAATGCACGGAATAGTTTTTGCAACAGTAAGTATCAACTATGGTATCAACACGCAATGCACCAACACAATGCAGGGATTAACAATATATATCTTATGACCAATAATGAATGGCAAAAATTGTGCAACAATATGTATCAACAATGGTGTCAACACGCAATTCACACTCTGCACGGACCAACAATATATATCTCATGACCAACATTGCAAGGCAATGTTTGGCAACACTATATGTCAACAATAGTATCAACACACATTGCACCAACAGTATGCAAGGATTAACAGTAGATATCTCATTACTAACAATGCAAGGCATATTTGTGCAGTATAGATATGGTTCTATGTGTAACAATGCCTAGAATTCCTCTTATTTAGGCTTTTCTTAGAATTGAGAGTTCGTAATACTTAACATTTTCTTGAAAATCTTTAAAAATAATCAGTAACCGGACATTATAGAGAATTAGCAGACTTGAGAAAGAGTGGAAAGACGACAGAAGAAGTAGTCCTTTAGATCCGTGCTATATTGAGCAAATGGTGAGCATATCAATAGAAGAATCGGCAACTGCTAGACTACACAAAGTGATGAATGGCCAAGTTTTGCTTCAAGACATCGAGAAAAGAGTGGGAATTGCAAGAACATCAAGTATACATTTAAAGTAGAATTACGTGACTAGTAGTTATTATTTAGACTAGTAGTGGTATACTTGGAGAGGTCCATCCATAGTGAGCTTTTAAAAATGTTTTATCGAATTTTCGAGAAGAATTTTTACTGTTTTAATTCTAAGCGTTTTAATGGGATATAATTTTAAGATATTTCAAAATTCAATCAAAATACAAAGAGTCAGAGCCACGCCGGGGTTACCACCTAGCATATTTGGTAGAACAGCAGATGCAAACATTTCATAAAAATACATATTGACTATATTCTCTGTCGTGAATAGTTTGGAAGTTGAGATGCTGATAATGCGATGATTGATCGTTCTTTTTCAAGAATTATAATTAATGAGCATAAAATGACGATGCAGTGACAAGACATAAATAAGGCAACGTCTATTGAGGAGGAAAAAGAGTCAAACGTGTCTCATTTGAGCTCCCTAGAAATTGTCCAAACGACTGGCAAAAATTTATGTGCCTGGAAAGGAAAGAGAAAGAACGAGCACTCGTCAGAGGAACTCTGCAGCTAAAACATAAAAATCTATACTGGCATTGGAAACATCTGAACAATGGGTATAAGAGCTTCAACGTCATGGGCAAGAACAACTTTGGTCTGAATTATCCAGTGATATTCCCCGGTGGTGAAGATGGATATCATTTTAATCTGAGGCAAGTCAACAAGAAGTTAAAGTCCTGGTATATTACCTAGAATTCCTGTCTATCGGATTTTTCGTAGAATGGATAGTCCCTTCGCTCTATGTTTTATTGATTGAGTTATTATTTAACAAATTTGGATATAAAATTTAACATTTCGTGTTGTTCTGTTTACCTACACGTGTAATTATTCTGGGCAACGCCGGGTCGTCTGATAGTTATAACTATAAACTGGATCTTTATATCTGGTTGAACTGATAAAACAAACTTCGATTATTAGATTTTACGCTTCTGAGTTATTTGGCAGTATTGTTCTGAGTATTTTTTTTTCAATATTGCTTTATCTTACAGTAAACGATATTGTGTGTAAACATTCAAGTTCGTAAATATCAATTAAGTTCTCCAAAACACGTATACGTACCTGATAAGAATTTTCAGGATTTTGACTTTTTTTCAGTTTTCAGTGACTTTATCTATTGAACTCTAAAGCCTAAAGTTTAGGACTTTGATATCTTATGTGTTAAGCTATTTTGTTTCATAAATGCTATATTTCAAATTAGTGCATCGTAATAAGAGTTTTAAGAAATGCAGTTAAAAGTATTTGTAGAGCGGTTAGCTCAATAATTCTTGTCTGCTTAAAATTTTGCATTTGTGTATCATTATTATTTAACCAGTATTTTCGCAATTAAGTATTGAGAATTATCGAATAATAACTGCGTGATTAATGTATTCTATAAAAGCTTCTATGTAAGTGGTAATTCAGCATAGAGGATCCTAGTTATAATTAAGGATTGTGTTAAGTTCATATTTCGAAATAATGGAATTAGAACGTTATTTTTGAATTATTCTTTAGTTACATTTTATGCTTCAAGTTTAAGCTTATTTTTCTTTGTTTTTTTTTTTTTCATATAAAGATTAAATAAAATTTTGGTGTTTTGCCTAAATGTAGTGTTTGTGTCACAGAGATTTTTAAGTGCCTTCTATTCTATATCCTCCACTGCGTGTATACTGGCACGTGACAATAATGTTAAGCATCAGTTCTGTCCTAGACTTACTTGCACTCGAGCTTCAGTTAGGCTTATCCGCAGTGCCAATTCTTCCCTGTAGAAGACATCAGGGTAGTGCGTCCGCTCAAAGGCTCTCTCGAGTTCCTCCAACTGAAAAGTTGTGAACAGTGTCCTATAACGGCGTTGCTTTCTTCTTGTGGGATTACTGGGGAAACTATAAAAACATTTTTTTAAATATACAAATAATTTAGTCCAGGCATGTTTGCTTATATTTCCTTATTAAAGCTATTTAATAATTATAATTATTAGGTATTAATTATGAAATTTTTCTTGACGTAGAATACGTCTTTTCGAAATTGGGATGCCACGCTTAAATCGTGTATGTCACGAAAAGTATTGAACACGAAATCTTTAATAACGTGAAAACTATAAATGATAGAAAAGTGAAAGATATCGCATTAGATAAAGGATGCTTTAGATTCCGAATAACTTTCTGCTGATGTCCTCGACTGATGTAATCGCATTGCAAGTTTGACTCGGAAAATCTGCTCTCTGGCGGACAGTATGTTTACTCTAGCTTCGGCTTCGCACGACTTTTGAGATATCATTTGTTTTATCTTTTTGCGCTTTGTAAAATAGATAGATTGATTGATTTATTGCTACCAAAGATAAGGATAAAGATAGCTCGGTGCCACACAGCAATCCCCACCAAGGCACCGAGAACAAAGACAAAAAGACAAATCACAAAAAAACCAATAATTATATATTAATGAAGTTATTGATGAAATTATATAATTATATAAAAGACCAAAATTGGACAATATTATAAAAATCAATCAAAATTACTCTTAGCATTATACAATTGATTAAAACAAAATAAAATTTTGAATAATAAATTAAAATTAAAGCAAGGAATTTAAAACAGTTCTTGATTTCTAAACCGCGTATTACAAGTAAAGTTTAAGTAAGCCAAACAAAAAGGACTATCAATCTTTCCAATAATGATATTAGCAACAAATTTTAAAATCTCCGCATGAAAAATTTGGCCTTCGAAGTGTGGAAATTTGGCCAAAATTAGCATTTTCCAAAATTTTCCAAAATTAACTCTAGAAAAATTCTAGAAACCGATACAGGAAAATCGAGATGGGGAAGACTCGGATGTCCGATATTTAGCGTCAATGATCTAGGCAGAAATCGCCAAGGTGAACTAGAGCCCTACATGAATGCGATAATTATTTCCACCATTCAGTTAGAAGCAAATAACATATTAGATGACATAAATGATTCAACATCGAGTGACAGAATTCAACTTAATAGAGATCGATAATGACCATAACCATCAACATTAACTGCATCTTCACCAAAAATAATTTAGGTAGAGAGCAATATAAATGCTATAATTTGGGACACCGAAATCATATTTTATTCTATATTCATAAAAAAGGAATTTGGATATTCGTCTAATGTTTGTGGTGGATTGTGGTTTGAGAAGGACTTGATGCACCTACGTAACAGTAGCGTGATATCTGTACTCCATGGCGAGCTTCATCAGTTCGTGTAAATGCTTTAATCCTGTGTAATCATTGTATAGCAAATTTAAAATTACCCGTCTTAGTGCAGATGAGTGCACAGGAGGCAGCATGGTAACCAGAGGCGTCGACAGATGAACCACATTGGTAGACAAGTCGTTAACGAACCGTTTGGCCACAAGAGACACACAAAGCTAACAAGAGACATGCAATGATGGACAAGATGATAAAACAACAGACATTTGGACTAAACGAATAATTTAAAACTATGAGGAGAGACCGGTAGTATTAGATATTGTATGTGTACCGATTTCATCGCCTGTTAAAATTGAATAGAAGACGTAATAACAGAGGTTCATACTCACTGTCACCTCATTTAAGAGACGTCAATTGCGAGGTGCCATCTCGAATAGCGAGTGACGCCAATCACGGAGAGCCGCATCAGCGAGAGTGAGTGAGTGACGTCAAGAAAGAGATGGGATCAAGCCAGGAGGAAATAAACATCGGCACGCTCATCAGCGGATCCCCGGCGAGGAAAGAGAAATAAGCGAAGAAGCGACGACCAAAGCACATGCAAATTAAGAAGGAAGAAAAAGGATCTAAAAACAGACAAAAGAGGAAAAACGAAAGAAGGAGATGCAGACCCAGTTTTGAAGTTTGCCAGTATGACCCAGCAAAGAAAAAGACTCTGAAGGAATCCACAGTCGCTGACAACTGCGGTGAGAATATCATTGGAAATATTTATTTAAGCAATAATGATTGGTCTTCTACCAAACGCAATTCGACAGATGTTCACGAGATCCGACCATAACTGGATGAGCTAGCTGTAGCCGCATCGCTGAAAAACTACACAACCAGGATATTCTATGGTAGCCAGAGAGTAGTCATGATGACATGAGGAATATTGACCTTTAGAGGTTTAATCAACGAACTGCTGTATATAAGAGAAACCAGCCAACTGAAAGAACCAGCGTCGAGAATAATAAAGCCACTGCTAAATTATCTAGTATTTTAGATCAGGAACTTACTAGTAACTTTAAAATTAAAAACCCAAAAGGAATTATAAACCTCGTCCATCGCTGCAACCGCATTACTTAGCCGGTTTAGTCGACGCAGCCCAGTTCGGCTTGCCGCGCTCGGCAGCTAGCGTTAGTTTCGTGCGGTAGCTTATGTTTAATTACCTTCTATTTATAGAATTAATTCATTATTCATGAACGTGCCACTTTAAGCTAATGCTAATGATTTCTTCTCTATGTGCCATTATCTAGAAATCACAGGCAGATCGTCAAACCTTTTAAGGTTGCCGTGCTCTTCATTCATGGTGTTTTCCTCAATTCCCTACGCAGTACCCCATACAGGATATCTGAAGACGTCTACCTTCAATTAAGCTCAACTACAGTTCATACGATAACAACCACTCGAGTCTTGAAAAGTTCAAGTTTTTTATATCAAATTTATATGAAAAGAAATTCATAAGTGTACATTTATGAATTATACTTTAAATGAGCAATTAGTCATTAAAGAATTAATGCTTTACATTTAAACCTTCTAACGTCTTCTTCTCTGATCAGGTAATGTCACTCTGCTATTCAAAAAATAAATGACACTCAGACTATTCACATTCGAGAGCGATTTTGTACACTTTTACTTGGCAGGTCCCGTTGACAGCAGCAAATATTGACGATGAAATTAACAATGGAGAGAGTAAATACGAGTGAAACTGAATATACCACTGTGCAATCTGCATTTAGAATCACAACACAGAAAAAAGGTCGGCGGATTGAGTCCTGAGGTGCTACACCAATATCATCGCCAATTCGTTTCTGTGAAGTATTGTAACCGATGAAATAAATGTGATCAGTCTAAGCTTATTTCACAGAAATATTCATCGTGCGCACAATTTGTTGTTCCACAGCATTTATTTGCTCATAGCTCGTAAGTGCAGACAAGATTTGCCTGTCAAAATTAGACTGATCAGCAAAGGTAGTCGAGATATGATCGCTGTCTATCATCAATCTCTGCCCTATGGCTGAAGATAAAATTACTGGTTATGGCGGCACAAGTGAATCTGTTATAGCAAGAACAAGACTACACAGGATGTCGGATCGGGAGGCTTGCCATACGCTACATGCTTGTCTATCGACTCACCGTACGTGGTCACAGTGAATATTGTTGTGAAAAATGGACTTGTAGACGGTGTGATCGATATACTCAGATGTATATAGAATACACAGAAAACAGTAACTATGATGATGATCATAATGAACTACTACAAGAACTGGCTCGTATACAACATGTAAATGATTATATGCAATGGATTATGATAATGCACTTGATAAATTCGAACAGAAAGAAACCAATGAACAATATCTACATCAGCAGGAGTAATTTATCTGTCGTTTATGGTTACAATTGCAAATGAAGAAATGGGCAAGAAATGTAACCATTTGTTTGTATATGATTTCAAAGTTCAAAGATAATGGGTTATTCCACGTCAATTCAGGCACAAATTTTATAGTTTTGGCACTTGACCTCTCAGATTTTAATAAAATTTGGTATATACAATTGCCCTAGGGAGTTGGTTATGAATAACAAATATTATTATTGTTTTCATTTTTATGGAAGTTACGGACGTTTAAAATTTTCGAAAATTGAGAGGGCCTTATCTATGAAGTACTATAACTTTGGTTGTATTTTACTTAGAAAGATGTGATTGGTGACATGTGAAAGCTCTTTAAATATAGATTCTATATAAAATTTTAAAAATGATATTACGCATGCTCAAATATATGAATTTATTGAAAATATTCTATTCATGCAAATTTCTCAAATGGTGCGTAATTTTTTTCGTTAAAAAATTATTAACATCTTAAACATATTTTCATAAATACTATACAACAAATTCAAAACTGTGTTTTGTTCCGTTTTGAAGATATTAATTTTTTAAACTCGTGTTCCAAGCCACAATACATCGTTTGTATGTTACAGTTCTTCAGATGGCAAAGCATCCTAAGAAATATAAAATTTCTGGTAATATCCGATTGTCTTAAATATTCTACAGCTGTTTTCAATATTTTTCAATGTGAACTCATTAAGCTTTTAAAAGAAAATTCAATAAATGTAAAAAAGATACGAGGGTTGGTCGAAAAGTAATGCCTCCATGGCTGTAACTTTTTCATTTGTTAACGGATTTTCAAAATTCTTTTTCGACATAGTCCCCATCCCGTTTCTCCAACGTAAGATCACTCGGGTGAACCCGTCGGAGAGGAATTCCGGGGTTGTTGTCGACACCAGGATTGAATGGCAGCTTTGGACTATCTTCTGCAGCACGATAACACTAGCCCGCAAACAATCGCCACACACTAAAGGTGTTGCAGCGCCTACAGTTCAAAGATGAAAATTTTGCACTTTGCGACTTTAACCCTTCCCAAAGAAGAAAAAGCATCTTATGGGACATTCAATCGCTGATAACGAGATAAAAGATGCCATTCAATCCTTTTATCGAAAATAACCCCGGATTTCCTCTCCGAATTTCTGCAGAGTGGCTCTATCTCGCCATATCTCATGGAAAGGGGCTAAGTGACGGATTAGGAGAAACACTGAAAAGATTATCTGCCACAGCCAGCCTTCAAATGCCCCCAGAAAATCAGATACAAACTTCAAGGGATTATACTATTTCTGTTACATTTCAAAGGAAGAGATACAGGCATATGAAAAAAGATTACAGAATAGATTCGATTCAGCCAGAGCTGTGAAACGGATAAGTAATTGAAGGCTTCCCACGAAGATGGATGTAAGTGCAAAAATTAAATTTTTGGAAAAATTGAAAAAAACCACAAATCATTTACAAATAAACAGTGAGTGTTTAATTTAATAAAAAACACTGTAAAACATCATAATAGTTAATAATATGATTTTGGATGATGGAATTTTGAGGATATTCCAAAATTCAACTTTTAAAGCTGGAAGAGGGATCTAACCACAACATGCAGTTAGATGTTTTCCACTATTATTATAAATTTTATTCCATAACATATATTATTTTAATTAAAAATGCTTTTAAGTGACCAAAATCAGAAAAATTAATTCCTACAAAGGCAAAAACATTTTAAAACTTTTATGCACAATTTTTTTAAGATTTGTATAAAATTCCCTGTATTCTGTTTATAAGTACTGCACCATATCCAATAGAACATTGTACTTTTCCACTTTATTGGGCAAAGGCCCGCCGTGAGCTTGTGGCAGGGTGACAGGAATGTTGAGAGATTGTGTTGAGTGTCCATTTTTGTTAACAGGTCGATACAATTTCCAAGATTGTAGAATATTGTGTGAATTTCTTGTGCTTATGCTACTTGGATCAATTATTCAAGCCGAATCCATATTACTTGTGAAATCTTCAGCTTTGGGTCTTTTTTCTACAGCATTAAAATCAAAGACATCATTCTGTTCTATCACAATAACTTCGAATGGGTCAATCCTAACGTTCGCAATGATTTCAACCAACTGAGCCGCAATGATATCAGCCTTTTTTTCGATTAAAGCAAAATCTCGGTCACATGGTAAAAATGAATGCCCACTTACTAGAAATTTTTACTCAATAGTGGTGAAATACTTATTCTTTATTAAGTATACAAAAAGTGCAGTCATATTCCAGTTATTGTTTTGTCCTACGCATTTATCAGACCAAATGATTAAGTTATTTTTTTCGTGTGGTGAAAATTGCTTATATTTCAACTTGGTAAATCGAAGAATGCATGAAGCAATTTCTTTAGAATCTCTTTTGGCAATGGATTCAATCCAGAGAATCATGCTGGCTTGATTACTTGCAGGATTATGGAGAGTAAAATTATAATAACAAAGCTACAGTGTTAAGTGTCAACAATGATAGGAGACAGTGTTATGTGTCAACAATGGAAAAAAAATCACTTGCTGTAGGTTCACACACAGTATCACAGTATTTGAATTTGCTTTGCTATATTAAATGTCCTCCTTAAGTGCACTGTATCCTCTTTCAGCTTTGCGATGGTGAATTTCACTTTGGGTTGCAATTTCTCTTGTCTGTTCTTCACTTTTGGGTGCCAGAAGTTGAATATAAAGTTCATCACAATCTTTGCACAAAAATTGGTTATCCAAAAGACAAGTTAAATTCCGAATTGAATATGTGTCTATATAACCAAAATTTAGCATCAAATTCAGGATTCTTTTCTTTAAACAGGCGACACTTTTTGACAACAGAAAGGGAAGGATGCAAATACTTGCGCTCATTGTCAGCAGTAAGAGATTTTCTACTATATTGATTTTCATGTTCAGGAAATGATCCTTCATGCTCTCGAATTAAATCTTTTACTTCATCTGGTATTTTGTGGGGTCTGATATTGTGTAACCCTCTTTGTTCACTTGGGCTTTCACCTGCCTTTACTTTAGCTAAAAGATTTTGAACGCGTTTATGGCGTACTGAAGAAATATTCCATAATGTCTTTTGAGAAATTTGTATGCTTTTTCCCACTGTCTTTTATTTCATACCTAACAGTACATTTCGAAGGATGCAGTGTGTTTCACGCCTGAACATGAGGCCGCCGTTTTTGTTGACGTAGATCCCTTTTCCACGCCGAAGCGAGTTCAATTATATTTTTGGCTGAGAGTAATACCAGTTATGACCACCAGATTTCAGAAGCAGATAAACAATGAATCAAGGAGTGCATAAAGTGCATTATTAGAAAATTGAAAAAATGTCAGTTAGATCCCTCTCTGTGGGAAGCCTTCAATTATCAAACGGCGGTACCGTTATCTGAATCACATGTTCAGAATGAGATGATTCAAAAGTTACTCTACAGTGGCTGGTCGGAGGAGAAAATGCCGCCACCGGCCTCATACATCGGCTAGTGGGCAGTTGCATGTTGTGAAACACTCTGCTCAATATGGCTGGTGAGATTTGTGAACTTTAGTTGTGGCTTCCTCCTTCAGCTCAGGCAAAATGCGCGGATGGTTTGCATACACTTTACCTTTCAAGGCACCACAAAGGAAAAAAATCGAGAGGTGTGAGGTACGGTGAGCATGCAGGCCAGATGCCACGCGAGATGAATCGATCGACAAAGACGTCCTGCAGAAAGTGCATTAATGTGTGCGCTGTAGACGTTTCCATGCACTACAGCACACAAACTTTTGAATAACCAGTATAATGAAGCCTGTATACTCTTCAGCTGCCTCTGCAATTCATCTCGTCATACAGGGAAACTCATAAGTGATTGACTTCGAGGAAATGTAAAGTAAATATACTTTCTTTATTACTAACAATTCGACATCACAATGCAAATTTATTTTCCTACTAAATTGTCTTCTTATTTAACAGGTGCTCAATACTTTTTTGACTTCTGAAAAAAAATATGAAGTTCTAAGCAACATTTTTCCTAATGATATAAGTATTATTGTAATTATAATATTGGTTTTATTTTTTCGTGTAATTATAATTAATAATACTGTTTATATAAATAATAAAACGTAAATAAATGAATGGTCCCATGGTTGCACACTTTCTCTTCCCTGTACGAGTAGTCAAGTCCCTACCCTGACTTCCGCTGCTTGGAGCGCAAGCTTTAAAAATTAATATCTTCAAAACGGAGAAAACACAGTTTTGAATTTTTTGTATAGTTTTTATGAAAGTATGTGTAAGATGTTAATAATTTTTTAACGAAGAAAATGCCCACCATTTGAGAAATTTCTTTAATCAGAATGTGTTTTTATTAAATTTAAATATTTGCGCATGTGTGATATAATTTTCAAAATTTTATATAGAATCTATATTTAAAAAGCTTTCATATGTCAGTAAACAATCTTTTTAAGCAAAATACAACCGAAGTTATAGTACTTTACAGAACTTTTAAGGTATAGGGTCAAATTTACCACAAAGCTGGATCACTTCTCCTTCCAGGTGAAAATCAAAATTTCTACAAGTTTACTTCATCCCCGATGAAATATTAGAGACTGATCAACGATGTGCTAATATATCTGGCGTGCGACAAAACATCGTTTTAAATCTGCAGACACTATTTCATTCGCACAACCACCTGGTAAGAATGTTTAAAACATCATTAAAAGGATGCCTACAGACGAGTACAAAGTAGTCAGACGGGTAGAGAAGAGGCGATTTGGTGAACATGAACGGCGTTTTAACGCCCCAACCATTGTTGATCTGGAACAGTTCGATAGCTGTGACATAATTCTTCAGAGACGAAGCGATTCCAGAAATACACCGTTCATACGATGATCTGCAGTATCATCTTATCTTCTGGGAGGGCGAGGAGGGTTACCATTTTAACATAAAGCAAACCAATCCTCTCACAGGAAATACGACACAAAAAGGTATTTTCTATGGAGTTTTATGCAAACCGCATTATGCTGAGCGAGGGATCGTGAAACCATGTCTTACGATTCCGCCAGCTGTTTCATCAATATTTCGTATATATGTACGCGAAGGTCGAAAGTGAGCAGCTTCCTTATATTATGTTAAATCAGGAATAACTGCGTGTAATGAAAATATTCATCTACGAGAAGCTGTGACTAATGACCGGAATGTTGGTGAAATAGGAAGAAATGTCGCTATATATTAACAGCTACGTTCACTGGCAGTCCGAGGCGTATGCACGAATAGGTTCAAGACGCTATGTCCTATGTCCGCAAAATGGCCGTGCGGATCTTTTTGTATCCCTTATGTGCAACCCTAAGTGGACAATGATTACAGTTGAGCTTTTTGAAGGCCAATCACCGATTGATCGCCATGATTTAACAGCGAGAGTATTTAAGCAAAAAATAATCAAATTTATTATGTTATTACGAAAAGTCACATATTTGGAGAAAACCACTGTTGGATGTATTCAGTCGAATGACAAAAGCGAGGTCTTCCTTATGCACACATGCTGGTAAGGCTCAAAGAAATGAAATAGACGACATATTTTCCGCAGAGCTACCAGATCTTCAAAAGGATTCACTGTTATTCAAAGTACTGCCAATGAACATGATTCATGGGCCATGCGGACCTTTAAACCAGAAGACACCATGCAAGAAGAGTGGCAAATGTACTTGGAACTATCCACGACAGTTCATTGATGACACCCAATCAGCCAACTACAGTTACCCATTAAACAAAAGACGGAAACCTGAAAATGGGGGCTATAGTTACAGTTAAATTTAACACCGAAAAAAGAGACATCGAAATTGATAACAGGTGGGTCATGCGTTGTTCTCCTCTCCTTAGAAATGCTTCAGGCGCAAATCAATGTCGACTACTGTCACTCTGTGAAATCGATTAAGTACATTTGCAAATACGTCACCAAAGGAAGTGACATGGCCCTTTTCGGGTTAGCCGATGAAAATGTGGTGGTTGAGGTGACTCTATACCAATTGGGGAGATATATTAGTAGTAATGAGGCTATTTGGCACCTCTTAACAACTTTTCCAATCCACTAGCAATACCAACGCTTGTCCACTTAAGCGTTCACTTAAGAGAACGGACAGAGTGTATACTTTACTGAAGAGAATGATCAAAGAGAGCGGAACTGGCTCCCAACACAACGTCAACAGCGTTTTTACAGCTGTACCAGCAAGATCCATTACCTAAGATATTACTCTTCGTAGAAGTTACAAAATACTCATCTGGAACGCAAAATTTTCTGCAGGAGGAAACAGGAAGACCAAGTTCCTGGTCAAGCCGACATATACCTAACTGATCCATTGGCCGTGTCTACACTGTTCATCCCAGCATTGCTGATTGCTACTACCTGAGAATGGTGCATCACGTAGTGCGGGAACCAACATCATAGAGAATGAATAGAGGCTGATTTGCGTGCTTAATTCCTGTTTGGTTTTTCAGGCGATCGTCTTCGTGGTGCCTGATGAGATAGGAGTGACTGCTGAAGCTTATCATATAAGCTCTCATTGATGCCGCTGAATAAACCTCTTTCAAGGCATTTGTGGTTGAATTTGCCTGATTACTCTCTTGAGGTACAAGTTTATTTTTCATTCACCAGTTTTTCAGGCTCTTTAATGTGACTTTTGAATGTTGTTCTGTGCTGCTATGACAGCCGAGGTGTCTATTGTTACAGCACTGAAACGCAGACTCGCGAGGCTGCTAGCGAGACAGTGGGTTGATGCCAGTGTGTTTTACATTTACACAGTCAAATAAGGGTTTTCATGGTAACTGTTACTGAATTGTCTATATTCATACGTTCATTATTTTTAAATTTTAACATTAATTTTAAATGTTTTTCTGAGGTTCTAAAATGACGGAGTACTAAATTTTCACGTCCTCACACATACAATTGCTGAGGTTATCATGGCAGTGAACAGCATAAAGCTTTTTATTCGGTCTCAAAGCGGTCTTCAAATACGTTGAAGATTGTTCACTGTTTTCCAAGCAATTGCGAGTGCCCTTGTACTAACATTTTCTATACATTTCAATTCAACTTTACTTTTTTTACTTTTCACACGAAACTTACGATAATTTTTCTTTTTTTGTTATTGTTATTTCAACAAACTACGAGAAGGTGTATACAGTGGGTTACTATTAAAAATTTTTTACGTCACTGCTAACAAAATATTTGGGTGAGGTCTAGCCTGTAAGGAATGAATAGTGTAGCCCACCTCTATTAGCAACGTTCTTGCTATCCCAACTAAAAAATCTTCATGTCTTCCAGTTAGGGTAGATAAAATTCGTTTCCGCATTAGTTTCACTGGTTTTTCACTTCATTAAAGTGTTTCCTTTTTGGTAAAGGCGTACGCAATGATTACTACGTTGGTCAAGTATAACATTGACCGCATTGGATGTCATCAAGTCGGGTGCTGTTACGATAAATATGCGAACTAACCCAAACTAAAACAAAATCTTAGTGATTTCCATTCAGAGTACACGAAATATGTTAACCCATTAGTTTCACTAGTATTTCACCTCGTTAAAGTGTTTCCATTCTGCAAATTTGCGAGTACACCTAAGATAAGATAAGATAAATGTTCCCGCTAAACCACGCTAAAAAGTCTTTGCGTCTTTCACCCGGGGTACGTGAAATATGTTTGCTTTGAGTGGCAGATAGTTTTACATAAGCTCTCATTGACACAGTCAAATAAGGCATTTCACCTTCGTACTTTCTTTATTCCAGGACTTTTAACATTTTTTTCGTTGTCTTTAAAGGTTGTTTCCGACTTCTGTTTCCAGTCTGACTTGTGAGTGACAGAAATTTTCCTGTTTATTTTCAGGAATGCAAGTTCTGATCGACGATTTTTTCAGGACATGGAACTTTTTCCATTCATCATTTTCGGCTATATGGCATTCTCCAGCTTAAAGCTTAGCGCTGCATGCAGTTTTTTTCACAGCGTGATTAAATGAATGCAAGAATTTTTTACAGTTTTTTTCGGGAATGCAAGTTATGTTTCACGATTTTTGGGCTTCAATGAGAATTCAAGGATAAGGACAAAAGTCAATTAACGTTTTTTACATCATTTGTTTGGGTGTTCAGTTAGATTTTCTGTTATGGCTTTTCTTTCTTTCATCTGATCTATGTAATATTTTTGCAGCCTCAGTGTCCTCACTTTTCACTTTGCTTACCTAGCTATATAGTGTCTAATCGAATTTGTAATCATTCGGATGTTTTTGACGAATTGTTAAAATTACCATCTCCGATTCTTCAGACAGATGATGCGTACGACCCATATCTCAGTCTCTTGACAGAAGACTAGGAAAATTTCAACAAAGTCGAATTCTGATTTGATTATGTCTCTGTTATGCAGAGACAAAGCAAAGCAAATAGTTCTCTCTGTGCAAAAAAGCGACAGCCCGTGTCCCTACAGAATACCTGATGTCTAAGGTTTGATCACCCACTGACATGTAATCAAGGACTTACTGGGTTTCCGCTAGAAGTGAAACTGAAACACACAAGTGTCGTGTTATGATTACAGGTCAGAGGTCATGTGAATATTTCTCTAACGAAAACAAATGTTATTTACTGTAGAGATAGCCATTAGCGTTTGAGTTTTTTCAAAAAATGCTGATAGAAGACAGGTAGTTTTTAAAATTAAACATTACAAAAGATGATTAGGTCATTGGTATATTCCACAAACAAGAACTATAAAATGTGAAAATAACTGAAAGGTTTACCAAAGTGAGACTTAATAAATCGACTGTTTTCGGTTAACTCAAGGGCTTACCACTCCTTGGATTTCAAGAGTTCCAATGGGTTGGTGTCTCCTTTAGGATGACTACTTTACCCTGAGATTTCTACAATTTTTCATCGTTTATAACAAAAATATTTGCTGTGCATTTTGCACTAATTCTTTCATGAAACTTGGTACCACTTAGGATAAAATTGATCTTTCCAGAAACGCTTTTCTCCACAAGGGTTCTTTTCGAG
Source organism: Rhysida immarginata (assembly GCA_023313115.1). Classification (NCBI taxonomy): domain Eukaryota; kingdom Metazoa; phylum Arthropoda; class Chilopoda; order Scolopendromorpha; family Scolopendridae; genus Rhysida; species Rhysida immarginata. The sequence continues at coordinate 173,661 of JAHWFO010065223.1, forward strand.
GACTTGCTCAAGTTTTCGCGTCTCTGAGCTGTCTCAATTATGAATTTTGGTACACATTTATTTAAAAAAATACTTCAACTACCCATAAAGGCATCATCCATCAACCTGTGTGAAATCCTCGGTCGCACCTTGCATCCTGAGGTCTCCAGTGTCGATTAAACCATCACCCCGATGACGTACCTTAAACCTGACTAACGGGGATCCGGACTGTACACCAGGAGGATCGGCGACTGCAGATTTTTCATCCATCGAATGGTTTTTCTAAAACCCCCTCACTGAAAGCCACCATTATGTTACCAAATCATTCGATGGTTATGAAAAACCTAGTCGTCGTTCCAGTTTGGTATTCAGCCCAGATAACCTATGAGAAATTCTTGCAATCTCTTCATCAGTGAAAAAAACGGCACCGAGGACAAAGCTTTAAGCTGGAGAATGATATAGAGTGGAAAACAGTGACGGGATTTTTCTGCAAATACAGAAAAAAACGCGGTTCAAAAACTGCATTGCTGCCAAATGACAGGAAAAATATCTGGAAACTAAAGAAACATTTAATGACATCATAAACAGTAAAACACGCAGATAAAAGAAAGAGGAAAACGAGGATTGATCTTAACACTGTGTACAACGGGTTAGAAACGGAGATTGGAAGAAAAATGAGGGCACTAGAGTCACAGAGAAACGAGCTCAAACCTCTACTCAAGCAGTAAATAAAAGCCTGATGCTCAAGTGAATTTTTAACCAAATTTAACTTAAAACTCGTATAGAATGTTGCCAACATTGCGCGAACTATGCTTGCACTTAATAAAGAGTAACCTTGAGAGACAAAATTATTTAAAACAAACATCAAACTGAGCAACCAGAATGCAAAAAATCACAGAGAGTAGAAGAAAATTAAACACTCTTAGTGAGAAAACTGTGTTTATAAAAGTTTGTGATGTCAATTGTCAACTCTCTATTACTTCGGGTCGGAGTTGTCAGTTGAAACAATGCACTGATTATCAGAAAATTAAAAAACAAACAATTAATATTATTTTCAGAACATGGCCTCAATCACGTGAATAATCAAGATGTTATCAGACAGGTGAGTGACCACAACCAGAAATGGAACCCTACCTCATGGAGACACTCAAATCAAGGATAAACAAAGGTAAAAAAAAGTTAATTAATTAATTAATTAATTAATTAACCCACATTAATTAAAAGTAATTAACAAACCATTGTTTAAAGTGTACATCTGTGAGGTCAGCAGTCATGTGAGCCAGAAAACAGAGCATCAGCAGAGATTCAGCATGTAATGGAATGTGGAGTCAGGTTAAATTCAAATTTAATGAGGGCGGAGGTGTTTTTTCATTAAAAATTACACCTATGGGTGTAGCCAGGTGCAAAAACAATGGGACACGCTTCCACATTCCATTCCCGCTGGATACCGATATTTTCTGTTTATATTATTTTATATTATTTTTTATTATTTTATTGAGTTTTTTGTTCTGTTATTCTTCTCTTTCCCTTCTTCCCTTTTCCTACTAATTGTATTTTCAACATTGCATTTCTTTAGCGCCCGCAGGGACTTAACTTGTTGGTGTTTGACCATACTAGCCCCTGTTGGTCTGTTGGTTGCTATTGTATTTATTTATTAACAAATAAACAAATAATAATAATAATAATAATAATAATAATAATAATAATAATAATAATAATATCTTCAGCTTAAAAAAATATCGGACCCCTCATGATGGATGCTTTAGCGTGTGACAGACGTTGTAAAATGACAAAAAATTCGAAAAGGAACCCAAATTTTGGTTATAAGGAGCTTTTGATGATTTATTCTTAAATTTTTCCCCGGGGAGGAGTAGCCAGCTTCGACGCAGGTTGACGTCACCCACAACGCAACCCCTACAAAAGTTCTTCCATGACACAAAAAAAGCACGAATTTCGCTTGAAAACCGGAATAGAACCGAACACGAAGACGGTATTTCCCCTTCTAAAACCACGACAGTTTCAGGAGAATGCTACCAAAGACACTGACGAGCCCACAGGATTACCTTAATTTTATAAGAAGACAAGGTAGGAAAATGATTTATCTGTTGTTGATCCATCAACGACCAATTAAGACTATTGTTTTTCACCACTGCCAATTTGTCATTATCCATCATTTGTCATTACATTCCCATAACTATTACTAACGAATCCCTCCACCTACCCATATGAAAATTAACTTGTGCATGAGAATCCCCATGCGTACATTTCTCCCACCCTTATAATTCATCCGTCAATATGAAATCCTCTCCATAAGATACCTATTTTAAGGCCGGGACTTCAGTCAATTGCAAAGATAGAACCTCATTGTAAAAGGAAAAGAACCTAACTTTCTTCATATAAAGCAGGGGTCTCCAAGATTTCCGTCCGCGGGCAGCGCCCGTGCACGCGGGTAATTTTTCTCTCCCCCCCTCCTCCCCGTTGCACATTACGTTCATCAGTTCCTTAAAGTCGAGTTGCTAATTATCAATTTGACACTTTAAAAAAAACAGGCACTTTACCATTTTATTTCCTTCTTTTTAATGTGACAATTTTCTCAATGTCAGGTAGAATTGTATTTTCTTTTTCCCGATAGGACATGATTGCATATTAAGCATCTAAAATCCGATCTGTGAACAATAAAAAAAAACAGATTCCCCCAATCTGGTTTAAATACTGATTCAGTGATTTTATGCTTTTTCGGAATGTGTGCCATGTTATGCGAGACGAAAAACAAGTAAGTATCAGTAACAAAAGAAATAATGACTCATTTAACGGAATCGCCCCCTAATGTCTGGCAACACTGGATAAGAAAAACTATACCCACTCCCCTCCTGAGTTTTGGACTATCTCCTCGGCTTTGCCCGTGAGCTTTGCTCGCGAGCTTTTTATGTTGCACGCGGGCGACGTGCACGATTTGGATGGCCCTGATATAAAGAAACAAACAATATATATAGTTTGAAGTGTAAAAAATTTAAGACTTTTAAGAAATATTTACTTACTGACAATTAGAAATTAGAATTTTTAATTAATAAAAAAACAAAGAATTAAAATAACAAGACAAATAGAAATAATTGAGATCTAGTTGAGATACCATTACCAAGATTTGTTTACCTGATAATTCAGCCCGATCAAAGATGATAGTTATTATCTCATTTTAATTTGCTAACAGCAATTAGCAGTTGTTTCCTCCCAAAATATGGCGCCACAGGTTAATGTAAAAACGAAAAACAAGTCGCGTAATAAAAGGACTAATAGCTCTTCGAATAGCATTTAGCAAGGGAAGATGAGACTTACCTGAATTAAGACTACTATAAAAACATTTATGCAATTGTTTCAAGTGTGCATCATTTTAGAATTATTATATTTGACAGATAAACAATCTGAATTAAAACGAAAGACTTTTGAAGCAAAGAACTGATACTTTTAATCTTGACTTTATTATTCGTCGACATGAATAAGTTGTTTTCTGTGGATTTCTTTCTGAATTTACCGGAAAGTTTCTTTTTCATGTATGACTCCTAAGACAGGGTTCAGCTTTAGAACGAAAAATAAACTTTGCTCTCCCCTTATCAAAACTTAGGAGAGCTCATCCAGGAGTACAGTGTTGATTTTTATTAGTGTGGCTGTCCTTATGGTAACATCTTAATCAGCGTCAAATAAAACGTATTCGAAACGAGCATATTGTAAGGCACAACAGAGGCGTTCCAATGCGTACATACATGAGAGACAGAATATGGCACTAAAAATCACGTGACTTTATTAGTCTCTCGCATCTAATGTTGACCATAAGCTTAAGCTGTTTTACGATTTTATTGCTTCATTTATGTTTATAGAACTAGTACAATGCCTTCTCTCTGCATTGGGTGTTAAAGAAATTACGATGGAGAAAGTGAACCTTTATAAATATTTTCTTTCCCGAAGGATGAGGAGCTAGGCCAAAAATAGATTATGTGAATCAAACTGAAACTTTTGAAACTTAAACAACCTGTCCTTTGGGTCAAGCGTTTCCAAGAAAAAGACATTATTCGCAAAGAAAAAATAATATACAAAGAAAAATAACTGCGAAAACACTATTCCACATAATAAATTTTAATGACTCGGATATATATTTCGGAAACGAAGTTTCCATCATCAGTGAGTAAAGAACAACCGTCAATCGACAATTGAACACTGAAGTGTACATTTCCTCAGATGAGATAAAAGCAGCGCTTTCACAAGCTCATCGTACCAGATTAAATTACAAATGAAATACACTGAGGTAGTCAAGAAGCTTAACCAACCCAAGCGGTCTTCCATATTATACAAAAATGAAAATAAGATTGACGATTGTCAGAAACAAAATACAAACGAAATGAAAATGCTAGGTGAAAGAAGATTTTCATATCTTCCAGTAGTCCGGAAAAGAGACGTTGCAGATGTCTTCAAAGCTGATGTCAAGAATGTGCCTTGGTATTCGATACCTCATATGCCACTTCCTATCTGTTGATTTCTTCAGTATTCCGGTCACTAGGTCATTGTCATGAATCTTCATCTTCTGCAACATAATCAAAAGGAGGTCCTGTAAAAACTTCCCATTGTGGACCATATCTCAATCTGAGTGGATAGATTGGTTTTTCACAGTCCTTCTGTCCGGCTGGGCAATTGTTCTCAGGTTAACTTTCTGAAATGACTCTAGTTCGCTCCATCTGCTTCTACATATAGTCGCCCACGCAGGCATGCCATAGAGAAGTATGGTCCGAATAATCGACTTGTAAAGAAGTAGCTTGTAGTCGATGCTGAGGGTGCTGTTGCGACCCAGGAGAGCTATGAGACTGTACTTAGCCCTCTTTGCTTTGTTCAGAGCGTATGTCACGTGACGATTCCACGAGAGTCTTGAGTCGATGATAACGCAAGATATTTGTAGTTGTCTACCCAGTCGTTTCTTATTGAATAGAACAAGAGAATCTGGGGGACGCTTGAACTTTCTGTTGAAGTACATAGCCTTGCACTTTCCGACATTAAGGTTTAGCTTCCAGCAGTTAAACCAGTCTTCGAACATCTTCAAGGCGTGCTGTAGACGAGTGATAACGTGAGCTGGCTTGTGTGCCCATGTCATAATGGCAGTATCGTCAGCACAGAAATATCGATTACAATTTTTGAGGTTCGGGAACTCATGCACAAAATAATTAAATAGCACGGGCCCGAGGACAGAACCTTGAGGGACACCGGCCTTTACAACACCGGGCGTGGATAGATTTTCACCAACTTTAGCATAGAGCTTAGTAAAGAACAACAATGGACAATCAAACTGTGTAGTGAAAAGACATGAGCGGTCCAGGAGCCGAGCTTTCATAACACACTCGCCCATAAAGAACCAAGGGAATTATACTGAGTTAGAGTAAAAGCCTGATATCCATCGAGTGTCAACCTGAGAATAGAGTCCTAACTTGGTAGGACGAGGAATAGGATTGTTGATTGACGTAGTGATAGCCCTGAGCATCTGCAGCTAAGATATCCAGAAGTTGGGGAAGACGACCTTATTGATATCATCGACTTACAGTAGATGAAGGGCTCTTCGTATCCTTATGGAACCTCTAAAGGCTAGAGGGTGATCCAATATACAGGAAACCAAGGAATTATCTTGTGTCTCGATTTTAGGAAGCAACTTCTTAATAAGCATCTGTACCTAACTACCAATGTGGATCATAACCGAGGTCTTCATAAATGGAGTAGTTGTTGGCAACTCTTCTATCGAGCTGAGCAATGGCCCTGAGAGATACATTTTGGAAGTCTGTAGTTACCTCCACCTCGATTTGCAGATAGACACCTAGGCAGGCATTCCATGGAGCAAGATGGTGCGGATCACCGCCTTGTAGAGCAAGAATTTATTGTCCAATCCAAAGGCACTGTTTCTCCATAGGAGCGCAATCATTCTGAACTTCGCCTTTTTAGCCTTGTTGAGAGCATATTGAAAATTGTCGTTCCAGTTTAGCTTAGAGTCAATCTTTATGCCCAGGTAATTGTAGCTCTTTACCCAATCCAGATTTCTGCGATATAAGGCAAGTGTCCCTGGAGGATTCATGCGTTTACGTGTAAAGCCATTTTTCGCATTGTTGCAAAGCCTTTTGTAAGTGACTGATAACGTGTGCGGGATTCCTCACGCAAGTCATGATGGCTGCATCATCAGCGAACAAGTGCAGATTACACTTTTTGAATTCCGGTAGGTCGTGAATGAAAAAAATTGAACAATGCCAGACCCAGGACTGAAGCCTGAGGAACACCCGCGTTGACGTCATAGGGGTCAGACAGGGAGTTACCAACTTTAACTCGATAGGATCTATGCGGCAAGAAGTAGCGAACCAAGGCAATGAGCTCATCAGAGAAACCACAATTTATCATTTTAAAGATGAGACCGTCGTGCTATACTTGGTCGAAGGCTTATGGACATCGAGAAAAACAATTCCGCCGTACCTCGAATAATTGAGAGGAATGCTCAAGTCTTCAACCAGCCTCCAAATCTGGAGCTGGCAGGAGTGATTCGTATGAAAGCCAAAATGCTCCGTTCGAATTAGATTATTTGACTCGCAAAAGTCATTGAACCTCTTCAGGATTGTGCGTTCGAAGACCTTAGAAAGAGTAGGCAATAAGCTGATGGGCCTGTAGCTGACAGGAAGAGCGGGATTAAGGCCAGGCTTAGGTATAGAGAGGATGACTGAGTTTTTCCAGGCATCAGGGAAGTAGTCTTGGATCCAGCAGTCGTTTGGAATCTTAGTAATAGCGCAGATTACCTTAGGAGGCAAATTCTTTCGAGCATCATTAGTGATGGAGTCTAGACCAGGAGCCTTGTTACTCTTTACTCGCTTGATGATGTTCGATACCTCGGCGTTGTCAATGACATGGAGAGGGTTATGTACATGATAGATGAGATTGTACTTTATGCAGCCATCTGTAACTAGACATGTGTTCTCGATACCAGCCAGTTTATCTTCAAAGGGGGTGGTGAATTGACTCTTCAGTGAGTTTGCAATTATTTGGGCCTTTTCCTGGGGACTGCTAACAAAAGTCCCATCTTCCAGAAGCAGAGCAGTTAGAACGATGACCTTCTTTTTCTTGAGGGTCCTGACTGTACACAAGAGTGAATTGTCCTGGATTTTGCTGCACCACCTTTGGATTCGTAACTCCTTCACCTGTTCGCTGACCTTTCATGCTAGCCTGTTGTACTTAGTCTTGAACTGCAGGCACTTAGTACGTTGCGACAGTCTTTTGAAGGAGTTCTTTTCACGTGTGAGTTGCCTGATGGATGGGGGAAAATTGAGATGATCAGGTCTCTTTCGGTCAACGGCAGTAGCGTTAGCATCACTGGCTGATTTAATCAATTGGGTGATATCATTAACATTATCATCAATGTCAACGTTGTTGGCAGGATCCGTATATGAAATGTTACACTCCTTGAGCAAATCTCTAAATAGTTTCCAATCCTACTTCCGCCCTCGAAGTTGAGAGTGACTGGGCGATGATCGGAAGATAAGTCGTTCACCGTAAAGATGTTATACGGTTTGAAAGGACGGCAATGTCCTCTTAAGGACGGCAATGTCAAGTACATCACTAACGGGCGAGTGGTCGCAATAGTAGGTGCCATCAAGAGGACCGATGACTAAGGTATCAATTTGATTCTTCAAATAGCCATAGAGAATAAAACTGTTATGGTTCATACATTTGGAATTCCAGTGTGGATGTTTGGCATACAAGTCACCCGCCATAATAACTGGGATGGGCCCATTCAGTAGATCATCGTGCTCGCAAGGATCAAGCTTATGCCTCGGCGAGTTATACAATGAGAAAAATTTAACTTCCCCTACGTCCAGGTCGTTTATAATGACTGACGCAGCTTCCATTCCCACGAAACTGGTAGTGGTAGCTTCACGATGATCGATGCCTTGTTTTACTATGATTGCTGCCCCACCAGACGCAGTGTCAGCAGCATTTATAAGCGGTCTATTCTTGCGGTAAACTGAATAACCAGGCAATTTGAAGGTCTGACTCGGTTTGAGGTGAGTCTCACACACAAACGCAATATCAATATTCCAACATGTAAGGAAGTTGTAAAACTCTATGCGATTATGGGAGAGTCCCCTCGCGTTCCAAATAGTGCAACGAAGCTTACCTTGCTTAATTACTCTATAGGGGTGTCTATCCATCATTAATTTATGTTTCAGCTGAGACAAACTGAGGCAAATCTTTGCTCTTTTCCTTGAGAAGATTTATTAAGTTCCCCACATATCTGTATACTCTGGTCAATTCATTGGGGTCTATAATTCCATTGCTAGCAGAATTGGAGCGACAGAAACAAACGTTCTACCATCCACTGTTTTGGTGCTTTTGAATTTCCTAGCCTGGGGGTACTTTGGGCATTTTGTACTTTGGGCATTTTGTATATCCACCTTCACAACGAATACCTTTAGGTGGGTCTTTACTTTTATATTGGTACAGTCCTTTGACTGATGATCGCCTTTGTACTTGTTACAACGTGGTGACTCGGTGCAACCCTGAGAGACGTACCCAAAATGTAAACAATTGTAATATTGCAATGGCCTTTCGTTACTCCTGAATAATTCAACTGCTACAGCAAGTGAACCGATACGTTTCAGATTTAGGATGGGCTTATTATGTTCAGTGTTTTGGAGGAGGAATACACCATTGGCATCTCGACAGCACTGTTTGCTTATTTAAGCTTAATTGCTTTGTTTGGGAAGTGGTTGGAACTTCTGAGGTCTTCACAGAATTCTTCGAGCTCGTATGTTTTGTCAACGTTACAAACAACGTATTTCAGTAGTTTTTCAGACTTTAGTTGGTGGGGTTGGATTTTAAGAATATCATTGTTTTTGATTCCAGACACTAGAATTTTGTGCGTTTCTTCGTCATGACATTTGACCTTAATGGTGTCTGAACGACCCGTGTGGGCAGAAATTTTATCCAGAGTCACGTGATTTTTAATCTCTTCTAGAATTTCCTTGATTGGTTTTCCATGATGACGAATAATAATCGGAGGGCCAGAGAGACACCATCGTTGATATTGACAGTGGATTGAATGTTGTCTATCCTAACACCGCTTTTGTTCTTTTTATTCCGTGCAATACGCCAATTACCTCCATCACCGTCAGCAGAATCATTTTCTGCCTTCTTTTGACGTTAGTTCGTAGTGAGGAATTTCCTTCTTTGACCGCTTCCAGGCAAGTAGAAACATTTTCATTATTTGCATGGGATCAGGATTTACCACTGTCATGGGCGAATCAGAAGTAATGGCAGAGCCCATAAACTCCTTGATAATATGAGGCGTTGAGCGCAATAGTGGCCCAACCAACAATAATGTTGAAAAAGAGTAACATGTGGAAATAACTTGCTGATAGATTGCTTTTTACAGTGCCATTGTGGCCCATCCATAGTTTGGTGTGCGAAATTCCATTTTGCATACATTTAGTTCGCTAAATTCCATTTTGCATACATAATAGGGAAGAATTCTGTGGATTTTCTCAGAACATATTTTTTTCGGCTTGGGCCACTTTTGCGCTCAACGCCTCATATTGCCAAGGTTAGCAAGGCCGTTGGCAGTCTCCAAACTAGCGCTTTGAACATCCTATCTTAAATTATCAACTTTACTACCAAGTTCCTTGGACAGTGCCAACCCTATATATTTTTTCAATATAGGGTTGGCCCTTGATTCCAACCCTATATATTTTTTGTTCAGTTCAGTACATAATGCCTCAAGTTGTTCGTTAATAATAATTTCAAATACCAGAAATCTCGGAACCTTACACGCATCTTTGTAGGCCAGTTCACAAGGTAACACTTTACCCTCAGCGTATTTAATAGTACATGAAAATTTTGACGCAGTGCTTGATGTCGCCATGAAGCAGGTGTGGTGCGGGGTTTTGCCGTCTTTAGAAGAACGCACCTACTCAGAACGACACAGTCTAAAAGACTTAAAAAGTCCTACCTTGTTAGTCCTCTTGGAGATTCCACCGATGCACTCTCAACTTTGCACCCGAGCACTTCAAAATCACAACCAGAAGTCCTAAAAGAGCGGTTAACACACATCCACGATGAAGACACACATCCACGATAAAGGCACACATCTACGATAGAGATAGCCAGCCATCCACCAAAAAGTTATCAATCAAACAACGACAATCGAACAGTGACAATCGAGCAATGAAGTGTACAATTGTTAGAATGGGACGAAAGCAGCGCTTTCACAAAGCTCACCGAACCAGAATAAATTCCACATGAATTACACTGGGGTAGTCAAGAAGCCTGATCAACCCAAGCGGTCTTCCACTTTATATAAAAAAGAAAATAAGATTGACGATTGTCAGAAACAAAAAAAAAACGAAGTAAAAAAAAAATACAGCGAGAGGGAAGATTATCACATATTCCATAGTCCGGGAAAGAAACGTTGATAATATCTTCAAAATTGACGTCAAGAACGTGCCTCGGTTTACGATACTTCGTATGCCGGTTCATATTCATTGAGTTCTTCAGTATCCCATTCACAAGTTTATTATCGTGAGTCTTCATCTTCTGTATCATCATCAAAATGAGGTTCTGTATAAACTTTCCGATATTGGCCATGTTTAAATCCAAGTGGATGGATTGGTTTTTCACCGTCCTTCTGCCAAGCTGGGCAATGGACCTCAGGGTAACATTCTGAAATGACTGTAGTTCACTCCATCTGGATTTACAGATAGTCGCCCACACAGGCATGCCATAGAGGAATATGGTCCGGATAATCGACTTGTGCAGAAGTAGCTTGTTGTCAATGCTGAGGGCGCTGTTGCAATCCATGAGAGTTATGATACTGTACTTAGCCCTCTTCACTTTGTTCAGAGCATAGGACATATGCCGGTTTCATGAGAGTCTTGAGTCAATGACAACTCCCAGATACTAGTAGTTGTCCACCCAGTCCAGTTTCTTATTGAACAGAAAAAGAGAATCTGGGAGACGCTTGAGCTTCCTATTGAGGTACAAAGCCTTGCACTGTACGATGTTAAGGTTCAACTTCCAACAGTTCAACCAGTCTTCGAACTACTTCAAGGCACACTGCAGCCGAGTGATAACGTGAGCTGGCTGGTGTTCCCATGTCATAATGGCAGTATCATCCGCATAAAAATACAGTTTACAATTATCGGGTTTCGGGAAACCATGTACCAAGTAATTAAATAGCACAGGCCCGAGGATAAAACCCTGAGGGACACCGGCCTTTACAACACAGGGTGTGGAAAGATTTTCTTCAACTTCGGCTTGATAGGATCTGCCGTCAAGAAAGGTTTTCACCATCAAAATCAAATCGGCAGGGAACCCGTCTCTGATCATTTTGCAGACAAGGCCCTCATGCCACACCTAGTTAAAAGCTTTACTGACATCGAAAAATACCCCACGGGACCTGGAGAGCTTCATGGGGGTGCTCAGGTCTTCAACGAGCCTCCATATATGCATCGGACAAGAGTGGGCAGCACGAGAGCCAAACTGCTCTTCCCGAAAAAGGTCATTTGCTAGACAGTGGTTTTATAATCTGACGAAGATTGTTTTCTCCAAAACTTTGGACATCGAGGGTAGCAGGCTAATAGGTCGGTAGCTCGCGGGAATTGCTGGAATTTGCCCCTGCTTGGGGATACTCAACACAATATAATGCTTCCAAGCTACAGGGAAGTAAGAAAATTTCCAGCAGTCGCTAATGATATGGGTGAGATAGTCAATAAAGTTCTTCAGGAGATTCATAAGGGCGTTATTACTCACCTTGTCTCTTCCTGGAGCCTTCTTTTTTTTCAGTTTACTTATGATGGTAGCGATCCTTCCAGCCTCGATGTTGTTTTTCGTTAAATGCTGCGGGACTTCATCAAAGTTGACAATAACTTTTTCCACACGCTGAGACATGATTTGGCTTTCAGGCTTATCGTTGGTAGGAGTAACAAATTGCATTTCCAGTGAATCTGCAATGACTTGGGCCTTGTCCTGATCATATCTACCCTGTAAATCACCTTGTGGTGTATGGAGTAGAGGAACCGAATCATTCTTCGTCTTCTGTAATGCTCTGACCATATTCCAAATGAAATTGTCGCTAGCCGACAAGCTTTTGAGTTTGTTGTTCCATCTAGGGTTGCGAAGCTCTTTTATCTCCTGTTGAACTCTTCGCACTAACCTGTTGTACTTGGTTTTGAGCCAAGGTTCACGATAGCGTTGCCATAGTCTACAGCTCCTGTTTCTTTCAGCAATTAGGCGTTGGATTCCAGGAGTGAGTTGGATTCTATGAAGAGATTTATTCTCTTATGGATACTTACTAGTTTCTATGGAACTGTTAATACATCTGGTGATGTCTTTAACACGTTGATTGATGTCCTCTGTACAGTAAGCAACGTCGGTATGGCAGCTATAGTCCTTAAGAATATCTTTGTAGAGCTTCCACTCTTGATGATGTACGAGTTCCTCTCGGAAATTTATGTCAATATTGTCAAAGTTCAACGCCACAGGATTGTGGTCAGAAGAAAGGTCATCAATCGTGAAGATATTGTACGGTTTGAAGAAACCCTTCAAGAGCGAGATGTCCAAAACATCACTACTAGGGTAGTGGTCGCAGTAGTAGGTGTCCTCCACAGGTCCAGCAGCGATAATATCATCTTTACCTTGTATGTACCTATAGAAAATCATGCCGTTGTAATTCTGCGTTCTGGAGTTCCAGCTTGGGTGTTTGGCACTTAGGTCACCAGCCCGGACGACTGGAGTGTAACCACTGAAGAGTTCATCAAGCTCACTAATGTCAGGATAATGTTTAGGTGAATTGTAGCATTTGAAGCCATTCGGTACACACAATAGCCAGCTAGCTTGAAGTCCTGGCTTGGTTTGAGGCGAGTTTCACAGAGGAAAGCAACGTTGATTTCTTGCTTTATCAGAAAATTGTGAAGCTCGATACGCTTTCGGGGAATGCCCCTAGCGTTCCATATCACAGACTGAAGTTCACCTTTGTTGATTACTGTATAACGTTTTGCAGCCATACAAAAATTAGTTGGTCGTAAGGAACACACTCAACTGTGGGTGACTTTTGCCTATATTAGAAAACAGATGAAAGATACGTCCTAATTGCTTATACATACCTGGTAGGTCGTTGATTTTGAGGCCTTTATCTTCTGGCGTAGACACAGCGGCAGAATAGGATTTGCCTGCTGTCACTATATAACTAGGCATCCTTTGAACCTGCGGGTTTTTGGACATTTCGTATAGCTTCATGTGTGCTGTCCAGCACATCTGTTGCACTTTGCGGGGTCTTGTCCTTTGATCTTGGGGCAATCTCTTGACTGGTGCCCCTCAGCATATTTATTACAATGAGGATCTTCCGTGCAGCCCATGGATACGTGTCCGAAGCGCAGGCAGTTGTAGCAGTGTAGTGGCTTCTTGTTCCCTCGAAACGCCTCCACTGATATTGCAAGCGGCCCAATACGTGTTATGTTTTTCAACGACTGGTTGTGTTCGCTGTTCGGGAGCAGAAATAAAACCATCTGCATATCAATGGATCCTTTGGCTTTCCTCAGTCGGATTATCTTTTCCAAGAAGTAGTTGGCTCTTTTTAGGTTTTCTTGGAAATCAACGAGATCATAGGTTACATCGACATTTTGAATGACGAACTTCAGAAACTTCTCGGCCTTCAGTTGATGATGCTGAATTTTTAGAATATTGTCAGAGTAATCTGTTGTGAGTTTCTTCGTCTTCACATTTAACTTTAACGTTTTCAGCTCTGCCCGTATTATTAGTGATGTTTTCCACTGGAACATGCTTCTCGAGTTCAGTTAAAATCGTCTTAAACGGGATGCCATGTGTCCGCACGATAATCGGGAGGACATACGTCTTCATGATCCTATGGTTTTCATTCGCCAAGCGATTCAGTCCATCCTTCGTATTCCTCATTCTAGACGCGCTGACGACTTCTTCGTTTACTCTGGAGATGGTCTTTAGGTTATCGATCCTCGTGCCTTTCCTGAATTTTCTATTAGTAACCCTAATCCAGGGACTGTCATCTACTTCTTCATCGGTTCCACTAGAAGAACTTCTCTTACAGCCACCGTTTGTCTTACAGTCACCGTTTGTCTTACAGTCACCGTTTGTCGTACAATTATATCCATAGATTCCATACTATCAGAACAGGTTTTAAAATATTACTTACCTTGCTGTTATCATCCGGTTAGTCTTCCGTGGAGTTTACTGTCTTCGGGGTCCCGGAGCTTTTCCCAAATGCTTCCTTAAGTTCGCTTATCTTGTCAATAACATCTCTACGAGAGTCCCTAATTTCCTTGTTGATACCTTCGAACTTCTCCTCAAAACTTTTGTGTAGGGATTCGACTTTCTCTTCCTGTGCGTTTATTTCATCCCAGAGAGCTTCTAACATTTCGTTGAACACTAGGTCAAAAGCAGCAAACCTAGCATCCAAGCAGGCATCCCAGTAGGCCTTTTCGCGGGACTCAGTTTTACCATCTGTAAGGTTCCTGGGGGATAATATTCATAGATTTATGGTCGAGTAATTTATTATAATTATGTTAGGTAAAAGACTGCGCCAGTGAATTATACTATTCACAAAGTTTATGATAATTTAGGATTTATTCCACTTACATACTAGATACTTCCCGCTTAAACAGGCCCGGCCTAGAGGAAAGAATAGGCATTTAGACTGACTTAACAATTTAACATATAATGTTTATTCAATATTCAACAATGGTTTATAAAACAATATTGTATGGAAGGTAACGCAAATGATAATGATAATTTAAGATATGAAATTCAACTTGGTCAAGCTCCAATTAAGATTCAAATAAAATAATACAATTTGTAACTAACAAATGACTTGTGGCAATATGACTAATTATACGTTTCAATGAGTAATCACAATTCCAAATAATGACTTAGTAATTAAATTGTGTGGCATACAACAGAATGACTATCAATTAGGGATTCCTTTAAACTAAACTTATAAGACAATGATCAAAAGTTCTGGGTATAACAATAATGATATATTAGCAAGAGTGATATGAAAATTAGGTAGGAATGTAATTCTCAATAGTTCGATTATACAGTTTATATCTCAAGGAAATTCGGTTATATTGAATTTAGGATTACGCAGTGGTAACAATGTTCAACAGGGACTCTAATTGTAATTGTTCTATTTCTCTCGGAATGTAAAATGGAAATATGGCTTTAATAGCTCCAAAATAACAATGAATGTAAACTACTGACTGAGTAATCTGCCATATTGTTACTGAATAAAGGTCTGAACGTAAGACTTTAATAAATACAAATAAACAATTTACTGGATAAAATACAGAATTTAGATTAAGGTAATCAGGGTTCTCTACATATAGTGTGACTGTTCTAAGGTACGTTATAATTGCCCTTCCCACTGTTTGATAGAATAATCCGTTCCCAATTTTGAATGTAATAATATGAAACAGAAAGAATGGCCATTGAGACATAAATTTGAAAGGGCTTTACCATGCCTTCTCAATCTGTCCGCTCTTGGATCTCTCTCGTCCTCTCTGCTACCACAGCTTTGCGGGAGGGGGGTTCCTTCTCTTCCAACGGAGTGGCTCACAGGAAGATCGTCTCTGGCTTCTTGTACTGGATCTGGGTACTCCACGGGGCTCGGTACACATTCTTGCAACATCCCTCGCAAACCATGAAAATACTGATGACGCTGGTTCTCAGCTTGATAGAACTCCTCAAAAACACCTCGATAACGCGAGCTAACTAAAATTCAACCTGACTGTTACATTTTCATAAACTACAACTCAAACTGGATTAATACTAAAATTTAAAACTTCCCATCTGGAATCCAAGGATTACCAGATGGAGGCCGAATTAGTATAAAAATTTATGAGTAGTTCGCCGCACACTCGGCTACGGGAATCGTTACATTGCTACTGACAAATTTTCACTTAGCATAACTGAACTAACAATTTCGATTTCGACATCCAATCAAACTTCGGCATCCACGTGATCATTCCCTGTCTGTTTTCTCCCTTCAAAATCCAAAGTTCAATCCCTACATTCATCTTTCTTGCTTTCTATCTGTTCATCCGGTTCTCCGATTTACTTGTCCTACTCTGGCCATACAATTTTGTTCCTTGAATATGATTCTAACGATCAGAACAAAGCTGTGTAAACTGACTCTTACTTTCTCCTTCTGACAAACCTGAAAACTTGGCTCCCTTTTATCAACTCCTAACACCCACGCATAAAAAATATTTAAAACAATTAATAACTTTATTTAATCTTTCTCTACGTAAAAACTCTTCTAAACTTTATATAAACTCTTAACTTCTGAATCTAAATAGACAATCCTGAACGCGAATAATAATATAGCTCATTTACATAAATAATCCGAATATTCTAAATCTGGCTAATTAATTCTCAAAACCTTACACATCTACCACTAGCAAAGGCACTTTAGCCGACTCCAACGTGGTTAATTTGGACAAAGCCATCATATTCTTAAAATATAATTGTATACAACCAGGGGGGAGTAACGTCACAGCTAAGTGTGGGCTAAAGAAGCCATCTTAAGAAGGACGCACCTAGCTTTAAGGAAAAAATAACAAGTCAGGTTTGCGAGAAAGTTAATTCTACGCCAGGGACCCACTCGTGTATGATTAGGATGATAATAGATGATATGAAAAATGTTCTTGGTTAGGTTTGCGAAGAAATTAACCCCCAACGCCAGGGACCCAGAAGGATAATGAGCGTCTTCATGTACTCGTTTACGGGAATATTAATTCTAACGCCAGGGACCAGCATATAAGACGTAACAGAAGCTGAATATCGTCCTGAAAAGGGCGCACCGTGAAATGATAATAATGAGATGATACCTGAAAAGAGAGTAGAGGTGATATCTTGAAGAGCTAGTCCATTCGGATCCTGTGTCCTGCCTGATCCCCTGATCATCGGATCACAGAGATCAATCGAACAACAAGAGAAGCCGAGTATTTATAATATATAAGAATCAATCAAAGAATTATACAAAAACAAAAACGCGAACAACAAAAGAAAACAACCAATACAAAGTATCTTATTAGCTTAGCCTTACAAAAACCAAACAAACTCTTCCCCTCCCTTCCCCCTTTACTCGCCCACACCGGATAAAAGAGTAGTCCGGATATTAGAGCAAGGCAGAAAACCTCACAAAAATCACAGAAAACAATACAAGGAATTTATTTTTGAAAAATTTTTGCTAAAGGTAGCCAGTCTGCCACTGGCATGGGGCCATCATCACTATTCAGGGTTTTATTGGTTGCCTTGTTTTTCACAATTTCAATCGATTCAAGGAAGTATAATATTTTAACCTCTCTACATTTATGAATAACCTCAAACGAATCTGTGGAATAACTGTTTTTCATTAATGATATGGTCCGCAAACGATGACATACCTAACCTAGCATTCTTTACACAAGAAATATGTTCCTTCATCCGTATTCTTACCCAAATAAAACTTGTCACACGTTGCACACTTAAACTTATATACCCCGGGGCAATCTGGGATCTTATCTTTTATTATGCTTAGGTATCTCTTTAAAGTATTACTATTTTACTACAAATATTCTTGATCCCTTTGTTTAGTTTGTTGATTTCTGTATTCTTTTTCCTGTCGACGTTGTGATTTCATCGATCTTAATATGTCTGACGATCTTATCTGCTATTCTATCCATTATATTTGTATTATATCCATTAAATTCTGCATATAATTTGATTAGGTTCAATTGTTTATTCCTTGCGGCATCATTCAGGGGTAACAATAGCGCCTTTCTGATCTGATGATGAAACGCTGCAAGTTTGTGCCAAACACAATGATTAGAATATGCTCTGATGTATGGAAGGGTGAAGTTTTGTTTTCTATATACTTCAAAATTCATCTTGTTTCCAGACCTAAGGATTAATAGGTCTAAAAAGGGCAGCTTATTGTCTTCTTCTTCTTCTAGTGTGAACTTGATATGCGGGCAAGCGTATTTAAGGCGGCTAAAAAATCTGTAATTTAGTATGTCGAATAGTGTTTTCGGAGTTATTTTTCTTTGTATAGTTGTGTCCACAGTTTTTGGCTTGATTCCTTTGGAAAAAATAATATATATGGCTGAGTTAAACGAATATCGCAGAGAAAGGCCCAAATTCAATGAAAATGCTGCCCCTGAGATTTTCGGGAGCAGGACATATTTTTGTCAAAATCGAAATGGAAAGCAGTACGAATACCCGCTGAAGGGGCAAGATTTGAAGAAGCTATAAAGAATAGCAAATGAAAACTACATTGCTTATGTTGAAAAAAATAAACTTACTTCTATGAGAAATAGATGCCTTACGATACATTATAGTAGGTTTCGCCTTTTATTCCCGGATTTTTCAAAGCGTTTTGCAGCACATTTGTGAGAGCGCCTTTGAAGAGTTTCATTCGATCCGATGCTCTTATATGCTGAGTCGACTATGCCAATTCTAATATACAGGGTGTATTTGAAACCCTGTCAAAAATTTCAGAGGAGATAGTATGAATGATTATAAGCAAAAAAGTTAATATGAACATGGGTTCGAATTTGAACGATAACCGAGATATGAACACATATAAAAATGCCGCCACTAAGACCAACAAGTTAATAACTCAAGTTCTGTAACACATAGCATAATGAAGTTTGCGGAAGTAATAGGGTACGTACAATTGTGTATGCGATTAAAATTTGATCGACTTCCAACGAGTAGATTCCGAGTAACGCAGTCAACATCGTAACACGTGCTCACATGTGAGTACTAACCACCACGTATTACGATTTTGACTCGTAACTCGGAAACTACTCATTGGAATTCGATCAAGTTGTAACCATAAACATAATTCTATGCACCCTATTACTCCCCAAACTTCATTATGCTACGTGTTATAGAACCTGAGTTATTACATTTTTGGTATTAGTGGCGGCATTTTTATTTGTGTTCATATCTCAGTTATCGTTCAAATTCGAACCCATGTTTATATGAACTTTTTTGCTTAGAATCATCATTACTACCTTGTTTGTGACAGCGTTTCAGATACACCCTGTATTTTAGTATTTCTGGTATTAAGTAGCGGAAAAATGGAACCACTTATTGTTTTCATAATATCCGCCTGTCTGTCCGTCCTTCATTCCGTCTGTCAGTCCGTCCGTTTCCTTCATAATTTCCGCATTTTTTGAGGTAGAAGGTTGAAATTCGGACTGTAGCTTCCTATGGGCATGCGCTCCTTCACTATTTAGTTTGGTTTTGATTGGCCCACTCGGGCCGGAGTTTCGGGAGCGGAAATTACAGGGGACCAAAACGTCTACGCGTATTTAAGCTTATAAAGGAGTGAAACGAAATTCGGTATGCAGATTCCTCTAAGCAAGATCAATATTACTGTAAAGTAGGAGTTGTGGGTGTGGCAGTCACTTGGTCTTTAGAACTATGGCAACATTTGGTATGTAACATATCATTCCATCGGAAATGATGAGAAACGAAAGAAAATAGAGCTCTTTTTCATTTTCTAAATATTACGTTCGAGAAAATCAATTTTTCGATTAAAAATGTGTGTGAGGGGGGTTAATAGTGCAGATAAAACGGTAAAAATAGATAACCTCAGCGCTTACGCTATTTTCCTATACCTTCCTCGGGAGGATTAATTTCTTGTTTGGAATCTGTACGTGTTGTCCTATCACCTTGTGGTGAGAAAGTTGAATTTAATCATATCAAGCTTGTCCCACATTATTAAGTACCGAAAGGTGCTTTATGCAACAGTGCGGAGAAACATGTCTGTCTGTCTGTCCATCTGTCTGTCTGTCTGTCCATCTGTCTGTCTGCTATGAAATATTTTCAAAATCTGTTTTCGTTAGTCGATGAATATGGATCATGGAACGAACCAATCGCAAATATTATCTAAATCGGTTCAATAGCACGTGCACAAGTGGTACCTTCACGATCCCATCTAGCATTTTTCAATGGGAAGATATATTAAGTAATATATCAAACAATTCTTAATGACAAGATAGAAGCGGATATTAATTACTATTTTCACCAATTGATAAATATGGTTCCGGGAATGAACCATTTTGAAAATGGTTGTAATCGAAATAATGGCACGTGCTCTAATAGTACCATTATGACACCCCTGAAAATTTTCATTGATAAGATATCGCATATAACATATCAAACAGCTTGGAATGTTGTGTCATGAAGAAATATAACGTAAAATTAATGATAGTCGAACTTGGTTCAAAGGCACCTGGTTTAAAGGAGCCATTACGGTTCATTGGAGCTTTCAATGTTAAAATATCGCATGTAATATATTAAACAACTTGGAATGATCTGTCATCAATGAATATAACGTAAAATCAATGATAGTCGAAATTGGTTTCAAGGAACCTGGTTTAGTGGAACTATTATGGTTCATTGGAACTATAAATGCTAAAATATGACATTTAATATACCAAACAACTCGGAATGATGTGTCATGAATGAATATAACGTAAAATTAATGGTAGTCGAAATTGGTTCAAATGTACGTGGTTTAATGGTATCATTATGGTCCATTAGAAACTTACAATGTTAACATAGGGCGGTTAAAAAAATGGTTCCGCGAAAGGTTTATTTTAAATTTTCGGTACTTGGTTATGTCATTCCTTAGTGGTTTATTCTAATATTTTAATATGTTAAGATTTATGTGGAATGTTGAGAAGATTGGATATATCTTGTTAGATTCCTTTTTCGAGCTTTATGATTTCATGGTTGTAGCATATCTCTGTTGTTACTGCCGGCGTCACATCAAAGCATTGTTGCAGAGCCTGAATGAATGTGAACTCCGAGCTTCAAAAAATGACTATACACCCAAATTTTATAGCTGATGAAACCTAAAAAGTTCTCCTTAAGGTCATAGCCTTACTATCCATTGGGACTTAACTTGGTTTTTCTTGTACTGAGATTTAGCTCTATGGTGAACAATATTTTCATTTTATTTAGTAAACATGTAATCATATTTAAAGCAACAGATCTTCCTTTTCTCAGCATTATAAGAAATGAAAATAACAATCTTCTGAAAGGATTCAATTTGTTAAAGTATGTTTCATCAAGGTAAGAAATATGTGAAGTTAATTTTCCTGTATTTGAATTTCATTTCAGCAATAATATTACTTGCAGACATGTAATTTTTGATCGTGTTTTGAACATTGGTCAATGGAGCTTTAACTTTTTGTTAATAGTTATAAGCAGGCCTTAGTAAATATGTAAACTTTTAATTTTTGTTAAAATCCTTCTCTTCTGTTTTTCATTCTGATTTAATGTAATTTGAAACTTCTTTTAATTATTGAATTTTAATGTTTCCAATGTCAGCATTTATGGAATGTCACCAAATAATGATAGATGCTGATCGCGGTTAGTCCTACTGGATGCCTTTAGTCTTTCTTAGCCATCATGCTGTGTAGTCCCGAATTCGGAACCTTAACCTATCAAAAATTCTTTTTATTTTTAGTTACATCTGTAAAATGTAATTTCAACGAAGTTTTAGTTCTAGTAGGCGTCCATTTTGGAGTTTCACGTGTTACTAATTTTAAACAGTAAACTTATCTAAATTTTGAAAACTCATTAAGGGTCCTTTTGCCTTTTCAATATGATTCTTCTTAATAATAGGAAAACACTTATACTTGAGTTTTTATTAAATAAGTTGCACTTTTAATTCTGGTAAAACTATGCAGTAGATTATGGCACAAAGTTTGAAACTATAAAAGATTTTAATAATGTTAAGATCTAATTTTTTATTATCTGAAATGTTCTATGTGCAAGTCCTTATAATACGAGGCTTGTCCGTAAAGTACATGTTTCGTTCTACTGCCACCGCAGCGCTAGTGTCGCAGTTTCGAGCATAACAGCCGGATTGTGTTGTGTTTACATTTGTTAGTGATCGTTGAATATGTTTAAAACAATTCCTGAGCCCGCTGACTGTGAATTGCGTTCTGTAATCGGGTTTTTGAACGCAAAGAATGTTAAGATAGTTAATTCATCGTCAATTAGTAAAGATCTGTGCGGGAAATGTAATGACTGATGGAATGGTGAGACAGTGGTTTAGGCAGTTCAATGATAGAGGTAAGAATGTTCATGACGAAGCACGGACTGGGCGGCCTTCTGTTGTCAGTGATGATTTGGTTGCAAAAGTGATTGAGAAAATTCGTGAAAACCTTCTGACCATCACTTGTTCTTGAAATTGAAGCGTGATTTTGGAGGGAGGCGCTTTGACAGCAGTGACGAGGTAAAAAACGGTGTTCAGCAGTGGCTGTCTTCACTGGCGGCATCTTACTATAAAGAGGGCAGAGAAAAGTCGGTTTCCCGCTACGACAAATGTATGCAGAATGGTGGCATCTATGTAGATAAATAGTTTAAGAAATGCTCTTTCACATAAAAATAAATTTTGTTTTGAAAAAAATATTTTTATATTTTTTTTTCCAAAACGGTACTTACTTTCCGCAGACGCCTCGTAATATTATTATCAGACTTTTAAATAAAATACAATGTGATTCTACAGAATTTCACAAATAAAATTAAACAATTTTTGTTGTCAAACCTTATAGTTAGAAATGCGTATCTGTTTAAAAAAAATAGGAACATAACCTCGAGCCCATTGTCTAACACTTCTTAATTTCTATTAAATGATTGTCAATATCCTATTTTATTGCTTTTAGTCTGACCTTTCTACAGTCATTTATATAATAAAACTTAGTTTTTTAATCCTGAATCTTAAGGCAGTAAATACCTTTAATAAAAAGTGTTTAATAAAATTTTGAATTATATTTAGAAAATTTGCTTAATTAAACTGGGATATTGCGGTCACAACTCAATGCTTTGTAATCTTAGAATTTGCTGTTAACTTCTTAAATGGGTAGAGAGTTGTGGTGATTGTGCAGTCCTTCCCTCCCTTTTTTCCCTCTGCGTATTTACACATGATAGCTTTTTCTCGTGGAGCTGATGTTTGGTTCCATATTTTAGCTTTTTCGTAATATTCATGGATTTTTGGCCTCTGAAAATTTAATTAAGCCTCTCTTCTGTTTAGGGCTTGGCTATTCAGCGGGAGACCTCTGATCTCGTTGGGGGTGGTTCTTCCCTTTGCTGAATAGCCTTTCGTTGCCATGTGTGGGTTTTATGACCCTTTTCCGCTCTTGGACAGAAGAGTCAGCTTAATTAGCGCCTTTTTCTTAGTTTACGTCCTTTGTGAGACAGTGACTTTTTCTTGGATCGGATGACCCGGGATTCATGGGTTTGGCTGTCAATTGATTGGCTGATTGACTTGTGTCGACTTCTTTATGAAATTTTAGACAGTTTTTCTCTCCAAGTTTTGGAGAGGCAGATTGCGACTGGCCGGCCAGGGAAGCAGGTCGTGATACCTCGCTCGCTGTTCGGGCAGAAAGTTAGTGACTGGCCGGCCAGGGGAGCAGATCATGAGACCTCGCTCGCTGGTCGCGCAGAGAGTTGGTGAACTGATCGGCCAGGGGAGCAGGTCAGGCAGAGATTGCTACTGACCAGCCGTGGCAGCAGGCTGTAGACCCCACTAGCTGGTAGGGCAGAGATTCTCGCTGGGCGAGCGTTGGGGCGAGATCGGACCTCGGAATTGGTCGTTCGCCGATGGTCCTACGGCTTCGAACCTTGTCGTAGACGGATGGGTTCCCAGTCTCGTTCAGCATTATTTGGGTGCGGCTTTGCTTGACACCTGGTCGATCCCCTCTGTCTCCTTGGTCTCCGCCGTCTCTTTTCCTCACGCCGCGGCGCGCCGGGTCCTCGTTGACTTTCTCCGTCTCATCAGCTGTTCCAGAGAATCATCGTAGCTCCGTCGGTAAGCTGAGATTTTTGTAGGCAAGTTCGTACGTTTTACGGTCGTACTTTACTATTTTTACTCGTTTAACCTTTCTCCGTCTTCTTTTCCGTTTCATACTTTATATCCCTGTTACCCAATCCACCTTTCACTCTGTCTAATAAAGGCGTTATCTATGGCCCAGACAGTTTTCTTTCTCTTTTCCTGCTCACGAGAGCACGCAGCCAGCAGTATTCTGAGGATGATTGTCGCCCTGTGTTAGGTAGTGTAATTGTAGGTAACATTTACATTTTTTTTGCTTTGTGGGTTAAAAGCCGTGTTTTTGTTACGTTGTTGATTATTTGCTTATTATGAATGATTGCTTTGTTGTTGATTGTTATTTACTTTTGTTATTCTGTTTTGTTTATTAAACTGTTTTGATTTACTTTTTAAATGCCTTTTTATTTGACGCGTTATTTGAGTTTAAGTCTTGTTTTTTTTTGCTTTTGGCGTTTTTTGCTCTTTCTTGTCCTTCATTGCGAGTTTGGTAGTGGTTCATCCTCCTGAATTCCACTATACAACTTTACCATCTTTAACACAACGCAAATCCAGGGTCGTTGAATCTTTCGCCAAAATCGTAGTAGTTCCCTTTTCCCCGTTTCCCACATAACTGACGCTGTGAGGTAGGTTCGGGTCCCGTTCCCCATATAACTGGTGCCGTGATCCCCAGGATTCAGGTTTTCTCCTGATCGTTGCTGCCCTGTCCTCCATATAAGTGGTGCCGTGCCAGCCAGGATGTGAAGTTTTCGATCTACATCGTTGCAGCCCCGTTACTCACGTACTGGTAACGTGACGACCGGGAATCGAAGCTACGGAAGTATTTCCCTTGTGTTATTGCGGGATTCGCCGCCTTTCACGTATTTTATTTCAGTAAGTAACTTTCGGTGTAAGTATGACGGGCTGTCATCTTTGTTTTCCATCTTTCCCTTCATTTTCCTCTTGTTAGTGATGGGTGTAATTTTTAGTGGTTTGTTGGTTTAAGGGAAAGGACTAAGATGGGTCCCTGTACAGTTGCGACAATCAACTTCCTTTTTTCTTTAGTTTTTTGAGAGCGTTTCTCTCGTGGTTATTTGTAACTTTCTCCGAAGTTGAGAGTGAGCGACGTGTTTTTTCCTCGTGAGGGATTTAGTTGAGTTTTAGGGAAGGGCATAGTGAGGCTTCTTCCGCTCCTATCCCCGTCAGCCTATCGCTCTGTTGCTCTCCTTCAATCTGGGATGGAAACTGTGTTTTTCATGTTGTGTGGCCACTGATTTTCTTTTGTTTGTGTCTTTTTAGGTTTGTGTGCCAGCAGTTGAATTAGTTTAAGCTTGTTTTTATTAATTATGATTTTTTTATGCTTATGTATTGTGTGATTTAGGAAGCTTGATAAAAAGTTTTTACATGCAAATCGTATTTTCTTATGTACGGGTTTTATGCAGCTTTTGATATGTTCTGTTATTTATGATATTATCCTTAGTATTTTATGATATGTTTCTGTGTGATTTTGCAAGCTTAATGAAGTGTTTTTACATGCAGATGAGTTCTTTTTATGCAGTGGTATTTAGCACTAGTGATAAGTTTTCCGTGATTTGTATGATTATGACTAGTATTTTAGTATTGATCTGTGTGATTTATGAAGCATCTTTTTTCTGCTTTTTGACACCAGACGTATGTTTATTTACTTGTGCACTGATCATTATGTTTTCTGCTTACTTTAGGTTGACAGCAGTTTATTGTTTTATTATTTTATTTTCTTGCTTTATTTGAATTGATTTGTTTGGACTGTTTTTGATTTTGCTTGCTACTTATTTTGAATTGCTTTTTTCCGATGTTTAACCATTGTTTTCCATTGCTTTTGTTCGATTGTGATTTTCATGATGCATTGCAGTGAGATGCTGGTGGAGAAATTCCTAATAGCATCAACTGGTTAATTTCCGAAAACTGTTTTTTTGTCTCGTTTCAGTTGAGTGGCCAAGTTCTTTTGAGTACGTGAGTACCTGATCGTTGCTGCCCCGTCCTCCATAGAGTTTCATCTTTTGACCTAATAGATAAGAGATTTTACCTTTTAATTATTAATACATGGTAAATGGGATGCAATTCCTGATCTGTATCCTGGGTTATGATGTTTCTTTTTCATTAAAACTTTTATCCTACTGTAATTGGCGTTCATCAGGTTAGATGATTAATTAGAATTGAAAGCTGGATATTTTTTTCCTACTCAGCCTTGGAGTTTATCATAAAACAAATTAACACTTTTATTCACTACTTTTGGTGTCTTGTAATCTGAATTAAAATATAATTGGGTGTAACTTTAGCACTATGTTTGGTACATAGTGACAAAGATTAGAATATTATTTGATCCACATTATTTTAACTCCCACATCCACCCAAAAGTCCGAAATTTTAAGCTGATAGATATTAGTGTTCGTACTACATTATATGTAAAAAAGAAAATGGTGTTGTGGTTCTAGCAATAATTTGACTGTCTTAGATATAACCCTTTCCCAACCTAGTATGTGAATAACTGGCTAAAAGAACTCAAACAATAACGTTATTAAAATAACTTTTATTAAAATATAAAACAACGTTTTAGGCTTTATCTGGCAATCATACAAAGAAAAGTAAAGAGTATCCTGAAATACAACTAACATTAAATCTTAAAAGCTAATCATCAAGCTCACATTTTACAAACTCGAAGTTATACCTTATACTAATTACTCGTATTATGTCTTAAAGCTTGCACTAAATTAAATATTTATTCTTATCTATTTATTAAATTAGTGTATTCCAAACTTTCTCTACCACACATATTCAAAATCTATTACATTTATTTAAAGTCTTCCTACTTTATTTGAAATCAGAAAAAAGGGTCACCATGAACACTTTAGCATTCATCTAAAGATCATCGATATCTAAATCAATAGAATACAAGCCGGGAGATCATAGCATAAATAAGCTGAGTCCCTAGCCTCAAATGTTCTAGTAAACATGGGCATAAAGTTCTCAGCTCTTGGATCAACAAGTAAAACCCTTTGGGACATTTCAACAAAGTGCATAAGCAAGTGTAAATGCAAGTACCTTAAAAGGAAAATGAAAACCTTATTTTTCATCCAAAAAACAAAATATATTAATTGCTTTCTAGCAGATCAATGATTGATTTTAAAACCTTGTGACTCTCAAACAGATTAGCATAGGCAAAGTATATCCCATGTATCTTAAAAAGTATTAAAGAAAACATTAAGTCTTCATAAAATTACATCTTAAATGTGAGTGTGTTAAAATAAAATCAGGTTTAACAGAAATTGAACAAATAATTAGTTGAAACATTTTTCATTAAATTGACAAGAACAGTTGACAGCTAAGACTCAAAATTCCACACAAGTAATATTAAATGTAAACTCCGATAATACAATTTCTATTTTAATTTGATTGACGTGCCTGATTTAATTAATTAAAATTGTCTGTAAAGAAAATAATATAATTGACAATCTGCTCCAAGCGCACAGAAATCCTAAACAGCTCAATGGGAACTGTAATTTTAACTTTAAAATTCTGTAAATTCACGAATGTAGTAGAATTCTGGCTAATCCGTCCTTGGTAAATTCTGGAAGTGAAGAACTAGAATCGATAATATTTCTAAGTCTCGCCCAAGAAGACACTGGAAGAACACATGAACCCAAACACACTCCGACGTTGCGGCTATGTTGAGACACGGTATCCATCCATAGTTAAAGGTGGGAACTGGAGCTATTTCGAAGCTGTGGCTGGGCTGTTAACCTTTAAAGTCAGTCTTGCAAGCCGATGTTCGTCAGTTTATTTACTAGGACCAACAAAACTTATGGGGGTGGCCATCACACTCAACAATGATAACTCACAGCACATATATAAAATTATCATCATATGCTTTATTGTTACAATCTAAATTGCCATTCCTAAAATTTGTTAGTTTACAACAATACTTATGTTTAAAAGCACATAAGGTGGAAAAAAATATTCAAAAGAATTTTTATCCACTACAACCTCTTATGAGTCCTCTTTCTTGTCCTATACAAGCACGTCTTTTAATTCATTTCCAGGCTTCCCATTTGTTTCCTTATTGTGTCCTCTGCCAAAACCTTCTTTTTCCCCCCCTACGCTGTCCATATACAACATATTGCCAATATTGACTGGACACTTTCGATTTTAGACGTTTTGTCGAATATCTAGAAAAATACTTGACGAATTATCCTGAAATTTCAGGGGTGTAAAAAGGATGTTACACCTCATATATTTCAGCGAAGGTTTTCTCCCGAAGGCAAATAGGAGACCAGCAAAGAAGTAAACCAAAAATATAATATTTGGAATCATTCTGTAAAAATAATGCTTGAAATGCATTGTAGCTGTAGCATATGCTTAAGAGGCTTGTTTTACTTTTCTGTGTTCATTTGTATGAGAATAGCACGTATATTCATGGAGATATAAAGGTTTCTTTAAAAAGGTCGAAATGTTTTCGTAAGTTTTTTGTTTATAACACGCAAGATTTTCAACTCAATGCAATGCCATTTACAGAAACTTGACAAACTACAGTACAGACAACACCCAGCAATCAGAATAGAAAAATATTAAATATTTGATGATATATGAGCATTTTTACTAAATAATGTTTAACTGCGCATGCGCATGCGTTACTAAATTGTAAATTGTCTTTTGCATAATTTATTAACCAAATGTATAGAGCTACTCTTATAAAAAGCCCAAGCAAATATCGTGAAAATTCAGAAAGATATCGCCGATAGAATGAGTTGAATTTCAGTTGCTCTCAAAATTAAAATAAACGATAAGGGGCGTTCTCCAAACTTTTATTTTTGGATCGGACACCAGTATCAATTTCTTCTTCTTACGCTGATATGAAGTCAATATTTTTCATGAAGGGAGAAAACCTTCGCTGAAATATATGAAGTGTAACATCCTTTTTACACCCCTGAAATTTCAGAATAATTTGTCAAGTATTTTTCTAGATATTCGACAAAACGTCTAAAATAGAAAGTGTCCGGTCATTAATGGCAATATGGTTTATAAGTCGTTTCCTATTATACATTTTAATATTCTCCTTTCTTTAGAGAATTATCCTTCCTGCTTTGACAAAGGAGAGACTCTATCCGAAACGCCAGCTTTTTATTTTTGATTTGCTTTCTTATATTTTATTCTATTTTTTAATATCCAATGTTTATTGTATTCCACGGTTCTTGCGTCTTGTCTATCTCTCCTATATCCATCATCGGCTCTTTCAAAGTGAAAAGAAGAGGAAATTATAACGCTTTTATAAAGGATTGTGAACATAACAATTGCTGTGATTAGATAGGATTATAAAATTTTCTGAGACTATTTATACAGCAATATGAATATAACAATTTCTGTGACTGGATGGAATCTTTAGATATGGATATATCAAGGTACGGGACAGTTTTGTCAGATTCTAATTCAAAAGTGAATTGAATTGATGTGGTGAAGGTGTAAAACAAATCACATATGGTGTTGAGTGAAGAATAGCGGGAATCATCTACATACCGGATATAAGCTATAATGGTTATGTTCAAAGTAAAGGCTGGACGTGAACCGATTCTAGGGTTTGCAAGAGAGCTTATGATATAAAACTACTACATCGGAAGCCCATTCCTAGGCCTGAAGGTTGCGAATAAAAATTGCCATTAAAAGAAAAATAATTCTACTGCAAGATGACACTGATGATCGATATAAGTTCGACAGACACGGGTTTCGGGGTAGGAGATGAGAATAAACGATTCTCGGATATAAAAAGGATGGGTTGGACAGGTACGTTGGTGTACAAATTAACGACATCTAAAGACATAACACAAATATGGTCATGTATAACCATGCTCGACAGATCTATACTGTTAGGAATATTACAGGGATTGGGAAGTATTTTCTTTTTGAACAGGTGTTTGGATAGGAACATAGGACGCGTTCAGCCGGTGCAAGAGTGTAATTCATAACACGGCGTATCGGTTGGTTCAGTTTATGTAGTTTTATGAGTGCGTTTAAATTGGGTGGGTAAGGTTGGGAGGAATAAGGTGGCATAAATATTTGAAACCTTGGGCTTTTTTGATGACGTTGATGATAGATCTATAGTACGATTGGGTAGGGTCAGTGGGGATTTCAAAGAAGTGTTCAGCAATTAGATATATATTAACTTTTCTATATATGAATTTTTATAAATAATAACAGATGCATTTAATTAATCGGCTTTGGTTTTGACAGCATCGTGTTCAGCAGTTTTTAGAGATAGATGAGACAGCAGCAAGGGAGAGGGTAGGGGGTGCTTTGCGTTGCAGTTGAATTAGGGAATTCAACAAGTTACCGGCGAAGACGCGGGTAGGAAGACGGTCAGAATAAGGGAGGGTTTGCGCATTCTGTGTCATATATGATATTGTGTAAGATAGGTTTAATGGGTGTATGAGGTAAACAATGTTTGTAAGTGTAGATTCAGGGGAACTGAGGGGGATATTTGTTAAATTGACAACATTAGGATGTAAAGGCGGCAAGGGGGATTCGAGTGGTGGAGTTATGGCGTAAGAGATCTAGCTTTCCACACATAGTGGCTTACTTGTGGTCTTTGAAATTTTAGTCTTATTTCGTGTTCATGGATTAGACGATCTGGGCTACTTGGACGTGGAGGTGGTATATTTCATTGTTAAAGTGGTCTTTCTTGTGACAGAAGTTCGTCGTGATTTTGAATATCCACACCCTGAAGGTGGTGGCACCGGTGGCCTGGGCATCGATGGTTAGGTGATGAAGCACCCTAGCCCTGTTTATAGTTAAATTGAAAAACTGCCTAGTTTCGCCTTTATTTCAGTCTTATTCAAAGTGATAAGAGGAAATTATAACGATTTTATACAGGATTGTGAACATAAGATATTGCTGTGATGGGAGAGGATTATACTATTGTTTGAGACTATTATACAGGAATATGAACATAATTTCTGTCATTGGATGGAATTATACAATATCTAAACCACTAAATAGGAACACAACAAATTTTTCTTAAAGGCTAAGTTTTAACAAATAAATAAACCTTGTTGTCGAAAAGCGGTTGCATCTTGTTTTTGCTGTTTTCTTATCCACAGGTAATCTGGTTACTTTTATTTTCTTTATAAATCTTATGTAACAGTGTTCATTACAATAGATCATGAATAGAAGTTAACATTGCAAAAATGTCAAATAACAGCGGTGTGTTGAGAATATTTGTCGGTAAATCCGGTTGGTCCTTGAATATTTCTATACTTTCATGTATGGCTAGCTTTGCTGGATTGATAGAATATTGTAGAAACCTCAAGGAGTCGTCTATTGTTCTGGGATGGGGGCTTTAGCTTCCAGAAGGTGATTTTCCAAATATGATTTTGTCTTTTTCGTGTATGTCGTCATATGTACTTTATATCATGTGGAAACCTGTCTCGAAGTCGTACCAATATAAAAGGTGTCACAAAATTTATGTTAAAGATGTCATGACAATTTAACAGATGTCATGTGACTTTCTGACTTAAATGTGGCAGCAAGAGTAAAAGAAGGAGGACGTGTTAGATAACAATAATAAATAATTTTAATTTTGCAATTAAATCTTCGTACAATTCAAAATATTGTATACTAAACTTTCTAATTAACACAAAAGTAAATTGATATTATTCTCAATGAATATTGCAAAAGTTCAAAAGTTGAATGTCTTGACTTCTTTTCTAACTTAGCTGAACCGGAAAGGGTCCATAGCTCACCATAAGGAGGGTGGGGACTCCATTCAAACTTACGTAAGAAAAACAACACATTTACACTTATAATACCCATCGTTAAATATGTTTAGACATGAGAATAAGGAAGTTCTGAATTTACGAAGTTGACAAGTCTAAATATGATAATTGCTTACCATTTCTTTTGAATTGCAGAATGTCGGACAAATATCGTACAGGCTCTCATTATGGCTGAGCGATAATGTAACTATTGGGGTAGGGTTCGGAACCAAGTTGTCCAGTAGTGAAACTGTATCAAAGTGAGCGGCTAAGTCAGAGAATGTAATAAAATAAACGTTAATGAATAGAATTTTATAGCAAAGTATCCACATATTAGGCTAACGATTGCAACGGCCATAATTTGATTACAAACGTTAAGTTTGTCTCGCGAATAAGTACCATAGATAATGTCAGAATTTAACACAATTCCATATATAA
Source organism: Rhysida immarginata (assembly GCA_023313115.1). Lineage (NCBI taxonomy): Eukaryota > Metazoa > Arthropoda > Chilopoda > Scolopendromorpha > Scolopendridae > Rhysida > Rhysida immarginata. The sequence goes on from JAHWFO010065223.1 coordinate 205,761, forward strand.
AAATGTGAACTTTCTCTTCTTATTGATGGCAAAGGGACGCTCGTAAGCCTCGCATCGGGCTAAAGCAGGCGCCAACTCGCGCCCCCTCACTTGCTCTTTTTCAAGCTCGCCAGACTATTCCACAAGGTCTAGGACAGGCATTCCTTTGGTTTTGTCCTTTATTAGCGAAGGAATTGGCGTTGTCGCGACAATGCTGCTACCCGAATTCTCCGTTGTCTTCCTTGAAGCACTCTTCGTCTTCCTCTCGCTGCTATCCTCTATATTTGTCGGCTTTCCCCTTTTTCCATGCCTTACACCATGCGTGTTAATTACTCAGTGTCCGGGTTTCATCTATTTCCATATCCTTATCTCCATTCTCTCGTGCATTCGCTCTTTCTTCCTTGGATTCCTTTACAGCTATTTTCCTCATTTTGGCTCTTTCTTCTTAGCCATTCCTCTCACAACCTTTCTAAACGGTTCTTTGTTTCTTTCTCTCCCTGTCGTTCTTCTTACTTCTCTCCACCTTCCTTCTCTCTATTCTCCCCCCTTCTAAACGTAGACTCGTGGGTCTCTCTCTATTCTATGCAGGGGTGGTTTTTCTGTAGTACGCTCATCTTAATTTTTTTTCCACTGCTTTTCATAATCTTCCTCCCATCTGCAAGATTTTTTAGAACATTTAATATCCAAATTTAGAATGTTATATTAAAATTAATTATGTAAATTACTCACTTTTATTCGCGTTCGTATTTTTTATTTAGAATTCGAAATTTAAGATTTTATAAAGATTTAGAAAGATTTTACTTAGATTAGAAGTCAATGAAATTTATTATTTAATTTATTTCTTTTTTTTCTGCGCGAGTTAAGAATCGCTTAATAGGTGCCACTTTGGCATTTGTCAGCAAAGGGAAAAAGTAAGATTCATTTTACATCTCATTGTTTTCATTGTTGGTCTTGTATTCAAGGACCTAAATTGTATTGCCAGAGTTAGAGAGTTGGACAAGATCAAATTCTAGAACAGGATGTAGGTGGAAAGAGAACGATGGAGATACAACAAGAAAGTGAACTTTGGAATCTGAAGTTGCAAAAAGTCGACTGATTTTCACGTGAAAGTTGAGATTTCATTAGTATAAGAACAATTAGTGTAGGTGTCTCCAAACCCTTGATTGACAAGGGATTCACCTTTCTTTTGATGGGTGAGCAGCGTTTTCAGACGTTTGATTGGTTAAATGAATCAGAGATTGTTTTAGTTAGGAATTATAAGTGAAAAAGAAATCAGTAGTGACTTTACTTTCCTAGTAGCCGGGTGTGCGGCATAGCTACTCAATTTTTTTAACTTTTATTCGGCATTCAACTGTGTATCTTACGATTCCAGATGAGATATTCAAAAACGTAGGCTTAATCAAGTTGTCAATTTTAGAAGGTTTCCTTTTATTTCATACCAATGTTCAATTTATTTTCGCTCGTGCCAAGGATTTTATAAAGGAGTGCCCATAGCAGAGCACCTCTTAATCAATTCAATAATTCGTAAATCATCAGTGTTAGTCCTAGAACTTGTAGCCAGCACCGAGAGGTACACCATCTCACCACCGGAGATAAAGCCCATCATCGGACCATCTTCAAGCCATGTCGCTGGACGAAACAACCACTGCAGATGTCCGTGAGTGAGACCCGAGCCATAGCGTACAGATTGAGAAGACACGGTATAGCTAGTATTATTCCTGTCTCAGTGGCCATTCTTTTCTTATATACTCATAACTTAATTAGTATTTGGGAATGGAACACTTAAACACGGTTACATTGTGGGAAGGACAGATTACACATTAATTTCTTGTAGTAAACGCAGTTTGGAGAGCTTGTTTTGCGCTGTCCCTAAACCTGTAATATATTCATTACAGATTAGTTAAATTTACCAGTTCAACTTTAGAAATATTTCTTTACCCATTAACGTTACCAGACTCGATTATTCAAGTCTCCATACTGTTTAAATTTCATTGTTACCATATAAATTATCCAGTTTGCCATTTGATTTACACACAAAATGTCACGTAGGTCAATCCAACATTTTTCGATCCTTTTTCTTCAAATATAGGTTCACAGAGACCATTTTAGTTCATAATCACTATTATCCTTAAGTTCACAGATCATTATCTCGTAACATTTATCTGTCCGAATCTAGAAATTGATATGGTGATCGTTATCCACGTTTCAAGTTAATCACCAAAATTTTCATTGAAATTATATCTAATTTTCATTAATATATATTTGTTTTAATTGATATATATTGATACAAATTATTCTATTGTTCAATCAAAATTTGTTCTCAATTACTGATTACTATAAATTGATATTCATATCAACTCTCTGCGATAGCACAACTGGTAGAGGCGTCGGCCATGATAGTCGAGGTTCCTGGTTCGAATCCAGATCGCAGAATTTTTCCTTCCATTTTTCAATCGAAAAATCATTACCTATTCTTGGAGAGCATCTTCAGTTAATAATTATTATTATTTACTTAATGTTCTTATATTTGACATTTCATTCTTAAAATTCTAAGAAACCCATTCAATATTGATTTGACAATTTTCTAATGTTTTATAACCATTCTGTTAAATGTTCCAATAAATTCTATTTTTTTTATTGTTATTATTGCTATGAATGCCTTGATTCAGATTCTCTCCTCCATTGGCCGAACCGGATGTGGACGGGTTTTAGTTATGTAAGTGGGATAATTCTAAAATTATTAATTGACAAATAACATAATTAGGAGGCTCACTCTTTTCTAAGCTGCAGTGTCTAAGCCAGAAGAGAAAGGTCTCCACATTAATGACCTACAAGGTAAGTATAATCAAATTGGACAAATATGACATTTGTTTACAAAACTAGGCAAACGTTACTCACAGGTGAGTGGGCTCCTTAAGACCAACTAATTTCATCATGGCTACACGACATTATACTGAGATCAATAAAGGTGAACTTCGGTGCGTGATATGAAACGCTTGGGGGGTTCCCCGAAAGCGTATAGAGTTTCATAATTTTCTGTTGAAGCAGGAAATCGACGTTGCTTTCCTCTGTGAAACACATCTCAAGCCAAGCCGAGATTTCAAGCTACCCGGTTATTTTGTGTACCGTAACGATCGTATGACTCCAAACACTACCAGATGTGCCACTGGTGGTGCTGCGATCATCATCAAGAATGGAATTAAACATCAAGAATTGGTCTCCAAATCTTACGCAGGTATGGAATCGGCGTCCATCATCATCAATGACGTTTCCCTTGGTGAAGTGAAGTTCGTGGCTCTCTACAATTCACCTAAACATACTGTATACGTTAGCGATCTCGATGAACTCTTCGATGGTGACATTGTAGTTATGCTGGCTGGTGACCTTAATGCCAAACATCCAAGCTAGAACTCCAGAACACGGAACTGCAATGGCATGATTCTGTACCAGTATATACAAAGTAAGGATGACATCATTGCTGCAAGGCCAGTGGAGTACACTTACTATTGTGACCATTCCCCTATAAATGACGTGGTGGATATCTCACTGATGAAGGGTTTCTTCAAGCCATACAACATCCTCACGATTGATGACCTTTCTTCTGACCACAAGCCTGTGGCGTTAAACATAGACAATGTCAATATCAGCAAGATTGGAAGCTCTTCAAAGAAATCCTCAAGGACCATGATGGCCAAGTCGATAGAGCCTTAACATTACATCGAAGATTAACATCGAGACTGGCGAGATAGCTGCCATCATCATAAATCTCAAACTGAGGAAGGCTCCAGGAAGAGACAAGGTAAGTTATAACGCCCTAAGGAATCTGCCGAACAACATTATTAATGACATCTCGAATATCATATGCCACTGCTGGAAGTTTTCCTACTTCCTGACACCTTGGAAGCAATCTATTGTGTTAAGTATCCCCAAGCAAGGGCAAAATCCTGCAATTCCTGCGAGCTACCGACCTATGAGTCTACTCCAGTCGATGTCCAAAGTTTTGGAGAAACCTTTCCTCACGAGGTTCAAGGAACACTGTCTCACCAATGATCTATTTCGGAAAGAGCAGTTCGGCTTTCGTGACGACCATTCGTGACAGATGCAGATATGGAGGTTTGTTGAAGATCTGAGCACCCACTGAATCTTTCAAGGTACTGTAGTCTTTCTTGATGTCAGTAAGGCTTTCGATCAGGTGTGGCACGAAGGTCTAATCTACAAGATGATTAGAGACGAGTTTCCTCCTGATTTGATTTTGATGGTGAAATCCTTTCTTAGCGACAGGCTCTATCAAGCTAAATTTGGTGAAAACTTCTCCACTCCTCGCAGGGTAAAGGCCGGTGTCCTACAAGGCTCTGTTCTTGGGCCCGTTTTATTTAATTATTTTGTGCATGATTTCCCAAAGCCAGAAAAAAGTAATATAATATTTTGCTGATAATATATTTTGCTGATAATATTTTCATCATGGCTTGGGCGCACCAGCCATCTCACGTTATCACTCGTCTCCAGAACGCGTTGAAGAAATTTGAAGACTGGTTTAATTGCTGAAAGCTGAACCTTAATGTCAGAAAATGCAAAGCTGTGTACTTCAAAAAAAAGCTGAAGCGTCCCCTAGATTCTCTTGTCTTATTCAATAAGGAACTCGAATGGGTCGACAATTACAGGTACCTTGGCGTTATAATAGACTCAAGACTCTCATGGAACTGTCACATGACTTACGTTCTGAACAAAGCAAAAAAGGCTAAGTACCGCCTCATAGCTCTTCTGGGTCGAAAGAGTGCCCTCAGCATCGACAATGGGAAAGTTGCATGAAATTTTTAAAAAATTTTTTTCGATAGTTTAGATCACTAATATACCAGTATGGGTATTCTTTTTTTCTAATTGTGCGTAGTTTTTTTTTTTAATTATTAAAGTTGACACCACCAAAAAACGCTACGTCATAGCTCAAGAGTGATGTGACGTCACGCGCCATGAAACCAGAAACCATGCCTATCTCTTACGCTGCTTTTCATGATCTGTCTGCATAGATATAGATGTTAGATGCCAAACATCTATATCTATGATCTGTCTATAATAAACATGTATGCGTACAATTATTATTTCATTCCCATGTATAAAAACACATAAGCCTTAGTAAGTATAATAAGACTTAATAAAGCATTCATAAGGGCACCAAAACATCACGAGAGAAGAAATAAAAATAGATGAAAATACTGAGGAGCGATACTCGGTGCGAAATTAAAATTGGTTTCCATGACCTCGTGCTCGTATGTTATTTTCTTCGATTTTGAGTAAGCCGAAGAAGGAATGGACAAAAGCACATGGGATACACTTACTTTTTTCGTCTGATTCTTCAGACGTAGCAGAACTTTGATCCGATTAAACTTTAAATTTAGCCCGGTTTCGATCACCTGTTCAAGTGGATGTATGCATCATATCTTTGTTTCAGTGATTATCGACTATAATCCTGAATTCCAAAAGAAGAAATATAGACATGAAATTAAGTAATAGAAGGACTCGTTTTTCGAACAAACTTTCGTGAGCTCTATTATTTTATCATAGATAGTTGCGTTCTCATCTTTTCTCGTGGAGGTCGAGGAGGGGGGGGGCAATCGAAACGTCGGCGTTATGCCTTCATATGGTGCTGTAATTTTTAAATTATATTTGAAATGTTTGATTTTATTAATTCCAGGAGCTTTTAAACAACCTGTTTGACTTGTGTAGTATCAATTTGTTACTGGATGGTTTAATTCTGCATTAAAATACGAAGAAATAGCGGTATCGCTAAACAAGAGGCCATTTATGAGCTATCCCCTTACCGCGCATGCGCAATGGCAGTGCTGATCTACAAAGGCGCGTGTTTCAATGGCGTGTGATGTCACACATCGTTTTAGTTTGGGGCGTGGTTTTGCATTTTTAAAGTTAAATTTCATAGTTTTTTTAATACTTTTAAGATTTTTAATTGCGATTTTCATAATCAGCGTACCGAAATCTATATAAAACAGGCCTTCTTTTTAAAAAAGAAATCCCATGCAACTTCCCCATAAGCTGCTATTGTACAAGATGATGAATCGGATCATCCTCCTCATTGGCATGCCTGCGTGGGCAACCATATGTAAAAGTAGATGGAGTGAACTCCAGTCGTTCCAGAATGTTACCCTGAAGACCATCACCCAGCTTGGCAGAAGGACTGTGAAAAACCAATCCATACACTCGGATCTGAATATGACTCACCTTGAAAAGTGTGTGCAAGATCTCCTGATGAACATGGTGCAGACGATGAAGAGCCATGACAATGATCTGGTGGCTGAAATACTAAACAACCTGATGGAAATGAAGTAGTATACAAAGTAGCATATAGTAACTGAGGCATATTCTTGATGTCAACTTCGAAAAACATTGGCAACGTTTCCTTCCCGGATTATTGGAAGATGTGATACTACCCACCACCGACCCCTCTCCCAATCTTCGGACAATCGTGAATGTTATTTTTTTTTCATAGTGTGGAAGACCTCTCTGGGTTAGTCAAGGTTCTTGTCTATTTCAGTGTATTCATGTTGAATTTATTCTGGTAGGGTGAGCTTCATGAAAGCAATGCTTTCATGCCACCCGAAGAAATGTACACTTCACTGTAGTCGTTCATAGTTCCTGAAGATGAGATGAAACTCGATACGCGTTGAACAATTAATAAAGACGCTACCAATATTCCTGGACCTTTTCTTTTGTTTAATTAATCAAGTCAGCAATATATCAGAATGCAACCTCTTTATTGGTTATTTACGAGTCAAGAAATAATGAATAAATAACCGAACAAAAAGAAGAAAAATGACCTGAAGGAGGACAATAAACTAAAATTACAATAAATTTCTCATTCACACATGAAGGTAATTTAAATGTAACATAGTGAACATTAAAAACCTCAAATTGAGTATTATAAAAAAAAGAATGAGTCTTATTTTGCTTGTGACTGTGGAATCCAAAATGGCTGACTAAGCAAGGAAGTTGTACAACTTAGTCATCTCAAAATTGTTGCCAGGTTCAATTTAATTTATTATTTTATTTTTGAAATGGCTGTAACATAGTGGATATTCCAATGTACATAAAATGTTGAGAAATTACTAAGGAACAATTTTTCTTATTAAAAAAATAATTTTTAATGAAATTTATTGTGAAAACAATTTTTATGTAAGAGACTCAATGTTATTGATAATTTACATGGTTGTAGTATTTAAGCAATTTCTTAAATAATGTTTTAACACTTATTGATTTGAAGTTGGGACATCAAGATTTGTCCTTCTTGTTCTTCAAATAAAAGAATTAAGACTTTTATAAATCACTTAAGTCAAAACAATAAATACCTGATTATACAGAATTAAATGAAGAATAAATAAAAAAATATGTCAATTGGTAGCATTTCTGAAATTTTCAGAAAAAAATTCAAAAGTAGCGGACATGATTTGTACCACTTTTGTGAGAATGACCCAAATATCATGAGAATAATTAATGCTCTTTTCATTGATTAATAAATTAAGGAAATCAATAGCAATCAGTAATGAAAAAGTAGTCATATATAAACTAATATAATGCACCAAATAAAAATAATGGAATACAAATTACCTAAGTAGAAATTTAAATAAATACAATTATCAAATTAGGGAAAGAGAAAACAGAAAAACTTAAAAACAGCAAAAAAAAACAATAGATCAAAAAGAATCCTTGCAAACAAGGAATACAAAACAATAAAAATAAACATTAGAAATGGCGAGAGAAAGTGAGAAAAAAATAAAAATAAATAAAATTATAAATGTTAAAAAAATAAATAAATAAAACAAATAAATATATCTTAAACATTTAATAAAAATATCAGAAATATACTCCAAAAAGGTAAACAAAACAATAGCAGGTCCAAGTCAGACTGCATAATTATAGCAAGTCACAATTTGTATAATGATAATATTAAAAAACAAAGCCTACTATGTATTCATAGCACCCAAATCAATAGTCGATAAATATAAAAAAATAAACAAAAAATACAGTAATTTATTGTAGTTTGATCTTAAATCATAATTTAATATAGTCATCAAAAGTTAAAGTATAAATTATTTGAAATATGTCGAAATCGGTCACCAACAATAAAAAATTCAAGTAAAAATAATCAGGAGTAATATAGAAAACATTAAATAAAAATGAATAGACATTATCTCTTAGGGAATGCAGCATAAAAATAGTATCCATAAGTAATAAGTAACATGATCGAATTACATAGATTAGAAAAACAAAATTATACAAAAAACGAATGGATTAAAGAACCCGATCAAAGTCCTTAATAGAAGTAAGACAGATTGCTTTGTCAGTCGAATCCTTGGCAAAAATCCGGCCGGCAAAACTCCAAGTATTGCGGGGGCCAAAGCAGTAGCTTATGTCGTGTGGCTGTAAGATCTTCTAATGAAATAATCGTGGACTCTCAGTTTTCTCCGAGTTTTGATTATGGAGTCATGAAGAGATGAAGACACCAGGTTAACTATAACTGGGCGAGCAGTCATGGATTTACGCGGGCCTAGTCGATGTATCGGACAATATATGATCTTGAATAACTGGGGTGTCAAGATTAGTTGTTATCAATTCAGCAAATTTTTCACGCAGATTCTCCATCGGTTCTCCATTTTGTTACGATGAGAATGTTTCTCTAAATCGTCGGCTCGCGAAAAAATGGCATTAATGCGAGACTCCTCGCCACTGAAAACAGTTGACTCGAGCCGGTCTATTCCAGTTTGTAAGGAGGTAAGTTGAGTGTCTATTTGATTTAGACGACTGATAATTGAATCAATGTGCTGAAGGAGAGGGGTGACTTGGCCGCTATATCTGTAAGCTCAGCATCAATTTCTTCTAAGACTTATAGTAGATACAGGTGTATTTAAAGATTCCGGTGAAAAAGCGTCCAGAAAATAAGCCTTTACCGCTTTATCAACCATCTTTGGGAGTGAGGGGGGAGGGTTCTAGAAATTTTGGCGTCGGCTACTACGGTCATTTTTCGCCTTTTACACAAGTTATATTTGTACGCAGCCCGGGACAAACACAAACAATCATGCCCACGGCGGGATTCGAACCCCCGGCCAGGCGGATTCGAGAATTAGAAAGCCTACGCCGTAGCCCTCTCGGCCACCTGGTCGGCCTGTGGGACTGAATCTTCAATAGGAATTTAGGAAGGCGAGTCCATTGAAGAGAGCTTCAGACTGGATGGTTTATTATTTGCATTTAATTTAGGTATGTTGATGACTAATTTTACGCTGGCAAAATATAGTGGTTATATTAGAAGCTAATGAGGTAATAAGAAATTGCGAACTTCGTTATAAGTTGTGTACCATTAGATGGAAAAACTCACTCTCTCAACGTCTGACGGAGAGCTCACCAAATAATGTCTGTCCTCGTGAGAACCAGAAGCAAAAAAAGGCTGAAGCAAAAGATGAAGATAATAATAAGGTACCTAAAACTGTGTACACGTTAAAATTTGATCGAATTCCAACAAGTAGCTTCCGAGTTACGCACTCGACATCGTAACACGTGCTTACATGTGAGTACTAACCACCACAAGTCACGATATTGACTATATAACAGGGAAAACTACTCGTTGGAATTCGATAAAGATATAACTGTATGCACAGTTTTATGTACACTATTATTCCTCCATCCTTCATTATCCTTCGTATAACTTGTTCATCTTATTGGCGACATTTTTATTTCTGTTCATACATGTATCTCTGTTATCGTTCAAATTCGGACCCTTGTTCAAATGAAAGTTTTGGCTTAAAATCATCCATACTACCTTCCCTAAAAGTTTATAAAAGTCTTTTTGAAACACCCTGTAGAACAAGAGTGTTCTACGGCAGAGGAGTGGAGCTGGTACTCTCTGACGTGTCTCGGTCACAATTCGACGTAGCAAAATGAAATTTAGTGACGTCAGGAGTATACGGGGCTCATCGCCAGGAGAGAAAGTGATAAGAGAAATTAGTTAGTCACGACGATGCACGTTTTCGATCTATAAACTATCCTGTTGTCGTGTGTACAAGTTGCAACAATAAAGTTGCGCCCGCCTATATAAATTGAACGCAGTCATTAGTTGATTTTCCATTAATAAACAAGGAACAAAGGAGAGAAATTATGTTCTTTTATAAACGTAGAAAACCGCTATGGAAACTTACAAGCAAATAAAGCATATTCTGTACTTATTTTTGAATGGTTCGTAGATTTCTTGATGGCCGGGAAGAACTGCAAGACGACAAACACACAGGAATCTCGAAAACTGTTCGAACACAAGAAACGATCGAGATGAGAAAACTCGTGTTAAATGATCGGCGAAAGAACCTGAAAATGATGGGAAATGTCTGAAACATTAATCGAGATTAACATTACTGACAGAAGATTTGTGGAAAAGAAAACTTTTTGCTCAGTTTGTACACATTTCTTAAATTAAAAAGTAACGAATTAAAAGGTCAGAGTTTGACTATTTTAATTACTTATTTTTTGAAGCTCAATTCTTGTAGACGTATGTAGCGGGTGTTTAAGCATTAGCCGCGTGGTTCTTGCCCTTTTTTTTCTCCTTTCAATCACACTGAATCCATAACCATTTTGTCCCTCACGGACTTTCTTCAGGTTTTGCTACCAACTCCTACTTCTTCTTCCGATGGGCCAAATACTCTTATTCCGAATACTTCGCCTTGTTTTGCCCATGGTTTTTAACAGTAACTATTACAGTTGAAGAGGTTTTTTTTATATATTTTCCAGTTAAAATCTTCCTCAGCGACAGGCTTTCAATCAGATATTATTATAAATTTACGTGCAGCTGTAGCCTATACTCTTTCGATTATTTTTAACCATTCCTTAATTTCTGGAACGTATCCGAATGCCCTTAAGCTTGCCCGAGTTACGCCCATTTACAAGAAGGCCGACCCCTAGACTTTACCAACTATCAGCCAGTTACTGGTCTTCTTGTTTTTGCAAAATTATTTGAAAAGCTTTTTTTTCCGCCGTTTATCACAATATGTCCACGATTATGGTCTCATCAACAATTGTCAACACTGATTTGCTAGATAACCACAAAAGTTCTTGTCATTTTTAATTCCCGAAAACAAAATGATGTATACAAAAATTAGCGTATCGCTAGCCCCCAAAGTAATCCCCATTGGCAAACCAGTTGATCAATCCCCTGGGTGTAAAGCTTGCCGGTCTTGGACTCAAAGAAGTCCGTGAGTGCCTTTAGCTGGTCTGTACCATTGATGTAGAATTTTCTACGAAGATGGTTGTCCAGAGAATAGAAAATTTATTAATCCTTCGGAGCAAGATCTGGTGAGTAAGGTGGATGACACAATGTTTCCCAGCCAAGTCGCTCTATGGTTTCCCCGGCCACCCGCGCCACATGTGGCCAGGCATTGTCATGAAGGAAGAGTAACGCTCTGCGATTCACCACTGTTGGCTCTTTCTGCTGCAATGACTGTTGCACACGTTTCAACTGCTGGGAATAATGGTCACCAGTGATGGTTTGGCCAGCTGATAGAAGCTCGTGCTGAACTATTTGGCGACCAGTCCACCAGGCACACTAGAGTACGGGGTTCATCAGAAATCACAAATTCTCCCGACCTGAATTTCTGGAACCAATGCCTTGCGGTGCGTTCATTCACAGCATCATCCCCAAACACAAGACACATTCGGCGACTTGTTGTTGCTGCTTACAAGCCAAATTTGAAGTCAAAGCAAACAACACCTAACCATCTCCTTCGGTACGGTACCTCTATTTGTCTTCACTTCTGCACTGGATGCGAGTGATGTCAATGCCCAACAGCCATGTATTTATACAGACTAACATTCCTTCTCCATCCTGACAGATTTTGGACTAACAAGTTCGTAGCTGCTGTCTTTATAGATTTTTCGAAGGCTTTCGATTTCTTATCTAACTCACGGTTACTACATAAATTGTCTACTTAATACAATATAATATTCGAAATCCCCCACATATGTGGCTCTCCGAATTTCTTCGGAATAGAAAATACTATTTGTCTTACCTTGGTATATCCTCTAATACCCTAATTCGAAATTTAGGCGTTCCTCAAGGGTCAGTGCTCTCCCCCTTGTTATTCAATTTGTATATAAATGAGCTTCCTTTGATTGTTCCCTCGGTTTCATCTATCAAGGTTATATTGTATGCTGATGATGTTACCTTTTTACATCAAATTTGATTGGACTCTAACTTCCATTAATGAGGCAGTTGAGAAATTAAAAGCATGGAACGACATAAATTTATTAAATCTAAATACTGATAAAACAAATGTGATGTTTCATCACCATAATAAAAAGAACAAGTATGGGCCCTTTAAAGTTTATTAGGCAATAACCTTATTTCTACAATAACGTCCTTTAAATATTTAGGAGTGATGATATCACATGACCTTACTTGGCACCACCATATTGATGAACTTGTGTTTAAATTAAATTAAAACAGGGGTATGATCTCTAGATTGCATTACCTTCCGACTAATATTTTACTTCTCCTTTACTATTCTTGGATATATTCTTCTCTGTTTCTGTGTAATATTCTAGGGTTTTTCTACATTTTCAAATCGCAGCACATTTTTTAAACTTCAAAAGTGGTTCCCTCAAATTTTACTGTTTCTTCTTATTTCTTTTCTATGCGTATTTTAACATTATATTAGATTTATTTTGAACAGATATGTACGTTTAATTGCGAAAATCAGAATTCGTCATTATTTGTGTCAACTCCCAAAACTATTATTCGCAACTACGAAAAGCACAAGTATTTTACTAAATCTTTGAATGATTTAAGTCTACTGTTAACTAAATTAAATTAAGGCGCCGCTGTATTTCATACGATGGGGTGAAAAATTGGGCGCAATTACCCACTGTTATTAGCTCGGCCCCTATATATTCTATGTTTCATAGGATGTTAAAAATGTACTGTTTTGCCTTTAAACATGAGCGTTCGGGGATGATGTTTTTCAAGTTTGTTCTTTTTTGAATTTAGTTCTTAATGTATCTGGTATTTTAAATTATTTCTGATTTCTAACGGGTATTTGGTTATTTGTTTCATGTAATTCTCTAACAGATGATACCAGGTTCAGGGCCATGCTTTCGAGAGTTACCCGACATGTCCCTTCGAGAGACTCGAATTTTGACATAAAACAATCGACCTTTATTGTTGGGTTTAGTTTAAGTTTGGTCGACCAAGTGGGCAACTAATTATTGCTACTTTTTTTCTTTGTTATTCTTTTATTTAACTGTATAATTACCTTTAGCACGGTATATCTGTATTGTTGCGAGCTATTTGTTATCTGGACATTATTAATTACCTATATGAATGATAATTTAAATGAATGACCTGTCTCGCTATCTAAATGTTTTTGTTTACTCTTATTCTTTTAACTTCAATAGTTTGTTTGTTTTTATTTCTGGTTTTAAATTACAATTTTTTTGTAATTTATAATTTTCTTTTGATATTTGATTATAACTAACATTATTGATTTGGTTGACTTTGTTAAGCTCACCCTGGTCTACTTCGTCGGTCCGATTGACCATAATGACCTATGCGGGCTTTGTCATAAATATATATTGTCTTTAATTTTCCTAATAAATTTCTAATTTTATTAAAAAAAATTCTTCTTAACAGATGAGCTAAAATGAAAACCGGGTAGATGCTGGCACGGAATTCATCGCGGCCGCAAAGTCTAACATGAACTATCTGGAATCAACAGTGACAGGGGACGAAACCTGGTGCTATCAATATGACTCCAAAACAAAACGCAATGCATGGAATGGCGGTCTGCAACATCCCCGCGAAAAAAGAAATTCCGGTTTTAAAAGTCAAGAATAAAATTAATGCTCATCAGTTTCTTTGAGAGCACTAGCATTATCCATAAGGTGTTTGTTCCACCTGGACAAACAGTCAAACAGAAGTACTACAAGGAGATTTTACAACATCTGTTTAAGAAAACCCATCAAGTACGGTCACAATGCCATGCAAAAGTACACGATAACGCCAGACCACACTCAGCAGTGCTTGTTAAGGAGTTCTTAGTCAGTAACGGAACTGTGGAGCTTTATCACCTTCCATATTTCCCCCATTAGTCTCCATCCTCCTTTTTCCTTTTTCCAAACGTGAAAACAACTCTGAAAGGAAAGGCAGTTAAGAATATAGAGGACATCAAAAAGAATGTTACAGCCGAACTTAAAAGAGTAAGACAGAACTTTAAGGCACGTTTTCCTGTTAGGAACTAAAATGTGCATTAAGGAGTAAGCGTAGTGGAAACTAACCCAACAGTAGTACCACCGTAAGAATATGGGAAATAACAATTAATTCTTTCGCACTTAAAGAAAATAAATACAATTAGAAAGATTTTACCAATCTTAAGGCCGGGATGGATATATGAAATAAAGACAATTCACTAATCGCTTAGAGAAAGCAAACACTATTCCCAGACATCAGATAATACTTCGGGAATAGTCACTTATCCACTATACATGGGCACCGACACGTGCTTACAAAATCACGGATCTCCAGCTTAAGACGGAGAGAGAGAAAGCTCTTCTCTTTAAAATCGACGTACAGAAAACGATGGAGATCTCAAAACAATTGTCTAAATATATTGGGAAATAAATTTAACTAGGATAAATTAGGCCTTTCCGCTACAGGACTGGTTTACTCATATCTCGGGCTAGAGTAAAGGATAAAAACAAATAAAGTACCCCAGTTAGCAATTAAATCCAACAGTTGTCTCTTATGCAAAAATACAAGTATTATATCACATTCACTCTAGGTTCCATTAATTAAAGATTTGGAGAATAACAAGTACGCTACGAAAACGAACAAATACGAGCACTCCAAGGTCCGCTGCTCTAGCTTCCCTAGCCAGCAAACAATAGTCTGCATGGAAAACTATTATTCAAATATCATAAAAATATTATATAAATAATACACATAAATGTTATATAAATATTTAAATAGTATATAAAAGTTCCTCTGCATTGCTCTGCCACTCAATTTGTAATTAGACAAAAGAAGACGTAACGAGAGAAATCCATAATTTCATTCTCGTAGAAAGAATATGAATAACCATGTAGTACAATTATCAGGGCCTGAACTATTCCAGAAATAACCATTCCTGGTGATGCTAGTAAAGATTCCCCTGCCAATGTAAAATTTGCTACCCACGCCGCACACGGAATCTGCTTTGCCCCACTCGGCACCAAGCTTCTAATATAAAGTGCGGGATTATACGCTCGTGGGTTAATGACATTCAAATCTGGTACATTAGCTGTATAGAATATCTGCAAGCCATGGGGAAAATGAATATGCAGCATATAAGCCTGCTGTTCGTCACCAGCAGTATCAGATTCCAGCCAAAATACCAATTCCATTTCAGTAAGTAGAGCCGCGGGCTCCTACTTAAATCCCCTATAGGGCCCGGCCAACAGTAGAGAATCTTCTCGACACCGTGTTTTCTTACAACTTAAAACTCTTACTTTCGCCAACGTTGACAATGGGCTCCACTTGCGTCCCATTCGCTGAATCCCGTTGCTTTAATTCTTCCTTACTGCCAGCAAACTAACTGAGCCGCTTTCGTCCGTTATTTCATGGCAGGTCTCCGTCTGTTCGCACCTTTCCGACCAAGGCCGATGGAAACATGGTCTAGTATTGCGCAGGTTGCTTCCAAGGGGCAGCTAAAATGTGACGTAGACTGTACCCACGCATAAAGTATGCAAAAAGAGTGGCGAATTTTTTTAGCTTTAAAATAATTAGAATTGTTTTTCTCTTTAACTTTTTCTTAAAGAATCACTTTTAATTTTAAAAAAACTTTAACTTTTCCATTTTTCTTTAAATTTCTTTTATATTCAAGGACAACACAAGTATTTTTTTATTAGTTATAAAATAATTAGTAATTTCGTTCTTAACCTTTTTTTTTTAGTAAAATCAAAGAGTACATTAAAATTTTGCATAAAAGATCACTCTATATTTGTATATTTGACATGTTATTGGAAATTTGTCTTTTTTCACAGGCAATAGCAGCATTCATTTTTCTCAGTCTAATATACTGTAAGTTCGAGTTCTAATATATTTCTTATTACATCAAGTGGAATCAACACAGTATTCAGGTTTTTCTGTAACTTTTTTGAAAATTCCCTTATCAGTACTCGTTGGACATCGTTCAAATTTTAAGCTGGAGTTCCGTGATTTTGTAAGCCCGTGTCGGTGCGGATGTATAGTGGATAGGTTACCAATCCCTCGTATAAGCTGATGTATGGGAATAGTTTTTGCTTTCTCTAAGCGATTAATGAATTGTCTTTATTTGATATATTCATCCCAGCCTATGGGTTAGATGAATGTTTCCAATTACATTTATTTTTTTAAGTGTTATTTTCCACATTCTTAAAGTGGTGTTTCTGTTGGGTTATTTTCCACTGCGCATATTGCTTAACGCTTAGTTTATTCCCTAACAGGAAAACGTGCTTTAAATTATTTTTAATGTCCTCTATATTCTCAACTCTCTTTCCTTTCAGACTTGTTTTCACCTTTGGGAAAAGGAAAAAGGCTGTTGGAGACTAATGTAAGAATACGGATGGTGATAAAACTGCACAGTGCCGTTACTAGCTAAGAACTCCTTAACAATCACTGCTGAGTGCGGTCTGGCATTATAAAGTACTAAGAACCAACTCCCTTTTGCATGACGTTGTGGGCGAACTTAATGGGTTTTCTTAAGCAGATGCTGCAAGATCTTCTTGTAGTACTCCTTGTTGACTGTTTGTTTAGGTATAACAAACTCCTTATGGATAATACCAGTGGTGTCAAAGAAACCGATAAGCATTACTTTTGTCCTTGACTTTTCTAACCGGATTTTCTATTTTCGCGTGGATGTTGCAGACCTCCATTCCATTCTTACTTACTTTTCAAACTCCCTTATCCTTTAGTGTCGCTGGGGCAGCAGTCTTATGGAGGATCTTCAGCGATCGCGTTTTTCCGCCACCAGTCGCATATCTTCCCTGTTTATACCCAAACGACTCGAAACTAGGTTCTCCATGTAGTCCAGCCACGTGGTTTAGGCCGACACCATGGTCTCTTACCCATTGGCTTGGAAAATAACAACTGCAAACGAAGACTAGTTTGCGGCATCCGTTTTCTCGTTAACGGTTGCGTTTCATAAACATGTTGATAGGACATTTGTTTCTTATTTGACCATGGGGAGTACGCATGCGAAGTTTGTGACAGGGTTTCAGACTCACCCTATATAAGAGATGCGACTTTATTGTTGCAACTTGTAGACACGGTAAATAGGATAGTTTATAGATCGAAAACGTGTATCGTCGTGATCGCATATGTTTAAACACATTCAAAGTAGAATCAGTTTCGCTTATTAAGTACCGAAAGGTGCTTTATGCTATCAGTGTGCTGTCTATCCGTAAGTCCTCCAAGGCTATGAAAGATTTTCAAAATCTGCTTTAGTCAGTCGATTAATATGGTTCATGACATGAACCAGTCACAAATGTTATCTAAATTGGATCATTGGCACGTACACAAATGATATCTCTATTTTCCCACCAAGCGATTTTCAATGGAAATATATAATAATGAATGGATATATATTTAGAGAAGGACGAGACACAATAACCCTGGAATACAATAAATAATAGTTATAAATTAAAAATACAAAATGAATAAAAAATAAGATATAATTGTCACGGAATCTGAACAACATTCAAGATTCCGATGACGTCAACGCCCCTTTCCACACTCGTTATTTCTATCCTTCGAGTTGGAAAGGGAAGCGTGGAGATGCTCGACGTCAAAAGCGTCATGAAAATCCAGCCAATAAGGAAAGAGAGCGGGAGTTTCGTCATGAAGATGTGAAATCGAAAAATCGAGATAGACGCAAAGTGAGAGCCTTATGGAGAGGTCGGAAAAAGTGGATTCCGAGGAAAAACAGCCCGAATGGCCGAACTGCTGGATATGGCAGCGTGATGGGTTTGCTAAATGCACTGAATAGGAAGATTCCGACCTCCGACTCGGCGCCAGCGATAGCTAACTACGGCGAGCTTGCATCTTCTACGAGCGAAGGAGGAGAGGAAAATTCCGCTATTACGAAGCCGTCGGATTGCATACGTGGCAGAGTGAACTCTAAAGGTTTTCCGAAGACGGACGAGTTGGGAAGGAATTAAGATTCCCCAATGGACTGTCAGCCACCGTATAGACTACTTGGTAAGCATTAAAGTTCAGTTATTTTTAAACACCAAGTTTGCTACGATAATTTTCTTGGAATTGAAAGCTTACTGGCTCAGTTACATTTGCTATTTATATGGACTGTGGCCGTTTGGATTAAACGCCTATCTGCACGACGGACTAGGCTTCATTCTCATTTAATATCATTTAATACGCTTTCTTTATGATAGACTGGGGTCCAACGAATCCTTCCGTTTGAAACGTCTATCTTAGTGCAACGTATAACTTATTGACGACGCATTTATCATTGCCCGTCATAAGTTCCGAAATTATTAATGTGTCTTTCCCCGTTCTACTTAGAAGTGTGCAGTAGCATCTCGGCTTTAATTGTTTAGTGCCCTATCATCGAAAATTCACCGGACAGTGACATTTGTGTTTCTTTTACTTGGCAGTGTCCCATATTAGTGTTAGCTCATGTTTATTGTGCAAAGTATGTTACTCATTTGTGTTCTTCAGGAAAGAGCACTGAGTAATCATCAGTTAGTGCTATTCAGCGTTATTTGGCATTTATGTTAACTGATGGTGAGTGCCTTAGTGCCGACAACGTCATCTAACAATTTATGAAAATTTATTTCTGCTTGTGCTATTGCCTCAAAAGCTAATTATTTTTATATAAGATCCTAGTGCGGATCTATTGGTGTTATTTTCAAGTGTGTGTGCTAGATAAGCAATTTACGCTTTTATTTTGGGTTGTGAACTAAGTAGTTTACCATTTTGCTGTATTTGCATTTATTATATTATTTTATTTGATTTAAATATTACTTTACCCTAGATTTAAGATTCCATTTGGTTATTCATTAGGCAATTTGGAAATAAATACTTTACTTTTCATTCACGCCTTCTGTATACATGCTTTACAATTTTCCACTGCGTACTCTACAATTATTTATTACCTACACACGTTACAGAGGCAGTGTGTGGCAGCACAGCAGTAAGACCACGTTATTGTTACATTTTATCTGCATATTAAGATTTTAGTGAGATGGTGATACTGTGTTGTGTTAAAAAAATTTTTTTTTGTTGTTTTCCTGTGGCTAATCTGCGAGTATTCTGTTATCAATTACAGAGAGTCATTAAGTGCTACGATTACCAGTGCTACATTTGTTGATTAAGTATACCTAAAGTGTTGGTGGAAGTAAACACAGTGTTGTTAATTTGTGAAACCAGTGTGTGGTGTTCAGATTACTAGTGTTTTTTTTGTGTCTCCAAGTTAGTGAAGTGCTACGTTGTGCTACACATGTTTCATCATCATAAGTAGAAGTTTATTAAGTGTGCTTTATGATGAAGTGTTTGTGGTGTTGTTAAGTACCCCCACAAAGAGGCGGTGCGAGATTTGTGTGAAGTTAGGCAAAAAAAGAACCGAGTGGCCACCATGACAAAGAAAAAGCTATCAGAGCAAGAGCGACTTAATAAACAAATCTTGAGTGGTTTGGGTAAAACTCGGTACATGAGAGACATCGCTTTCTTCAACCAGTGCTTCAGTACGCTAACCAGGTTACGGAATGTACGGAAGACAGAAAGTTGCAGTTATACAAACCTGCTTTTCCCGAGCAGCTACGTCCGTTGTTTGCTCAAATACAGGTTACGGGGCTGACGAACGTAATGCAGCAGATGGAGTCACTACTAGACAAGCCGAAGTCTATACCAAAGCATAAGGACGGCCAGCGATTCAATACGTCGGATGTAAAAGGATTCAACGCGATGTCAGCATTAAAGCCTTTGCTGATAAGAAAGTGGAGGTATCAAGTCAAGAGTCGACTGAATCAACGTGTGAGTGGAAGCAGCGAAGCTCTACGGAGGCCATCGCTACCAGCGACATAGGCAAGGAGCAAGAACAAGAGAAACCTAAACCGGTATTGGCCAGCACACCGAGCGGGGAACAGAGGAGGATATAAAAGACATTGTTATTCGTTATCACGTCGACTGCAAATTTACAAAGGCTCTATTAGGCAAAATCCGTCCACCATATTTTTGGAGCAGGGCCTAATCTATAGACGGGCAAAAGACACTATACAGATAGTACTACCAAGGGTAAGACCAGTAATTGAAATTGTGCTGAAGTTCATGCATGACAATCCTACGGCTGGACATCCCGGGGTTAATAAAACTCTAAAGAAAATTAGAGAGTTTTATTTCTGGGATCATATGGACCAAGACATCCGCAAAGTGGTTCGCGTGTGCGAGAATTGCCAGAAGAACAAAGTGCCCAGGCAGCTTCCCTTTAGTGATTTGCAACTGCTGGAAATACCTCCACACCGCTGGCATACAATATGTTTGGACTACATATCCCCGTTACCATTAACTGAGCGAGGATACGATATTATATTGACAATCACAGACAAACTAACAAAAAGGGTACGGCTATTGGCGTGTAGTTCTTCAATTACAGCAGAAGGAACAGCAAAGCTGTTGATAGACCAAGTGTGTTAAAGTTCACGGATTTCCATTGGTAATCATCTCCGATCGTGACGTGCGCTTTATGGCTGAGCTATGGAGAAACATATTCAGGTCCTTGGGTACATCGTTAAAGTTCGCCACCGCTTACCATCCCCAAACCGATGGGCAATCGGAGCGGACTAACCAGAATACCATCCAGATTCTCCGCCATTAGCTGAATATGGAAAAGTCCGACTGGGACGAATATCTCACCAGCACCGAAATAGCCATCAATAGCCTAGTTTCAGAGGCAACGGGGTATGCTCCATTTACGCTCGACTCAGGAAGGACTTTCGCAATGACGCCATTCCTTAACAAACATGCGTATCAAGACCCTGACATGCTGAAATTCGTTAGACAGTTGTCAAAAACTTTACGAATAGCCCAGGCTAAAATACGAAAGGCGAATGCTCGTTATATTAAAAACTATGGGCGTAGACACGTTAAATGGCAGCTTAAGGTAGGGGACAAGGTGTTAGTCAAGGCACCTAGTCTTCTACCACGTCGACGGATAGGCCGGAAGCTGTATCAATCATATGTAGGACCCTTTAAGATCCGCCAGATCATAAACAAAGTGACGGCAGAATTGGATATTCCCGCCAAATGGAAATGCAGGAATGAGACTGTTCATTGTTCTTTCCTCAAGAAATTTGTTGTAAAGAGCCAGGAGAAAAGGAAGCTGGGACCTATACCCGACCCTGCATTTAAGAATGTGTATAAGCTGCTTAATGTCAAAGGGAAGAAGCCCATGAGGCCCTTTTTGGTGAAGTGGGTTGGCTATGATAACCCCACTTGGGAACCGGAAAAAAACTTGCACCGGTGTCAAGGATTAATAACTAAGTTTTTCCAAGACCAGAGAACAGCAGTGAGGGGAAGCTGGAGGGACGATCCCGGCCAGCGTCAGATTGAAAAATTTTCTGCGGAATGAGGCGCCCAGCATGTCACAGAATCTGAACAAAATTCAAGATTCCGATGACGTCAACGCCCCTCTCCACACTCGTTATTTCTATCCTTCGAGTCGGAAAGGGAAGCGTGGAGATGGTGGACGTTAAAAGCATGATGCAAATCCAGCCAATAAGGAAAGAGAGCGGAAGTTTCGTCATGAAGACGTGAAATCGAAAGATCGACAGAGAAGCAAAGTGAGAGCCTTATGGAGAGGCCGGAAAAAGTGGAGTCCGAGGAAAAACAGCCCGAATGGCCGAGTGAATAGGAAGACTCCGACATGCTGAAAACTGCTGGATATGGCAGTGTGATGGGTTTCCTAAATGCAGTTATTAGGAAGAGTCCGACATCCGACGCGGTGCTAGCGACAGCTAACTACGGCGAGCTTGCATCTTCGACGAGCAAAGGAGGAGAGGAAAACTCCACTATTACGAAGCCGTCGGATTGCATACGTGGCAGAGTGAACTCTAAAGGTTTTCCGAAGGCGGGCGATTGGGAAGGAATTAAGATTCCCTGATGGACTGTCAGCCACCGTATAGACTGCTTGGTAAGCATTAAAGTTCAGTTATTTTAAAACACCAAGTCTGCTACGATAATTTTCTTGGAATTGAAAGCTTACTGGCTCAGTTACATTTGCTATTTATATGGACTGTGGCCGTTTGGATTAAACGCCTATCTGCACGACGGACTAGGCTTCATTCTCATTTAATATCATTTAATACGCTTTCTTTATGATAGACTGGGGTCCAACGAATCCTTCCGTTTGAAACGTCTATCTTAGTGCAACGTATAACTTATCGATGACGCATTTATGACGCATGACATTTGTGTTTCTTTTACTAGGCAGTGTCCCATGATAGCGCAATAATTATACTTGGTGATTTTAATCTTCCAGAGATCACAGATAATTCCTTCGATTTAATCAATGGATCCAATAAAGCTAGAGAGTTACGTAGATTTATTAATTTATTTAATGTTAAAATGTTTAATAATGTAAAAAATTTTAACAATAGAACGCTTGATTTAGTTATTTCAAACATAGATAATATAATTGTTGACGAGGTGATTGATTCTGTGATGATCCCACCCCCCAGGTAATGCACAAGTGTGCATATATTAT
>JAHWFO010065223.1:228521-259504 GCA_023313115.1 Rhysida immarginata
TACCCAAATCGATCCACAGGTAAGAATTCTAAATGACACCCCCCCCCTCCGCCGGACTCACGTGACTACCAGCACACCTGGTACGTCACAATTCCCTACTTTCAAAAGATCTTCATCATCCTGCATTGAATATTTTAATTTAGTCGTATAAATCTGTAATGGTGAAGGATATTTCTGAATCCCGTTACAATTATAAAAAAGCCGATTTTTTAAAATTATACCAATTATTAAAAAATTACAGTTGGGATGATTTAATCGTTTGTGAAAATGTAAATACTGCGGTTGATCTATTTTATAATAAGATTTTTTCAGCACTTGATGAATGTGTTCCAAAAGTTAAATCTTATAAACGAAAATATCCTATTTGGTTTAATAATTCAATAATTAAAAATCTAAAGGTTAAAGAAAAAATTAGGAAGAAAAAACATGAATCAGAATATTGGTTAAATAAATTTAAGGAAATTAGAAAACAGATTAAAAAAGATATTAAGTTGGCATTTGACTCATATGTAACTTGTACAGAATCAAATATAACTGAAAATAGTACTAACTTCTGGAATTTTATAAAGGCCAAGAAGAAACAAAACACATTAGGAACGCAAATGAATTTTAACAATGCAACTCTGTGTAAGTCTCAAGATATTGCCAATTGTTTTGCGGATTACTTTAGATCAGTTTACTCACAAAATCCTGCTCAGTATTGTATTGATCGTAATGCCGCAGCCTACCCCCCTATGATCTCAAATGATTTATGTATTAAAGAAATCTCCAAGGCCGATATTAAACTTACTATTAAAACATTGAAGCCCAAGAGATCATCTGGGCCGGATGGAATACTACCGTATCTGTTTAAGGGTTGCAAAGATCTTTTCACAGAACCATTATATATAATTTATAACCTTATTATTAAAACTAGTACTTTCCCCGACAAATGGAGGTTAACAAAAGTAACTCCAATTTTTAAATCTGGCGATTCCAATCTAATTAGCAATTACAGACCGGTGGCCATTTTATCAACTCCATCAAAAATATTTGAAATCATACTTTACAAATTTATATTTAAACATGTTCAAGATAGTATTTGTATCAATCAACATGGATTTATGCCTAATAGATCAACTGTAACAAACTTATGTAACTTTGTTCATTATGTTTCTAGTGAGTTGGATAACAGACTTCAAGTTGATGTTATATACACTGATTTTCAGAAAGCATTCGATAAAGTTGATCACGATAAATTAATTGCAAAATTATCCTTATACAGTTTTTCTGAATCTATGTTATCTTTGATAGCATCTTATTTAAAACAGAGATCTCAACTTGTACTGTACAAAAATTGTTCATCATATAAATTCCCTGTATATTCTGGAGTACCACAAGGATCAAACTTAGGTCCTTTATTATTTCTTTTATTCATTAATGACGTTTCGGCTACTATCCAGTTTTCTAAAATTTTGTTATTTGCGGATAATCTTAAAATTTTTAGTTCTATTAAATCTACCTCCGATTGTGTTAATCTTCAAAATGATTTGTATGCCTTAAATAAATG
The DNA here is from genome assembly GCA_023313115.1 of Rhysida immarginata. Classification (NCBI taxonomy): domain Eukaryota; kingdom Metazoa; phylum Arthropoda; class Chilopoda; order Scolopendromorpha; family Scolopendridae; genus Rhysida; species Rhysida immarginata. The sequence goes on from JAHWFO010065223.1 coordinate 230,071, forward strand.
GAGTAAGGAAAATAATCTCCCATTTAATACATCTAAATGTGAAGTAATGACCTTTTCTAGGCTCAAGAAAAACATTGTTTTTAATTACAGGATTGATGGAACAAAAAATTACAATATGTTAACAAAAAAACTGATCTTGGTGTTACTTTTAGTAAAGATTTACATTTTGCAAACCATATTAATAACGTTGTTAGCATTGCGCATAGAAATCTTGGATTTGTAATTCGTAACTCATATCAATTTAATAATTTAAGAGTGTTACTTATTTTATATAACGCATTTGTAAGATCTAAGCTTGAATATGCATCAATTATATGGAGTCCATATACTACCAAATATATTAAACTTGTTGAAGCTGTTCAAGCTAAATTCCTAAGATATTTATTTTATAGAATTTTTCGATATTTCCCTACATTTATTTCTTATGAATCATTGCTTCACTCATTTCAAATCCATACTCTTTCACATAGAAGGAATTGTCAGTTGGTCGTATTTTTATACAAACTATTACATAATGAAATTGACGATCCCAATATAAGAGAAAAAATAAGTTTTTATGTTCCTAATATTTCTCCGAACAGATTTCGTAATTTATTCTTTATTCCAAGGGTTAATACGGACTCGCACAAAAATTCGCCAATACTTAGAATGTTGTCTTTTTACAATAAAATACACCCTCTACCGATTGATATTTTTAGTATGAGTCAAAATCAATTTGTAAATTCTTGTAATAACTTCTTACCACTTGTGTGTCAATAGCTTTCATTAATATTTTCATTTTTTATAAAATAATCAGTTTTTATTCATTTACTTTTGTTTATGTTACTTCATTTATGTAATTACTCTTGTTTTTGATTTTCAAATTGCAAATGTGAATTGCAAGTTTTGAAATATTTGTAAATACTTTCTAACTGTAATTGCAATTTTTAGTGAACATAGTAATTGGGGAAACCTGTTATGTTCACAATAAATAAATAAATAAATAAATAAATAAATAAATAAATTAGTGTTTTCTCGAGCGCTAGCTCGTGTTTATTGTGCAAAGTATGTTACTCATTTGTGTTCTTCAAGAGAGAGCTCTGAGTGATCATCAGTTAGTGCTATTCAGCGTTATTTGGCATTTATGATAATTGGCGGTGAGCGCCTTAGTGCCGACAACGTCGTCTAACAATTTATGATAATTTATTTCTGCTTGTGCTATTGCCTAAAAAGCTAATTATTTTTATATACACTACTATTTATAAAAATCGCAACACCCTGATGGAATAGCCCAATCTGCATTAAATTTGGAGCATTTGCATATCATGGGTCAGAAAAGAAACCATTAGATTTTCTGGTCAATACAATGCGTTGTATTGTCACATTAGTATCGGGTGAAACCACCGTGGGATGCAATTACAGCCTCTAAACGTCGTGGCATTGAGTCAAACAAGCTCTGAATAAGGGCCTGGGGAATGTCCTGCCATGCTCTGTCTACACGGGTATACAGTTCATCCACAGTTGCTGCTGCAGGAGTCTGACGAGCCAATCGATGAGCAACCCTGTCCCACACATGTTCGATTGGGGACATGTCTGGTGAACGAGCAGGCCAGGGGAACAAGGGCGTCTGAAGTGCTTGGAAAAAGGTGAGGACATTTCTGGCCACATGCGGTCGGGCATTGTCCTGTTGGAATACAGCGCCTGGAAGGTTCTGCAGGAAGGGGATGACCTCGGGTTGCACAACTTCCCTGATGTACCGGTCACTGTTCAGATTGCCATGGATTCTGATCAGACGGGGACGGCCATGGTAACTGATTGCACCCCACACCATCACCCCTGGCGTTTGTCCTGAATGACGCTGCAGGATGCATTCTGGAAGGTCGCGCTCGCCACGATGACTTCTGACTCGTATCCTGCCGTCATGGTGCTGCAAGTTAAACCTTGACTCATCCGAAAACACAACTTGTTGCCATTCAGCTTGCCACTGTTGGTGTTGATGGGCCCATTGCAACCTGAGGCGCCGGTGGTTTTGAGTCAAAGGAAACCGCAACAATGGTACTCGTGCCATCAATCCTCTGGAAATCAAACGGCGTCGTACAGTGCTAGCAGACATTGTCCTGCCTACTGTAGCCCCCCACTGTTGTGCTAACTTTGTGGAAGTGGCTGTACGATCTGCTACACACATGGGATAGAGGTGTCTGTCATCTCGCGGTGTCGTCGTGCTGGGTCTTCCTGAGCCTGGTCTTCGGTGTGCCCTGTTCTCTTCGCTCCACTGCCTCCATGCACGCATAATTGTCGTTGCATTACGTCCTACACGAGCAGCAATGTCACGATACGACCATTCCGCTCCACGCAGACCAATTATGCGTCCTCTTTCAAAGTCTGTCAGCTGTTGATATGGTACCCTTCGTCGTCGTCGAGGCATGGTGTTCTTTCAAGCAATAACTCTGAAAATCTAATCATTTATACTCTGATCCATTGTATGCAAATATTGCAAATTGCATATGGATTAGACCATTCCATCAGGGTGTTGCGATTTTTATAAACAGTAGTGTAAGATCCTAGTGCGGATCTATTGGTGTTATTTTCAAGTGTGTGTGCTAGATAAGCAACTTACGCTTTTATCTTGGGTTGTGAACTAAGTAGTTTACCATTTTGCTGTATTTGCATTTATTATATTATTTTATTTGATTGAAATATTACTTTACCCTAGATTTAAGATTCCATTTGGTTATTCGTTAGTCAATTTGGAAATAAATACTTTTCTTTTCATCCACGCCTTCTGTATACGTGCTTTACAATTTTCCACTGCGTACTCTACAATTATTTATTACTATACACGTTACAATAATAAAAAAAAATAATTAAAAAATAATAGATAAAATCAAAATCAAAATCAAAATAAAAAGCTGACGTTTCGGATAGAGACTATCCTTTATCAAAGCAAAAAGGATAATTCTCTAAAAGCAAATAGAATATTAGAGAATTATCCTGAAGTTATATTTATTAAAAATTTTTGTGGTTTTTTCTCCTATTGATATAATGTATTGATTTATAAACATTATATATCTCGTCAAATAGATGGTGCTGCGGTCATCGAATTAGTAACGTGTTCAATTTAGCATACAATTTCGAAATAATCTATGTAATAGTATCATAGTTTTTTCAACATGAATCAAAACAAACATGAATTACTTCTGAATAGCATTCAATAAATTTTTTTGTGGAAAAGCGGTTGGTTGATGTCTCCTGTTGATAGTTTTCACATCCACAGTCAAAAAGCTATTTACTCTTTTTAAAAATAAATTATGTACATGCTCATCGTCAAAGATAAACTTATGGGATGGTATGGGATGTACTGTTCAAACTCCACCGCTGGTACGAGATCTGCAAAAGCTACGAGCCAACTTTTAGTCTGCATTGGATGAGGTGAGTCAAGACTACATTAAGAATGCTATTGAAATAATGGCATACGTCTAGCATCCTATTGAGAGTTGTATCGATTTTGCTATTTTGAGTAATAAATTTGGGCATACCCACACTCCTTGTTTTGACTTTTTTGACAATAAGTGTAACGCCCCTTTTTCCGTTGATCTGAAATAATGTTAGAAGAAAATTCTAGATATAATTTTTATTGGTAAAAGAAAATCGTAAGAAAGTAAAACTCCTCGACGAAGATGATTTGCTGTGGCGAAAACTGAGATCGTTGCTTTTGTTTGCGTTATTTGTTGTATTAATGTTTACTGCTTTTTGATAAAAGACCTATTATTCAATGAACGGCAGAAAACATTATTTGAAAATATTGTAGAAATGCTAATAGTTGAGTTGAGTAAAAATATCATTTCGAAGATAATCAAAATAATATTTTTGGTGAATCTCCAATGAATACATCTGTTATTGGTTTTCTTGTACAGGGTGATTCAAAAGTTATTGTGAGAGGATGCCGCGTCCAACAGCCATCGCACAGTAATTTTTTAATCACCATTTATAAAATAGCCGATTGTATAGAAATGTTTGCGACCAAAGTATCCCTTTGTTTGACGATAGAGTTAAGAATGCGTATCTCTTTTGATAATTCTATGTTGGCATTATGGCTTAATCACGGTTAAGTAACCGTGAATAACTCTTGATCTTGATCAAGCAGAACTGTGCTCCTGCTTCGGTTACCTAACCGCGTTTACACCTCGGTTAACTAACCGCGTTTACACCTCGGTTAACTAATCGTGTTTCAGAAACCTGGTTAGTGACGTCAGCAGTAGACTTCCAGATCCAGGGCAAGTGGGATGCAGAGGGGGTGGGTTCCCAAACATCAAACGCACTACCTTGTACATTCCATTCGCCGCGCTGGATACCTTGTCCACATTCCATTCGCGCTGAACCTCAGTGGAGTTGCTCACATGAGTAATGATGCCAAATGACAGCTGATGTCACAGGTGTACTCTTAGAACAATGGGGTTCTTAATGTTTTACTTACCTTTAATCAATGTGATGTAATTAATTAATTTTTAACTACCTTGATTTTGATGTCTCCTACTGGGGTGGGCTCCGTGGCTTGACTTTCGATCAGGATTCCATCCTTAAATGTGGTCATTCACCTGGCTGATGCCGTCTTATTGTTGAATCACGTGATTTCTGCCGTGTACAAGTGTCCAGATGTTGAAAAGTAATTAAATTTTGATTCGAGTGGGGCTTATGCCCAGCAAGACAAACAATAGGTCCTGGTTCTCCGAGCAAACGGGAGTCTTAAGTGAATTTTCTTCATTAAGAAATCTACTGGGTTATCTCTTATATATGCCTGCTAAATCAAGGCATGGTTTGCGAAGTGGTGCCTCAAGTGTTTTTGCCTAATTACTAATTATCTTTTGTTTATAGAAATGTGGTGTCCCGGCCCAGGGAAGATTTATAATAATAGATTCTGGATCCTAACTTCAGTGTTCAAATGACTCCAATATATCCATTATTATCAAAGAAATAATTGTTGGCAATGTCTTTCTGCACCACAGAAACCCCTAGTTAATCTATGTTACCACAGTTCTGCACAATGAGGACTACCATGTCACAGTTCTTTTTCTGGCATCAATATTCAGGGCAACTGGATCCATACAACGATCGGGGTACTCAAAATATGACATAGAGAATATACATCCAATATGCAATCTATGATTAATCAAGTTCAATAATTGGATCAATACAATATGCAATAAGATCATACCATATAAATGTCCTTCATGTAGATACTGCAAACAAATCTGTCTTATCTTCAACAGTGTCACAGGTTGAACTAAACTCTCCATTACTGGGATAGAGGCCAAACTTGTTTTGAAACACTTCCAGAAGCTCCATGGAACTTACAACAACACAGCCCACTGAATTCATCATGGCTGACCATGTTCCATCCATATGATAACAGCAGGACAAAAAATATTGCCTCCTTCCCACTGGAACATCAGTGCCAAAACTACCAAGAATATCTATCAACAATCTGGCCATCACCCAGCACTGTTATAGAAAGGCATTGTCAAGAGTAACAAAGGGAAACAACAAAAAAAAGCAATTAACAGAAATACATTGTTTCTGACAAAAAATTAAGATAACTGACAATAAAAATGCTACTCACAATAAACATGAGAGAAGACAACAAAAATTAAATAATAGAAAAAAACAAAACAACAGGCATTAGCCTGTGAGGGCTAAACTAAGGATTCAGCTGGGCTGTCTCTTATATATGCCTGCTAAATCAAGACATGGTTTGTGTACTGGTGCCTCAAGTGTTTTTGCCTAATTACTAATCATCTTTTGTTTATAGAACAACCAATTTTTTCCAAGGTACTTTCCACACACTAATAATTTATTACTTCTGTTTCAAGGTGTATTGTTTGACTTTTAATTTTCCGATAATTGGTGCATTGTTTCAATTGACAGCTGACAACACTGATCCAATGAACTAGTTTGGTTTGGCTTGGTTTGGTTTGTTTGGTATTAACGTCCTTTTCAACTGCTATGGTCATTTCAGGACGGCGTTATAGGCGCTGCAAATTTTGCCTCACAAGGGTTCTTTAACGTGCAGCTGGCAAACGACTACACGGGACCAACGGCTTTACTTCCCTTCTGAAGGAAGTGCATGATCTCAGGATTCCCCCCTGAAAAATCCTCGCCGTCCTCGGCCGGGATCGAACCCGCGAAATCGGGCAGCAGAGGCGATCACGCAACCGCTGAGCCACCGAGGCCGATCCCAATGAACTAGATGGTTGACAACCGACCTGACAAATTTTTTAAATACAGTTTCTTGCAACGCTTGATTTAATTTTCTTCTGTTCTTTGTGATTTTTGTGTTCCATTTGCTTAGATGATTGTTTGGTTTTAAAATAATTTTGTCTCTCTCAATTTTAACACTTTTTTGCAACACTTATATAACTTTCGCCATTTGGGCCATGTTTGGTGGATGAAATCTTGTGATCAATATTTCAACCCCTTCCATAAGTTCGATCTTGCTGAAATATTTCAGCCCCTTCCACATTACTAAAGTCGGTGACAATGCATGAATCTAAAAAAATATTTTAAAAAATCCAAAGGGGCGGGGGGATTAATATGAAATATAATTGGCTTATGTTTGTTTGTTTGCTCAAGAGATGCACTATGTGTACCTAATTTTGACATAAGCGTTGTTTTTTGAAAAAAAATTTTTAAGGGTAAGCATGGTTAGTACAACAAAGGCAACATTCAATAAGAGAATTATGTTAAATTCGGTTATTTTAAATTACGAATTTTTACTGTCTCAACGGTCTTTTCACGGTCTCACACTTGCACTCATCATGATATCAGTGAGACAGTGTGCTGTGTGTCAGACAGTCTCACATAAAGTTTGTAGAACTCACAGATAAATTAATAACAATTAATATTATAAACTGGAGATAAGCCTATCAAGCATCAGAATAAGATATTTCTATCGAAAAATGAAAGGAAAAATTCTGCGACCTGGGTTTGAACCAGAAACCTCGGATGTCATGGCCGATGCCTCTACCAGTTAGGCTATCGTAGACACCCGGACAGCCATGCTGTTTCAAGGTGTCTTAAAGACAACCAAGTTGTCAAGGTTGAAAGCCCAATGGTAGGCGGGCACTTGGCTCACAGATCGAGAATCTCTCCTATCCAACCATCAGAAAGTTTGTGGAACTCATAGATAAATTAATAATAATAAATATTATAAACTGGAGATAAACCTACCAAGCATCAGATAAGTTCTCATTGGCACAGTCAAATGAAGGGCTCCGGGCAATAAGGACCTAACGCACAGGAAAAAAGTTTTGAGAAAAGTGATGTTATATTTTTAAAAAATCTGTAAATCTGTATGGTTGATGCTTTGCTTGACTGTGATTACAGTTTAGTTGTGCCATTGTTACTGAAACATACTGTAAATTGATTTCATAAGCAGTAATTATTATTTTCTCCCATCCTCTCTAACTCCACCATTATTTCATACTTTCGATACGTTGATGATATCCTAATTATTTTTGATTACCGTTTTACCTACCCGTTGACATTGCTAACCTTTTCAACACTTTCTCTCCCCACATCCAGTTCTTCTTAGAAACCGAATCTCTCTTCCATACCTCGATATCCTCATCACTAATGACCCCTCCAACCACCCGTTTTCCTTCTCTGTCTACCGTAAACCCACCACATCATCTAATTTAATCCACTGTTCCTCTTCACACGCTCCTATCCATAAACAAGCCTCCCTTCGTTTCTTTATCGACCATGCCCTCAAGTTACCCCTCAGTCCTTCTTCCCATGCCACCGAATTCCGAACTATACGCACCCTCACCTTAAAGAATAGCTACAATACTTCCACCTTCTCCCGGATTCTCCAATGAAGAAAACTTGCCCTCTCCAACCCTAAACCTTCTCACCCATCCCCATCCAAGAAATGGGAATCCTAGCGATTCATTAGTCCTCATTTTTACCGCCTTTCCGCCTTCCACTCCTTACTCGGCCTCCAAGTTTCCTACCGCTCATCGACCCCATGCTTTTGCTCCCTTAATCCTCCCATCCAAACAGACACCGAGGATTTCTCCCGTTCCTGAGTTTATAGATTTAACTGTGGATATTGCGATAAACACTATATAGGCCTGTCCTCCCGCAATTTCAATAAACGATTCAAGGAACACATGGACTCCTGCAAGAAACAAGATAATAAATCACACTACGCGATCCACCTTACCTGCACGGGACATGCCCCAAAAAAGCAAAATGAAATTATGACCATTCTCCATCTATGCAACGACCCAATGATGCGTTTTTCTGCGTTTTTAAGATTCATTCTATTCATTCTATTTTCACGGGTTTTTCAGCAACTAATTGCAGATACGAGGGTGATTGACAGATAGTTCTTGACAAGTCAGCAAATTTTCTTTAAAAGAGTAAATTTCCAGCTATTTTCGTATGTTAATTTCTCAACAGCAGTTTGTATAATTTTTTGTTTTTCTTACTTTCCTTAAAAGAGTTTTCTTTCAGTATTTTGAAACTATACGGTTTTAATTTTGTGCTCCGTTTCTTAATAAATAAAATTAACTTCAAATTGTTTACTTAGACAGTTGGTTAACATGTTATAATTCCCGATTTATGGAGCGACTGGTTGATAAGACAGACTCGTGCAAATTGTTTTTCAAAAATACCGTACTATAAGTGCACAATTCTCGTTTTTGAACATTAAACTAAAATTATTTTGCGTTACTTAGACAGTAATTTGTGAAGTATTCGTTCTACTGCAAGATTCTCTCTAAAGGTTTTTCTTCTTTCTTAAATTCTTTAGGTATTCTAAGTCGTAAATGAAATTAAATAATAAATGATATTATAACTGGAGATAAGCCTACCAAGCATCAGGTAAAGAGTATTCTATCGAAAAATGAAGGAAAAATAGTAAATTAAATTTTTCATATTTGATCTCTAACATTTTTTTTGCAGCTGGTTAATGGTAGCGATATATGAGGGCTTATGAGGAATGAAGGACTTAAGGTGTCATGCTGCAAGTATACTGTGAATAAATTCAATGTCTATGTTATTTGTTATACTTGATTGTAGGGAATTATGTTTTAATAAGTTTTTACCCCTTCTACGTACATTCCTTCATTTTGGCTTTGTTAACATAGTTCCACCTAGGTATTAACGGTAATGAAATTCTCGGTTAAGTTTTCAATTACTGGGGTTGTCTTTCGAATTGTGCCACCCACGTGCGGGGGCGGGACTCCCTTGTGACCCTTTGACAAATCTAAACCCCGGAACGTGGAGGCAAGGGAGGGTAGAACTCGATTAGGTCAAAAAAAAAAGGCCAATCAGTGTGTTTCAAACAAAATAGTCATATTTAATCAAATACTGAATTCTCAAAACGTTACACTGTTAAAATTCTAATTACCATTAAAATTAAGTATTAATCAACTCAGGGGCCCCCTAACAAATAAACTAATTAATAATATCTGAACAACATATACACTAAATCCTTCTAATATCCTATGCCTTAATATCCTTCTAATATCCTTCTAAATAACTTTACATTTTCATAATATGCCTTAATCATATGGCATCTTGCCGACATAAGTGTCCCGGAACCTTCCCAGGGTAAACATACCCTATTACTCACGGCACTGTGTACCAGTCACTCCCTGTCCACATTAAACGAGATCAATGAGCTCTAAGATAAGGCCAACGCTAGAACGCGTCGCGTATCCCTTTTGTTTTCTTAGTAAGGGGAGGAATACAGTAACCCCTGAAAATCGTCCAATAGAGCAACTTCTATTGACGCAACACAAGACCTCTTGAGCTCAAACACACAAAATTAGCGTGAACAGATATGGGCGACTATTTTCCATACACACCTGTGCCCTCTTTTTACTTCTTCATTCCAACTTAGTGCTCGGGAACGCTTATGTGAGCTCAGCTGTACAGCTTCTGGTTTTGTCTAATGCCATTGTGTTACTTTGTTGCAAATGATTTTCAACTTAAAGCAACCATACATTTAGCCACTATAAATTAGTGGAACTGTAAAAGACTTGTTTTTCTTGAAAACTAAACGCGAGCGTCCACGGCAATAAAATCAATTGTCACTATCGCTCAAATGCGTATACGTCAAGCATCGGGAAAGATACGGTAAGCAGGGCGACATGTTTTTTAGACTAACACCAGACTTGAGAAAGTTCTCTTATCCGACGTGGGACAAATTCTTCAAAACAAAAAACAAAACGGTCTCACCAATCATGTGGGCATGTTGTTTTCTCAACTTCGATGATTTCCGCACAACAGAAGAACATCACCAATGAACCAAGGCTTAGACATGGGCAGCGTTCGATTCAAAGCAGTTCTCTTGCAATTCTTTCCACAATTAATTAAAATAACAGCATGCCCGGTCGATTTATAGCGATTATAAAGTTCCGTTGCACACTAATTATTTTAATTCAATTGCCACAAGAAGCTACGTAAGAGCTAAGTGCAAGCGCCATTTTCGAACCTCGCTTCGATGTGCACTTATTCCTCATTGCTTGCACTAGCAATTTCACATACGTCCATCCTCGTCAAACATTTGAGAAGAACACACAAAAATATTAAAATTTAAAAACATTTATTTTTAACAATAACAAAGCATAAAGAAAAACTGCAATTCTTTTCGGAATCTCTCCTCGCTGCAACAGAGCCCAGCGCTGCTGCTGAAACTATTGTTGCCACGAACAGAAATTTCAAACTTCTCCCAACAATTACGTTAAACACAATTTATTATTTCGGTTATAACAACGTTCTACAACACACTACGTTTCACATAACGACCGCAATCAATGATCAGATTATCAAAACAATTTAGATAAAATAGACACATTAACGAGCATAAACACACCGAGACGCAAACAAACCACTCACACAGGAGCACCTCCCCCACCATACACACTCACACTGACTTACAGTCACAGAATTATGGTATTTATTAGAGTGGTCATAAATTCGACAATCATAATTATTTAGAGCTAGTCAATATACGTGGTTTTGAGGTCTTATATCTTCATACTCCAGGCTTTCATATAATTTGCACGGGACTTCCTGTAAATTTACAGCTATGATTTTCCAATCAATTACGATTGCAAAGCGACTACACACATTTGACTCGTGCTGTCGGAATCCAGGTCTCTTAACAGTGACCTAGTAAAATTTCAACAAAGTCGAAATCTGTGATTTGTTTGGGTTTCTGTTATGCAGCTCTAAAACAACGCAAAGAGATATCTCCGCACACAAAATGACAGCTCAAACCGCTAAAGAATACCTGATGTCTAAGACTTGATTCTCCTCTGTTTAAATTCATCCTATATAAACAGTCTTTTTTCCCTACAGGTGCTATTTTTATTTTGAGGTTTCTTTCATCCCAGAATGTCCATGATCATTGATGTTTCTATGGGCTTGTTCCTCAACAACCCCTTTTGACCACTTATGAGAGATTCCATCATTCTGTTTCTTAAATAATTTATCACTAATTGTCTTCTTTACATCTTTTTTATATCTGTTATTTCGATACATTCTCTCATATTTCTTTCCCTTGGATTGCGTAGTCCATACTGTATTTTTAACGTTCTTCCCAATTTCGATCAATGATCCTCTTGAATATTTCTTATTACTTCCTTCTGAATCTACTAACTTACAGACGCTATCTCGTTCTGGCTTTCTTCGAAACCATCTTTTACTTCCTTTGTATCTTCTCTGCCCTGCTATTTCGTCTTGTCTATTATATTGTGAATGCCTGTAAAACAATAGTCACTGTTCCAAAGGCACATTTTTTTTTTAAGTCTCCCTTTTATTTTGGGCGAAATCACAACCAACACAGTTCACTAAGTCGAATGACTGTAGGCCACCGCTGTCATTGATAACATTGGGTGGGTAAGGGCTGGGTAAAGAAATAGATAAGTCCGAATGTCTTTAATACACCGCTCTGGTATCTCAACCGTTGGGTGAGTTTGGGTGGGTAAAAAAAAATAAAGTTCGGTCCGGATTGTCTTTTGATACCATAAACGTTTCCTGCTCTTATCACGTGGATTAGCAGACTTTATTGACAAGAGATAGAAAACGATAATTGGCTTAAGAAATAAATCCTTTATTTCGTAAAACAATAATATTACCACTAACTTATGATAATATTCAAATGAAAAATAATAAAGACGTTAATGTTCTTGAAAAACTTAACAGTGGAAATTCAGCAAATAATCAGAATAAGCTATTACTTAAAAGTTTGTGAAAGAGGCGCCTTGCCTTTCACCTCGATCTGGGATTACTTATCCAACGTCTCATATCTCTATTACGATGTCCGAAGTCAAGGTCTTGATCGGTCGAAAAGATCTGAATTATTAGTTGAAATCAGGTGATGCAGAGACCCAATGTAGACTTGTAGAAGAATCCGGGAGCTGAGCTACCCAAGAGGACGACCCCGAGGAAATCGAAGGCAATCCCCTTGCAAGTAGACAAAAAACTCAATTAAATAAAGGAATATGATCCTCTCGGTCGAGATATGTACAAACACTTGAATGCACGTCAGAGATTACGCATATTCAGCGTCACATGTACTTTAATGACTAGAATACTTTTCCTGACGTGGGAAATGGACACCTTCCCTATTGCAGCACACACAATAACTGATAATCGCCCTCGGGCGTTACTTATTTAGAAATTATCACAACACACATAAAGCAAACGCTGACAGGTTAACACGAACACCACTATCTCCTTGACACAAAAAAAAAAAATCACCACCGATCCTTGTATAATTTTGCCGACCAGACAAACATCACATAAAACACACAGATAACTATTTCGGCGCACTCTTTAAATCACGGGAGGCCAAAATCACACACTGATTCCACCGATGCGAAATCGCCGCTAGATATCCTCGCTTGATGAGATTATGTTCAGCCTTTTCAAAAACAAGGACGAGAATATTATACAATGTCTATACAATCAGAATAAATATGCGGAAATAATTGGATCCATACACCTTTATGCTTAGACACTGCTCGATTGTCCAGGATTAATCTTTAAATGCGTTTAAATGATTCGGAGCTTTCACACTCGCTGTGGGGGTGTCAGGCGAGAAAGCAAAGCAGCTGGCTTCCGTAAAAATTTACAAGTAAATTTTAAACGGGAAAAGAGAACGCCGCCTCCGGAATGATACCTCCTGTTCCACACCTTAAATAAGAATCAAGTGTGAACGGAAACACTCCGAGAGCAACGTCATTCTACCTAAGCGCGTTTGCGTCAGGTCGGAACAACTAAAGGAACTCGTTTAGCACTGAAACGCGAACACGCACATGAAATACCGTCAGATTCGATATTTCGTACACCCGGCAATTATTGCTCAATCGTATATGCGGAAATGTCCTACCGCGCAATGAATGTTCGGTCGTCTCATTATCTCCGTCGTGGATTAACGCCCGACGTCTTCCATTCTTCGTGATGGTGAGGGTGTGAGGTCGAAACGGGATTGTTTCTTGCTGACAATCTTTCGCCGTACTTAGAGAGGATTCCAGGTAGCTAATGAGGTATTCTACTGCATTCGCGAGCCTTCTTTCTAAATCATCTGGCTCCAGCCGAATTGCGCTGTCCTCCGTCGTGCTCCTGGTTTCGTTAGCATTCTCTGGTTCGCCCGTCTCGCCGGCCGTTCTTACGTTGTCGTTCTCGAACGCGTCGTGGCCTCAGGCTTGCTCTTTCGACGTTCCTTCGCCTGCTGGTGTATTATATGCCCTCATGGGACGGCTTTCTGCTTGTCGAGGGCCATAACTCTTTTTCGAAGAAAACGTAACTTTTTCCGGAGATCTCTTTTGCTGTCATCTCTCACGCCACCATCTTTCTTTTTCTGTCTCTCCTTCTTTTAACCCACGTGATTCCTTCGGGATGACATCCCGTCTCTTTGACGCGTCTTCTACGTCATTCCTATTTTCTTCACTAACCGACGATCTCCGTCGACGCAATCCACGTGACAATATGAAGTCGGATTCAAACCAATGTGCCTTCCCCTTCTAAGATCCAAATATTTCACAATATGAAACGCTATACCTCTGGAAGCAAGGAAAATAAGTATCACTTATGATATATCACTGAAAAGCTCTCAACGAGGGCTTATTATTTAAAAAACTCCAAAATTTAAATTTTTTAGAGGTCTGACTGTATACACATTTTTGGCCCAGCCAATATCAATCAAAAGGAGAGGTCCACAGTTAGATATTACAATGATCCTAAATACATAATTTCAACATACTGTGGCTAATCTTTTTTGAGAGAAACATACGTGCATACATACATCTAGACGTCACGATGAAACTAATCAAAATGGATTCAGGGATGTTTTTACTTCATTATTTCGTACAAGCAAGTAAAAACAAGTTAAACACAAAACCATACAAATTAGTTAAAGCAAAGCTTCTAAATAAATAATGTTCTTAGTGAAGGCTGTCTGGCTAGAATAAATTTAGATATGTGAAATACCAACACGTACGCAGTCTGCATACAGCTGAGCAAGAGAAAAAAAAGATTTTAGATAAAGTCCAACAACCATAGAAGATAGATATAACAAAACTGGTATTAAGAAGAAATTAAAGTCTCTTGAACTGAAATAACAAATAGAAAAGGGAAGGACCAATTCTGCGACTTGGACTCGAACCAGAGACCATGCCTATTGCTGGCACCACTCTTAGCAATTGAGCTATTGCGGATATGAACCACCATACTGTTACAAGATTCCAAATATGGGCTTCCATGAAGCCACAAAGCAGCTCATTCAGCAGATCTGGCTACGACTCGCTAGTCGGGAGTCATCTTTACTTAAACCATCAAATAAATTAATTAAACCCAAACAGAAGACAATAAATTAATTCTTTTCTTTCATTCCCTTTTCTATTTGTTATTGTGATATGTTTGAAGAAGTTTCTTCAGTTAATTTATTGTCTCCTGTTTGAACTTAAATGGCAAATTTGTCTGTGAAGGAATCATTTAGATTCTTGGAATGAACAAAATTTCATTTTTTTGTATTTCCCTGTGATGATCATAGCGTCGATAACACAATCGCGAAAAAGTACAGGTTTCTCAGCAGCATAACTAGAGCTGTTTCTTTGAGGATGGGGTTGTGC
This sequence comes from Rhysida immarginata, assembly GCA_023313115.1. Classification (NCBI taxonomy): domain Eukaryota; kingdom Metazoa; phylum Arthropoda; class Chilopoda; order Scolopendromorpha; family Scolopendridae; genus Rhysida; species Rhysida immarginata. The sequence goes on from JAHWFO010065223.1 coordinate 245,196, forward strand.
AATGGTATTCCAGGAAGGTGGTACAAAGATTAGAAACTCATTTCGAAAGCCTACAGCTTCATCCTGACTGACAAGCGTCAATACATCTGAAAGAACTTAGTGTTTCAGGCAACATTTTTAGCAGATCCAGATTGATATTGCCGGCTTCATCATTTTGTGGAGCCAAAATCACATGCACAAACATCCAGTTTTTTATCTTGAGCTCATATATTTTGCCAACGTCCTGTCCACATGTCAGTTAATGCATGATCAGCTGTTGGTACAAGAACAATATTCCTCTGCCAATGGCAAGTAGCTGCTGTAAGAAGTGCTCAGCTGCTAAATCTCCAAGCAGAAATTCTCCCATGTTTGTCTTCAATTGCAGTTTCTGAAGATGTTGCCATAGAATGGATCTCTTCAAAGAACTATTCAGCTCGTCAGACTTTGTGCCTTTTAGAATGACAGGAAAGTAAATAATCTCCACCTTGAGCGAAAGGGGGGAGGCGTTTTCTAATTGCCATTAATGATTTACTGAGTCTTTTACTTACGCAGTTTCGCATTTTAATTTCATAATTTTTATTATAAAAATTTAAATTTTATTTTTAATTTTTATTATTGATTTGATTTTGTTTTGGCGGTTCACCCTTGCATTCATCTGACATATTTACTCTTCCCCTTCCATTTCTTCCCCTGGATTCCTTCAAACTCTTACCTGTGCCTCCTTCGCCTCTTCTCCCCCTCCTTTTCTTTCCATTACAAATTTTTCAGTATTACATTTTTAAGAATCAAAATTCGTTTAATAAATTATATTCAAATGTAATTAGGTTTTAAGAAAGTTCTCTTTTTTCATTACAATTTTTTATTTCTGTTTTATTTTACCTTCAGTTCACATAAAGTGCTTCATTTATTTTACATCATTTTTAAAATTTTATTATACACAGAAATATTCCTTTTCAAAATGTCGGGCTATTTCGTGTACCGTCGAACAAACACCAAAATAATTTTGATTCTGGGAATTTTAAATATAGGATTGTGTTCGTCCGATTCAGACAATGGTGTTAACAATTTTTCAGCATCTTGCACTTCCACCTCAAGTAACATGCTTATTATTCTACATTTCTCAGTCTCATAAGTAAAGAAAGTTTAAAAAGCACGAGTCCAATGCTTAATCTGTATTGACAACTGTGACTACGGAATATAGCCTCCAAAGATTGTCGGACAACTTGTTATATATAGTCCATCTCTTTGAGTCTTTCCCAGTCATCTTCATTTAAACACAACTCATTGTCGGCCAACATGAATTGGCAATTGCCTACAATTCTTCCACCGAATTCTTCCACATGCATTTTTGACATCTTTTCCAAATGGCTTAAGTTATATATTGCTATAAATGAAAGTTCCTTGATAAGAATAGCTACACAATGCGTATAAAAAGCGTTAACATACGCTGCAATCCGAAATACTACATGTATTTAAAAAAATACAAAAAAATGTACTTCCTTGCTGCTTTTATATGCTTTACTAATGTTGATTGCTTCTCTTTCAGTTATACGTTTTATAATACTGTAATCCCTTTTATCATTATTCAGTGCCATATTTTGTTTAGCTGCTGCAGGTGCTACTGTTGGTGTTCTTAGATATTTTACTCTGTTTTCTTCAAACTCGTCTGTCGTTATACAACTGATTTGTTCTAATAGCGAATTTTCTCTACGCTCAGAGGGTTACAGGGGTTGGACTTTCTCCGATGACTTAGTTACTGAGACCTCATTCTGTCGTGAATTCAACGACCTTATTTTCATCCACAAACCAAAATCTACCACCAACACCAACACCCTCTGAGGGTTACAGGTGATTGGACTTTCTCCGATGACATAGTTACTACGACCTCCTTATACTCTGAAGGCAGCTACCCTATACCCATACATCCATCCCCACCTCGATTTGATCTGAATTCACTGACCCTATTTTCTCAACAAATCATCATTCACCCCATACCACCACGTTATTTTTTAACGTTCGTTTATTTGTTCCAACTTGCCTTCATCCAATTCATAATGTTGACTTCAATTTTATTAATTTTTTCGTATTGTTTTGATTTTCACTCAATGTTAAATTTCGGTTTTAAAAAATATTTTGTGTTAAGTTTCTTCTTTTTTTAAATCTTTCTTCGTGGTTCATTTATTTCAGTAGGTATTCTTCTACTTTATTTTATACAAACAATCTTCTTGGCATATTTTTAATTTCAGTTTATGTTATTAATTCTTACAATTTCACAGTGTCACTTGCTATTAGTCATATTTTTATTGTGTACAACGTTATTTTCACAATATCCTCATGCCCTTTCATAAAATATAAGGCTTTTAAGAATAAAATTAACATGCAACTCCAGGTAAGGTACATCAGTGAGAGCATCAGTTGGTTGGTTTCCTCTCCATCTTTAGTGTTAAGAAATATTCGAATCGTTTATTTCTTATTAACTATTTGAAATTCTAAAATTAAATTATATTTTTTAAAAGTTCCTAGCATTTCTGAGATTCAAGCAAAGCTTTTAATTACATCTAGTCACTTCAAATATGTTTTCTATACTGTTTCAAACAAGATGGTTCACCTGAATGTTATTTTAATGGTTGTTTCACTCACTATCAGACTTTTTTTTTCTATCCACTTTTTTAAAATTGTTTCTCCAATTTCCACCTACACATCCTCTACCCTCACTCATGACCCTGTTTCTTTTTCTTTTCCCACCCCCCTTCTTGTTATGTTTATACCTGCTCATCCCCATGCTTATACTTGCTGCCAAGCAGCGTTTATTACTAACTTCTGATGTCAGCATATGCCCTTAAATTGAGATCGATGTTTCTGTATAAATGCTAGAGTTTTCTCCTTACACCAAATACTGATTCTCTTCTCGTTTTCTGAGTTTCAAGTCTTTGTTCCGCTTCAAGCCCTCCAAAGTTAATCTCATCTCATCTCTATTTTCGACATTTTGTTTTAGCTGTGTACCTATAAGTGAGTATTAATACTTTGTGTTTTTTTATATTTTGTTCACTACCTTTTTCTTAATTTTCTTTGCTTTTCTCTTTCAAGTTCTTATTTTCTATTTCTCTCGATTTTTCTGTTTAGTGTCTTCCATATTGAATGCAGAAACTTCAATCTCAGCTCTCATTTGTACTGACTTAGAAGAACATCCTGGGTTCTATAGATCAACATCCTTGCCCTTGATCACCATACGCTTTTTTTCCTTGCATTCTTTTCCATTTTTCATTTTAATAACAATTTCATTTTCTTTCACTCATGATGGAGTTGATTCAGACCAACAAATTTTAACCAGTACTCAGATGACTGGTAGTTGTTCCATGCTAGACCAGGCGGGAGGCTTTATGCGGAATTCCTGGGTATAATTTGTATTATATTCTGGTTTGTTTTATTTTGTGTTCCTTACAAGTGTTTAATTTTATTTTTGTTTATGTTCAGCGAAGAAAACCTTACCGCTACAGCAGTTCAAATGGCCACGAAATTTAATGTCCTGTGACGCCAATTAAACGTAACAGAAGTCCTTCAACAGCACCCTACTCACCATCAGAATCAACGGCGCCGACAGAGATTGCAGAGGATATTGCTGGTATTTATCGTTCATACTTGAAAGATTCCCCAACTTTTGAGGAGTTATATTCAACCGTACAAAAACCAGCATTTCCTAATGAAGTAAACAGCACTGATGAATTCGAAGATCCGGAGTACTGCGCTTTGACTTTTTTTTAAAAAAATTCTCTAACATGTGCTCTATCTGTCACTCTCTCTTTTTTTTCTCCATATAGTACCAAAACGATAAGTGGTTTTGATATATGTATACGATCCGCGAAACCTTATTGAAAAGCTATTCGCTCGTTTTGGTACTTTTAAATGCGGTATAAAATATTTGGCTGACGTCTTCATTTTTAAATGCATTCCCAATTTTAAAGTTCGAGATGTCTGTAATGCTGCTGCGCAGATGAAGCTTGATTCTATCTTGGAAGAATTAAAATGCTTCGAAAAAATTTACTCCTATGTTGAAGTCAAAGTTTTTAGAAAAAAGATTATATACAGAAGTTATATTAAAAGCAGATTTCTCGAATACGTTGGATTTTCAGGTTTCTATGATAAAAGTAAATATTCTTCGGGTTTTCTGTATGTAAAGACTGTGTCTACACTTAGAAGTAAGGAATAAACATATTATGTACTGTCAGATCTGTTCGATGCTTAAAATATAAATTATTTTGCACACGCTATAAGTTAATAGACTGTAGTAAACCTGATTCTTTTTCTCTGGTTTGTCAGGCCTATCACTTATTAAAACTTACAATGAATGTCTCTGTGATTCTTGGCTCTTAACCCATTAATGCACGGGATTTTTTTGTAGGACACATCTTCTGGTAGATGAAGAAGCCAGCACAACAAAGTTTTTTGCTCTTATGCTCATCCATTTCCCTCATTTCTTTCGTGGTAAACATAAAGGCGTTTGTCTAGCTTAATTTCTTAAAACACTTTTTCAATTCATCTCTTTAACTTCTAGTTTAGTGAATTGGCATTGTTTAGTACCAAAAGAAAGCTACCTCTAGCGATTTTGATGAAAAATTCCGACGATGATAGTTATTTATCACTATTCTGTAATCGAAAAACAAACACGACAATCTGCTTTAAATGGAAAGAGTTCTACATATTTTGAAAGAACACTACAGTGTCCGTGGCAGAAAAACACAACAACTACGGCCAACTGCTATTTGTTCGATTCGTACTAAGGATATTCAAATCAATAATTTTTCAAGCATCACAATTACTTGTATTTTCCACAAGGGGTCTGTCCGTTTTCTTATTTAAAAAACCGTACTTTAAGTGGTGAAAGATCCCTACCGTTAACACCAAACGAGGCTTTTGTTATGGTAAAGGCTTTTACCTCGTTCCTAAACATTTGTTTTCTATGAATTTCTATTGTGTTTTATTTTCTTCTCTTTATTTTTTTTCTTTTCCTACTACCCTAAAAATGTCTTCTCTTTCAAATTCACCACAATGTGAAGCTCTGAATTTTTGTTAAAATGATAACCCTCCTACAAATTTAACCCAAAATCATACACTCGATCTATGCTTGCGGGATAATTTACATAACCCCTTATTACCCAAATACCCACTCTGTTTAAATATGCTTTAATAATTACTCACATACTATCTCAGCACATAGCAGCCACTCGAGGATGGCTAACGCAAATGATGATTGCTGTGCAGTGACAAGACCCCTACCTTACACACTTTCTCCTTCTCTACCTTCTACTTCTGCCATTCAAACTTCTACTCGGAATAAAACTCGCCTTCATTCTTCTGCTTTCTTTACTGCCGAGAAAAAACGTCATGTTGACTGGTGAATGCTTTCCCTTTCATATCAGAGCGATCGGGGAAACACAACCGACTCTGCTCTCCCGAATTACCTACCACCGCCAAACAGCGCTACTAAACTTACATCGAAGTTCTTCCTACCCCTCCATGACCTTCTCCTTTAACTACACAACCCCCGACCCTCAGAACAACCATCACTTCCTCCGTCTTCGCCTGTTCCTGATCCCTCGGGGTGGCTTGATGACCCCATCTCAAAAATAACCTTTCTGCCCTTAGCTCTGTCTCCTCTGAATCTGATTCTGAATCTACTGCTTCTTCTTTGGCAATCTCTTTCTCTTTTTCTAAATCTCAAATCTCAGACAACAATCATCCATCAACAGATTTTGACAACTACTATGCACTAAGGCTTGCGTCACACTAGCGTAAAACGCCACGTAAATACGCCGACGTAACGACGTCGCCAAGAGCGGCACCATGCTATTTACCGGAAGTGACAACACTGACGCCGTTACGTCGGCGTATTTACATGGCGTTTTACGCCAGTGTGACCCTAGCCTCACAGACTTTGGTCACTTATTTCGTAATTCAAAAGTGTGTCTTTAGCATACGTTCCTGAAGTCAATGATCTATTCTCGATCGAGTGTTTTGAGAAATTTTACAGGGACGAGGGTAGACTTAGATTCATATGTGCATTCTGATAAAGCTGCTAGCTCTGAATGATCCACTCAATATTAGCTTCGGCCTAAGAAACTCATTTTCAGGGCAAATGGTGCTTGAAACTATACAAGCTGTAGTGCAGTCTAGGACTGGTCTGTTACTTCTATATCCCTAGCTTATTACATAGATTCTTTAGGATATATTCCCCTTGAGAAATTTTCCATGGTTTTATGTTAAGAAATGCTGAAAATGGGGTCTACAATGTGTGAATGGTGAAACATCCTACAAAAGATCGCCGTGGACAAAATCGTTTGCATTTTCTGAAGCTAGCATTAAGATACCATACAATGAACATTTTGTTATATAGAACAAAGATGAACTCATTCTAAATGACCTCGTCATAAAATGCGAATTAGCTGATGATGAATTTTTCAACATCGCCAAATTTAACACCTATCAAAAAATCCAAAATAAATGCTATCACCCTCTTTTAATTTAAATGACCATGTTTATTTTTTTTTGTATTTGATTCAATTACTCTTTATACCCGATTAAAGTTTTATAGAATACAGAAGTTCGTTTGTCTCTTTCTTTACGAACATTTGTAAATTTGAGAACTAATCTTCTACATATATAAAGAAGGATGTTTGTGGGTGGGTTTGTTTGTTTGGTTGTTTCTTATACAAATCTACAGTTTTATTCCGATCTTGATGAAATATTGCAAACTTGACTTTCAAAGCATGAAGAAGGACACTGTCTAACTCAGATTTCGAAAAAATGATAATTATTGATAATAATAGATATTCATGGTTATGGCAAGGCATATTAATGAGAAATATGTAATTAACAACAATGCAAGGTAAAGTTCGTGCAATATAGATCAATTTCAATTTGTAACAATGCATAGAATTCCTGTTTTCAGGTTTTTCTTAGTAATTACAATTTCTTGAAGATCTTTAAAAATGATCAGTAACTGGAGATAATGGAGAGTTAGCAGACTATTGAGAAAAAGTGGAAACACGACAGAGGAAGCATTCATTTAGTTCCGTGCTGTATTGAGCAAATGGTAAGTATGTCAATAAGAGAATCAGCGACTGCTAGACTGCACAAAGTGAAGAATGGCCAAGTTTTGCTTAAAAACATTGAGAGCAGAGTGGGAATTGCAAAAGCATCAAGTGTACATCTAAAGTAAGATTATGTGATTAAGAAATTATTTAGGCTAGCAGTGCCATACTTGGACAGGCCCATCCATTGTGAGCATTAAAAAAAATTTCTTTTCGAATTTTCATTATGAGTTTTTTACTGTATTAATTCTAAACGTTTCCATGTGTTAATTTTTAAGATATTGCAAAATTTAATCATAAAAACAGAGTCCGAGCAACGCCGGGGTTATCAAATAGCTTATTTGGTAGCATAGCAGATCACAATATTTCAAAAATACAGTTTTACTATAGTCTGTGTGAATGTGAATATTTTGGAAACTAAGTTGCTTATAATACGATGATTGAACGTTCGTTTCCAAGAATTATTAATTATGAGCACAAAATGGTTAAATGATTATGCAGTGAGAGGACATACATAAGGCAGCATCTATTTAGGAGGTAAAGGAGTCACTTGTGTCACTCTTGAGTTCCCAATCAAACTTCCAGACGACTGGCAAAAATTTATGTGTTTGAAAAGGAAACAGAAAGAACGAGTATTAGTCAGAGAAACTCTGCAGCTAAAACAGAAAAGGCTATACAGGCATTGGAAACTTCTGATCAACAGGAGTTTCGAATAGAGCAAGAGGGTATACGAGCTTCTACGTCAAGGGCAAGACAAAGTTGGGTCCAAAGTATCCAGAGATGTTCCCTGGTAGTGAAGATGGATATTCTTTTAATCTGAGCCAAGTCAAGAAGGGTTTAAATAAATTCCCGGTATATCACATAGAATTCTTGTTTTAAATAAAATCCCTTCGATCTGTTTTGTATTGATTGAGTTGTTATTTATCGAACTTGGAGTGACAATTTAGCTTTTTGAGATTGTTCTCTTTACCTGCAAGTGTAATTATCCCAGGCAACGCCGGGTCCTCTGCTAGTTAAAAATAATATATAAACTCATGTATATGCTGGCCATTGGATACCTGATGCGTTGCGGCTTCTTTGTTTAATTAATTTACTATACCCTATATCTCTTGGTAGAGTGGAGAGAGAAGTAGGTTTCAGTGGGATTTGCAGTAATAAGTAAGTGGAAATTGGTAAAAAGTGTACAAGTGAGTGCGAATTGGCAAAAAAAATGCACATGTGAGTGGAATTTGGCTCTTGATGTACGGACGAACAGAACAGAACAAAATTAATTAATAACAAAGACAAACTGCAAAGAGAAAGCCACAGCTTACACATTTAATCAACCCACCAATGCCAAGATGGTCTGAAAAGCAAAAACGTATTGTCACTCGAGTTATTAATGAGACCAAATGTTTACCAGTCTATTACAGTAAAAAATTATTGTCGAGCATTTAAAAAACACAACTTCTTTTTTCTAACATGCAACAAAATTCTCAAACAATACTTAACTAACCACGCCAAACACTCAGCAATTTTTAACCTCATGCGAATCACTAGTATTGGTATTTCTATAGACTAAATAAAAGCATAATTTTTTTGGAACTCTGAAGGATTCAAGTTCAAAAAAGTTGCCTGCTCACAAAAAAGTTTAAATGAAAATCAAACGTCTCTTTAATTACACAAACAAATTAGGCCTGTTTTAAAAATTAAAACATAGATTACGAGAATAGGTTTTATGTTCCAAAATACTTTTTAGAATTTTTGAGGATCATAAAGAAGTAAAATAAAATATATGGTAAGTAACACCATTTTTTTAGAATAAAACAGTACAGTCAAAGAAAAGATATTAAAAACCAATATAAATTTGGAATGAATGAGGGAATTTCTCTGGAGCAAGTCGTGGAAAATCACCTTATAACAGTATTACAGGAATTGCAGGAGGTTAACCAGTACGTGTAAGTTTACAGAGATCTTTAGATGTGGGTCTTTAGATACCCCATAGCAAACTCATATTCAGCAATGACAATGTTAAAAGGTATAAAGTTTTTATGTGGTAAAGTTAATGTGGAAAAATATCAAACTGATCAAGAATGAAGTATTACAATAGGCACACAATTGCTGGTAAGAGAGAAAAAATCACCAGTGAAAGTTTATAATAAATTGTAATTTTTTCAAGCCATTTTTGGGTCAAGAGGACAGGCTTGGAAAATAAAAAGCTTATAGGAAATGTTACAATAACCCTTTTGATATGCGCACACACAGAGAAAAGTTAATTAATAACTGTGGTAAAGTGCAAAAAGAAAACCACAGCTCTCGCATTTAATAAGCCTAGTTGGTCTGGATAAAGTAAAAACTTACTCTAAAGTCGAGTTATTAATGAGACCAAATGTTGATTGTAGAGGGATTTTTATCACTGGACACATGTGTGCAACTAAATTCGATGGTTGAAAAAGTTATAGTCTGTGAATCAATCGATTGTCAGACACAGACTGGCATCTGATCGGGGGAAAAACGCACACCGTCGTGTCCACGGATATCTTTTGTTAAATGTTACACCATTCTCACATTGTAGACCACACTTTCAGCATTTCATAACATAAAACCATGGAAAATTTCTCGATGGGAATATGGCCTACAGAATCTAAATAATAAGCTAGGGATATAGAAAGAAGAGACCACTCCTAGATTGCACGACAGCTTTTATAGTTTCAAACACCATTTGCTCTGAAAATGAGTCAATTTGGCTTAACCTAATATTGACTGGACCATTCAAAGATGGTGACTTTATCACAATCCACATATGATCGTAAGCTGACCCTCGTCCCTGTAAAATTTGCCAAGACACTGGGTCGAGAATAGATCGTAGCACTTCAGGAAGGTATGCTAAGGACACATTTTTAAATTAAGAAATAAGAGGTCGAGGCCTATTAGGGCATGGTAGATATCAAAATCTGTTAATTGATGATCGTTGTTGGAGATTTCAGGTTTAGAAAAAAAGAAAGAGATTTCCAAAGAAGAAGCAGTGAATCAGAAACAGATTCAGAGGAGACAGGCCTAAGAGCAGAAAGGCTATTTTTGAAAAGGGGGTCAGCAACCCACCCTGAGAGACGAGGGACAGGTGAAGAAGGTGGAAATGATGGTTGTTCTGAGGGGGGTAGTGTAGTAAAAGGAGAAGTTAGTCGAGGGGTAGGAAGACCTGCATGTATGTTATGTGACGCTGTTTAGAGGTGGTAGGTAACTCGGGATAGCAGGGTCGGTTGTCTTTCCCCAACCGCTCTGATATGAAAGGGAAAGCATTCACCAGTCAACATGACGTTTTTTCTGGGCAGTAGTGAAAGAAGGAGAAGCATGAGGGAGAGTTCTTTTCCGAATAGAAGTTGAATGTAGAGAAGGAGAAAGTGGGGAAGGTAAGGGTCTTGTCACCGCAGAGCAATCATCATTTGCGTTAGCCATCCTCGGATGCTTGCTTTGTATAGAGATAGTATATATTTGTAATTATTAAAGCATAGATTCAATGATGGTTTTGTCTTAAACAGAGTGGGTAATTGGGTGGTAAAGGGTTAGGTAAAATATCCCGCAAGTGAATGAGTTTGGGTTAAACTTGTAGGAGGGTTATCATTTAAAAAATAATTCAGACCTTCTCATTGTGGTGAATTTGAAAGAGAAGACATTTTAGAGTAATAAGGATAGAAAAATTTAAAAGAAAATAAAACAGAAAAGGAATTAATAAAAAACAAAAACTTAGGAACGAGGTAAACGCAAGGGGTATGCCTTAACCATAACAAAAGCCTTATTGGGTGTTAATGATAGGGATCTTTCACCACTTGACGTACATTTTTTTAAATAAAAAAATGGACAACCCCCTTTTGGAAAATACAATTAATGGTGATGCTTGAAAAAATTTATAAGTACGAATCGAACAAATAGCGGTTGGCGGTAATTTTGTTGCTTTTCTGCAACTGACTCCAAGATATTCTTCCAAGATATGAAGAATGGGTTGAAATTCTTTCTATGTAAAGTATATTGCCGTGCTTGTTTTTCATCAAAATCGCTAGAATTAGCTTTGCTGTGGTCTTAAACGATACCAATTCAGTAAATTAGTAGTTAAAGGGATGAAAAGAAGAGTTTTAGGAAATTAAGCATCACAAACGCCATTATGGTTATGACAAAATAGTTGAAGGAAATGGGTGCGCGTAAGAGGAGCAAAAAATTTTGTGTTGGCTTCTTCATCTTCCAGGAGATGTGGCCCCACAAAGAAATCCGGCGCATTAACGGATAAAGAACCAAGAATCACAGAGACGTTCATTGCGGCTTTTAATAAGTAAAAAGTAATAAGTAATAAGTAAAAGGCCTACCAAACAACAGAATAATAATCAGGTTTACCACAGTCTATTAACCTAATTTTAATAGCCTGTGCAACATCATTTTTACTTTCAGCACTTTGAACAGATCTCTCGACACGATATCTATATCCATTTCGTCTAAGTGTTGAAACAGTTTTTTCAAACTGAAAAGCCAAAGAATATTTACTTTTATCATAAAAATCAGAAGGTCCAATGCATTCGAGAAATCTGCTGTTGTTACACCTGCTGTATATAATCACTTTTTCAAAAAGTTGGACTTCAACATACGCATAAATTTTTTCGAAGGATTTTAATTCTTCAAGCTTCATCTGCCCAGCAGAGTAACAGGCATCGCGAAGTTTAAAATTAGGACTGCATTAAAAATTAAGACGTCAGCCAAATCCTTTATACCGCATTTAAAAGGACCAAAATGAGTGACATAGCTTTTCAATACGCTTATGTGGATTGTATAAAGATATCAAAACCACTTCCCGTTTTATTAGTATAAGGAGAAAGGAGAGAGAGAGAGAGAGAGAGAGAGAGCGAGAGAGAGAGCACATGTCTGAGAATTTTTTAAAAGAAAGTCAAAGGTAAAAAAAAAGATATGTAATAAAAATTTACCTTTTTTTGACGATTATGAATAGTAGGGCATTCGCTACGAGCATTGTACTCCGGATCTTCGAATTCGTCACTGCTGGTTACTTCATTGAGAAGCTGGCTTTTGTATGGTTTCATATAAATCCTCAAAGGTCGGGGAATCTTTCAAGTAAGAACAATAAATATCAAAACATCCTCTGCAATCTCTGTCGGTGCTGTTGACTCCGATGGTGAGGGGGGTGGTGGTGAAGGAATTCTTTTCCGTTTAATTGGCCTATGAGGACGTGAAATTTCATGACCAGTTGAATCGCTGTAGCGGTAAGGTTTTCTTCGCTGATCAACAAAAATAAAATTAAACAGCAGTAAGGAACACAAAATAAAACAAACAAAAATACAATAAAAATTATATCGATGAATTCCGCATAAAGTCTCCTGCCTGGTCTTGCATGGAACAGCCACCAGTCTTCTGAGTATTGCCTAAAATTTGTTGGTCGGAATCAACTCCATCCTGAGTGAAACAAAATGAAATTATTAGTAAAATGAAAAATGGAAAAGAACGCAAGGATAACTGAAAAAAATCATATGGGAATCGAGGGTAGAGATGTTGATCTTTAGAACCCAGGGCAGTCTTCTGAATCAGTAGAAATGAGAGCTAAGATTGAAGTTTTTTGCATTCAATGTGGGAGACACAACACAGAAAAATCAAGAGAAATAGAAAAGAAGAACTTGAAAGAAAAAATCAAAGACAATTAGGAAAAAGTTAGTGAATAAAGTATAAAAAAACAAATACTATTTATACTCACTTATAGATACCAAGTTGAGAACAAAATGTCGAAATTAGAGATGTCTTGAAGCGGAACGGAGACTCGAAACTCAGAAATGTCGTCCTCAATTTAAGGGCATATGCTGACATCAGAGGTTAGCAATAAAGCCTGCGTGGGAGCAAGTAGAGGCATGAGGATGAGCATGTATAAACATGACAAGAGGGGGAAAGGGTAAGGAAAAGAAACGGTGTCATGAATGAGGCTAGGGCGTGTGCAGGTGGAAATATGAGAAACAATTTTTAGAAAATGGACAGGAAAAAATTCTGACAGTGAGTGAAACAAGCATTGGAATAACATTCAGGTCTGAAACAGTATACAAACCATATTCAAAATGACTATATGTAATTAAAAACCTTTGCTTAAATCTCACAAAAGCCAGGAATTTTTATTAAATAAAATTTAGTCTTAAAATTTCAAACAGTTAATAAGAAATAAACAATCCGAATATTTTTAACGGTAAAACTGGAGAGAAAACCAACCAACTGAAGCCTGGAAACTCACACTGGATGTATATTAGTTGGAGTTGAATATTAATTTTATTCTTAATAGCCTTATATTGTATGAAAGGGTATGAGGATATTGTGAAAATAATGGTTTACACAATAAATATAAGTAGCAAAAGTGTCACTGTAAAATTGTATGAATTAGTCAAAAAATAAAAATTGTATGAAACAAAAAAATATGCCAACAAAGTTTTTTTCTATAAAATAAAGTGGAAAAATACTAACTGAAATAAATGAACCATAAAGAAAAATTTAAGAAAAAAACAAAACTTAAAACAAAATATTTTTTAAAACCAAAATTAACATTAAGTGAAATGAAAAAATTAACAGAATCGAAATCAACATTAAGAATTGGATTAGAGCAAGTTTGTATAAAAAAACGACAGGTAGAAGGTTGTCATCAGAATCGGGAGGTGGTGGTGGATCAGTAGTTGATGGTGAGTTAAGGGAAATAACTGTTGAATTCAGCCCAAAATGAATTGGGGGTGGTTGTATGGGGATAGGGTAGCTGCTATCAGTGTATAAGGAGGTTGAAGGAACTACGTCATTGGAGAAAGTCCAATCACCTGTAACCCTCAGAGGGTGTTGGTATTTGTGGTAGGTTTTGATTTGTGGGTGAAAATACGGTTGTTGAATTCAGGACAGAATGAGGTCTCGTAACTATGTAATCGGAGAAAGTCCAATCTCCTGTAACACTCTGATGTGAGAGAAAATCGCCATTAGAACTAGTCAGTTGTATAATGACAGACGAGTTTGAAGAAAGCAAAGTAAAGCATCTAAGAACAAGGCAGAAGCACCAGCAGCAGCTAACCAAAATTTGGCACTGAATGATGATAAAAGTGAGTACAGAATTATAAAACGTAAATAATTATATACGATTAGCAGTTGTAGTAAATACAATTGATTAAAAATGAACACTCCTTTTAATAAAAAAAATGAAAAACAAAATGAAATAATAAAAAATAAAAGTCACCCAATGTGGAGAAAGTCTTA
>JAHWFO010065223.1:259514-284508 GCA_023313115.1 Rhysida immarginata
CAATATTCAACAAATGTATATAAAACAATATTGTATGGAAGGTAATGCGAATGATAAAGATAATTTAAGATATGAATTTCAACTTGGTCAAGCTCCAATTAAGATTCAAATAAAATAATACAATTTGTAAGTAAGAAATGACTTGTGGCAATTTGACTAATTATACGTTTCAATGAGTGATCACAATTCCAAATAATAACTTAGTAATTAAATTAAGTGACATACAACAGAATGACTATCAATTAAGGGTTCTTTAGACTAAACTTACAAGACAATGATCAGAAGTTCTTGATATAACAATAATGATATATTAGCAATAGCAATATGTAAATTAGGTATGAATGTAATTCTCAATTATTCGATTATACAATTTATATCTCAAGGAAATTCGGGTTATACTGAATTTAGAAATATCTAGTGATAACAATGTCCAACAGGAACTCTAATTATAAATAGTTCTATTTCTCTCGGAATGTAAAATACAAATATGGCTTTAATAGCTCCGAAATAATAATGAATGTAAACTACTGACTGAGCAATCTGCTATATTGCTACTGAATAAAGATCTGAACGTAAGACTTTAATAAATACAACTAAACAATTAACTGGATAAAATACAGAATTTATATTAAATTAATCAGGGTTCTTGACGTATGATATGACTGTTCTAATTACATTATAATTGTCTTTCCCACTGTTTGATAGAATAATCCGTTCCCAAATTATGAATGTAATAAATGGAATAGAAAGAATGATATCATGTGAGGAATTAAAGAATTGGCCATTGAGACATTAAATTGGAAAAGGTCTAAACCGTGTCTTCTCAATCTGTCCGCTCTTTCGTCCTCTCTGATACCACAGCTTGGCGGGAGGGGGGGTCATCCTCTTCCAACGGAGTGGCTCACAGGAAGATTGTCTCGGGCTTCTTGTACTGGATCTGGGTACTCCACGGGGCTCGGTACACATTCTTGCAACATCCTTCGCAAACCATGAAATTACTGTAATTGATGACGCTGGTTCTCAGCTCGATAGAAATTCTTCAAAACTCCTCGATAACGCGAGCTAACTAACATTTCAATCTGACGGTTACATTTTCATTAAACTACAACGCAAACTGGATTAATACTAAAATTTAAAACTTCCCATCTGGAATCCTAGGATTACCAGATGGAGGCCGAATTAGTATATAAATTTATGAGTCGTTCGCCGTACACTCAGCTACGGGAATCGTTACATTGCTACTGACTAAAATCTTTCACTTAGCATAACTGAACTAACAGTTTCGATTTTCGATAGCCAATCAAACTTCGGCATCCACGTGATCATTCCCTGTTTCTTTCCTCTCTTCAAGATCCAAAGTTCAATCCTTACATTCATCTTTCTTGCTTTCTATCTGTTCATCCGGTTTCCGATTCACTTGTCCTACACTGGCCATGCAATTTCTATCCTTGAATATGATTCTAACGATCAAAACAAGCTGTGTAAACTGACTCTTGCTTTCTCCTTCTGACAAACCTTAAAACTTGGCTTCCTATTAACAACTCCTTACACCCACGCATAAAAAATATTTAAAACAATTAATAACTTTATTTAATCTTTCTCTACATAAAACTCTTCTAAACTTTATATAAACTCTTAACTTCTGAATCTAAATAGACAATCCTGAACGCGAATAATAAAATAGCTCATTTGCATAAATAATCTGAATATTCAAATTCTAGCTAATTAATTCTCAAAACCTTACAGGAAGAAATCTGGTGATGAGGGTCTGGTGAGAATTAACACTCGGTGTTTTCACTTTTAATTATTATGTTTTATTCCAAAAGTTTTGATAAACTGAAGTCGAGATAAATGATCTCGAAAACGGTTTTTTTCGTTCAAGTTATAATTTCATCAACTTTTTTCAACTATGCTTCTCATCATCGGACCCTCATCACCAGATTTCTTCCTACTTTATGTGCGTCGTCTGTTCTTGTGTATCTTCATGTGTATCTTCCTGTGTTTATACTGTGACAGTTAATCTACAAGACTTTCTCTCCACCTGTGTTTTTTTGTTCCACATCTGTCTCCACATTGGGTTACTTTTATTTTTTATTATTTCATTTTATTTTTCAATTTTTCATTAAAATGAGTATTCATTTTTAATCGACTGTATAAAACGTAAAATTGAAAGAGGAACAATTAACATTAGTAAAGCATATAAAACCAGCAGGTCATTACATTTTTGTTGTATTTTTTTAAGGCTGGTTCCCATAGTTCCAGTTTTAAGTGCGATCCGACGATAATCACATCCGACCGAGTCGAGCCTATATAAACCGATTTCCTAATCTTCCGATTTTTAGCTCCGACTCAAAGACCTGACTGAAGTCGCGACTACAAATCATCAGTTGCAGTAGTTTGAATCTTTCAAACTTTTTTAGGTCCGATAGTACGATTTCAGTCACGTGGAGCGATGTATTTGAAACTGTGAGGGGAACCCAGCTGTGAATGCTTACATGACGATAAAAATGTGTTTCCACGCTAAAAATGTGATTTTCGTAACTCGCAAAATGTTAATAGTCAATGAATGTTGAGGATAAATTTAGGTCATATAATGTTCATATTAATGTTTTTATACATAAAAAAAATTATCGAAATCGATCAGTCATAATTTACCCATAATCGATCAGAATTACAGAATTACAAATTTAAAACTCAATTAACCAAAAAGAGACATTGACATAGTATTTCTTATAAATATTAGTAAAATATAACATCAGTTGAGGTTTTTAAATGCATTATTTTACTAATCAATATTCTAAACTTTTAAGAACTAACAAAATTGATATTTTATACAAAATATTAAAAAATTTATAAAATATCTAGAAAATTCGGATTCGATCACAAAACAATGGAAATATTTGCGAAATATATAATTAAAATGTGCAAATATTTAGTTATTTTAAAAGTCCACCTCACAAGGGTTTTTGTATTAGGACGAAAGTTAACTTAGTTTATTGGAATTAAAAAACCCTTTTATTGTAAAAAGGACTTATTAAAATAACTAAATACAGACAGTGAAAAACAACGTGAGTAAAACAATGAATCTAAAATGTGCAACTATAACTTTATTTTAATTTCATCAAAATGTTTTTATCAAAAATCAATTCATAATGAATCTAAATGATATTGGAAGCTAGAGGAACACCCCAGCGTATAAAAATTTATATTTAATCTATGACTAATTCCACGATTTTCATTATAAGTTTGATTAAAAAAAATACTGATGCAATTTGAAAATTAAATTTTTAATTACACATTTTAAGGATCAATTAATTATATAATTTGAAAATATTTGTAGTTTGAATCCTTTTCTTGATTTCATAGAATATTCTATTTTAAATATTTCATTTTATAAAAAAAAATGTTATCTATTTTGAATTTTGTGTAGAATATTGAATTTTTTTTGTTGTGTAGAATGTTATCTATTTCATAATTATAAAAGTTAACTTGTGAACTTTTATAATTATTCATTTTGGGTGACCTTTTTAATTATCTCCACAAGATATAATACATAAAATAAAACATTAGAATAGCTTAATTCTTTTTTAATTTGTGAAATAAATGAATTTTTAAATTTTCAATTTTATCAGCGCCAAAGCCAGCTCTGTTCCAGCTCTCTCCTTAGCCACGTGCTCCATCAAAGGAGGGAGGAGGGAAATTCATCGAATCGTTGGTGTGATTTCCCCTGCTTTTGCCTTTGTGTTGAGGAATGTCAAATTATAACAGATGAATGTATAACTCTTCCCCTCAGTATTATTTGATAATTTTCAAGGGGTATACGACTTTTTTAAAGCTGTATACAACTACAGTGACTAGAAGAAATAGTGTGCCAATTGCCGCTATATTTGCGTCATCATGACTGATGACACCGCCAGATGGCACGACTAACTAATGCGCCGACAATTACTCTATAATGCATGCAATTCAATGTAAGTTTAACAGCATTAACACTTTAAAAATATTTGTTTAATCAAATAAAATAATATTGAAAACTTGAAATAATATAATTAAATGAATTTCAATGCAGTATTCGTTTTATTTATTATTTAATCGAATTACAAAAAGTATTATTTAATTGTTACAAAAAGTTGAGCGCAGAAGATAATTATATGGAAAAGTGTACTGGTTTTTAAATTGAAATGTTCTTTTTTTAGTTTACAATTTTTCATATTGATAATTATGATTTCTGTGATTTTATAAATTATGATTTTTACAGTAATATTGTTAATTCCTCATTTTGTTCTAAACACTTTTTTTTACGATCTAATTACAAAACCTATTTAATCATTTAGTGTGGTTAGTTTTTTTTTATTATAATCTTTTTACATATGGTAACTACATAAAAACAAATATGCAGTATTTTATTGTGTACGTCTGAGTTTTAAAAGTTTAATTTTCTCACATACTGCGCGTTTTTCTTTGTTTAGTGTTTTTACTAGAAAGTGCAAGCGCGTACGAATGTAGAACTTGATAATGCTATTTGTTACTGCAGTGTTATAGAGATTGCATCCAACAGGATTTATCCGTTTCATATACAAAGATTTTGGGGTTTTGCAATATCATTTAACATATCTGAATGCAATTCTGTTTCAATTCTGTTTCACTGTGTGAATGTATCTTTCACTTTCAAAATCAAATCAAATAATTCGGCATTTTAATTCCACTCTTGTCATTAGAAAATAATCGTCCTAGGTTAAATTATTATATTTTAAATTTAAATTTAGAGACACATAACGAAATGAAAAACAAATAAAACAAATGAAAACCAACCGAGAAATGAGAAAAATGGCTATTCGATTAAATAATAAAATAAAGCGAATACTGCTTTGAAATTCATTTAATTGGTTTATCTGCATATTATTTCAAGTTAACAATCATATTTTATTTTATTAAACAAGTATTTTTAAAGTGGTAATGCTGTTAAACTTACATTGAATTCCATGCATTATTGAGTTATTATCGGTGCATTAGATAGTCATGCCATCTGGCGGTGTCATCAGTCGCCATTACATTTCTCAGGCTGTATTTAGTATTCAGTTGACACACTATTACTTCTAGCATGGTCTTTCTATCCCCTGGTCTGTGCACGGCTATTGTTCTCTAGGTTAAAGTTTTGTCCGTAGACAATATTGTCCGCCAGATGGCGAAAGCTGCGACTCTTCAGTAGGCTCCTAAGTAATTCTCCTTTACATAACGTGTAAGGATTGAAATTAAACGAAATAAATTTAAAGTAATATACGTTTGATGATTTCATAAATTTTAGTAAATATGTAAATAATGATTGAAATTTGAAATGTTGTCCAGTTATTAGAAGAAAGGCTGATTTTCATTTGTAGATCTTTAATTCATGTAATAACTTGTCATCATCTCACATTTCTTCTT
Organism: Rhysida immarginata; assembly: GCA_023313115.1. Taxonomy (NCBI): domain Eukaryota; kingdom Metazoa; phylum Arthropoda; class Chilopoda; order Scolopendromorpha; family Scolopendridae; genus Rhysida; species Rhysida immarginata. The sequence continues at coordinate 264,939 of JAHWFO010065223.1, forward strand.
CTTCTTTTCAGCCTAAACGAATATAATTGTGTGACTGATAAGTGGATACAGAAAGTAAGCTTTCATTAATAACGGAAAAATATAAATGTCCATCCCCTATGCGGGACTCGAACACGCAACCAAGCAACTCAGAAGTCAGCATGGTAGCCTCTTAGCCACCTAAGCAGTCTACATTTCATATTTCGACCACTTGGTGAATTCTTAAACAGATGCATTTTTTAAAGTGTATTTTATTTACTTTCCATCATTAAAAATTATGTAAAGCGGTATTATCTCAATAAAACCTCAAAAAATAAAATGTAAATAAAAATTAATTGATAATAAATTTAATCAATGCTACAAAACTTTAATAATGTTATTACCATTAAAAACAAATAATTATTTAAAAAAATTTAAAATTTTTATCAATTTAATTATAATATATTTATAGTGACTGAATTATACTATTGTTTCTAAAAATTATTAATGTGTTTAAGGAAGAAAAAATAATTTTTTCCATGGTTCCTGTACGGTAAAACTGTGCTATTCTTCGGTAAGAGTCGTTTTTAACCCCATCTATAGTGTGTCCTTGACAATAGCCCAACTGAATAGGACCTGTGCATAGAAAGACCATGCTTCTAGCCGCTGTAATACAACCTAAGAAAACACGCTCGCCTGTGTCTCGATAAACTAGACGCCATGTTTATTCTCTCTCGACAAGAGGCTCTCGCTCCACTCTGTGCATATGCAGTCACAGATTAAGAATACACAGATGCGACGTTTCCGCGATTCTCTATGGGAGAAAAGGAAACCGATGACGTGATTGCGATTCATACCCTACCAAGCGGCCGTCAGGGTCATAATAAAAAATAGCATGGAAGTCTACGAGAAAACAATTGAGTTCGTGGAATCGTATTTCACTTTTAAATTACAATTAAAGATGAAATTTGATCTTAAATTGTTCCAAAAGTAGTGAACCAAAAACAACTATTAGTTTTGTAAAAGTAAAAAAAAATGTAAAGAATTACAAATAACGTATCATAAATCGACACTGAACACAAAAGTTTGGATATAAATATTGATTTTATTCTGACTATCCTGTAATTTATATAGAAAGAACTACTATAAAATATTTTAATAACTCCAGCAAATCATATTTTAAATAATTATTAAACAACAAATGATTAAGAAATCTTTTATTAATTTATCAAATTAACCCAATGTAAACATATGGCCTGTAAAGTGATGAATTTTTCTTTGTTGTGTATATAACTAATGTTAATTTTGATATTTTAAAGTTGAAGTTGCATTTAATGTTTTACTTTATACTGACCCATTACAAGGAAGTCAGTATATAAAATCTGTTAAAGTAATAAATATGAGGTTTCTCATCTCATTTACAGAATGTATTATACATGGCTCACTTTCATTATTTTTCGCTTTTTTCCTTTTGTTTTCCCTTAATTTTGATTTTCATTTTGTCATTTCATTATATAAAATGTCTTAATTAGCAAACAATTATACAGCATTCTTCAACTGTTCCTTACACCCTGTGAACCAGCTGTCTGATGCATAATTGAAAAAATATTCTACCAGCCTTGTTTCAACGCCAGGCAAATGTAAAAAATGAGGAATTATTTTCTCAGTAATTTTTTAACATGTCAATAGAAAAGAAACCCAATCATCAGCAGGCACAGTTAAAAAATGAACATTACCTGATTCTCCCTTATAATTTTTCCACAGGAAAAAAGTTTGATTATCACGAGTTAGTTTTTTATTATCCTTCAGAAACACACAGGGTGGAACATAAGTCGCGCACCAAAGAATTATGTGAAGTGTGATGTGAACATCGACTGGAATTGTGCATCAATGCAAATGGCGAGCATTTTGAGCATTTGTGATTGTACCAGCATGCACAACGTGTTTCTCAGTTCATTATTATCGGCATACCATTGCAGGGTATGAGCTGCAACTTGTGGCCTGGCATTTTCGTCTTGGTACAGGCATGGCTCTAGACCGTAGGTATGCCAAAGGTTTGGGAGAACGGAATTGTCCAGTTAAGCTTGGTTTTAATAAAAAAACGTTTATTATTACAGAATTGTTTTAAATGCTTTGGTGTGCGACTTATGGTGCACCCTGTATTTCTGCAATTTAAGCAATCATGACGTAAAATATTTTTTTTGGAAATGTAACCAGCAAAATAAACAAGGGCGTTTTCTTCTGGCATGAAAATTATCACTAAATTTAAATTCTGATTGAGGCAACGATTGCTGAACATCCAGCATTGTAGATTTTGATTTTAGTTTTTCTATCTCGGCCAAACCTAATAAAAATTAATCTACATCATTCTGAGAATTTGAATGCTCACTAGGTTTTAGGAGAGAATTTGCTAAAAAAAAATTTGTCTCGATTGACCAGCTTGACCACGAATTACACAAAATACACGTGTACCCTATAAGAATTATTTCTGTGTACGGAAAAAATAAAAATACGCTAAATTGTTGTATAATAGGTTTCGTGCATTTATGAAAAACAATACTAATAAAAAGAACATGTTTATTTTTTTATTTTTCAATTTAGATCCTGATCGTGGAATTTATTTCTTTTATTTCTTATTTTATTCCAATCGTAATTCGATTTTTTTAAAAAAATACATTCAGTTATTTTAAATTACAGCAATAAAACATTAAATCACTTAAATTTACAGCAATTTGAAAAAAAATCACTTTAAAAAGAGGAATTTCAAAAAATTAATTACAATTTGCCACTTAAAATACAGCAATTAAACAAAAAAATTAAATACGAGGTTCGTTCAAACTAAACGATCTTTTATTTATTTAATTTCCTTTAATAAATTAATCATAAACAAATAAATGTCCCACGTCTAATAATTACCAGGCGTGAAATCCTTGACTCTTTATGAAAATTTTCGAAAAGGGAATTGCTTATCCGCCAACGGAAGTTCACCTTCCGACGAAGTCAACTTTGAAATTGATTATATTTTTTTATACTTTGAATTATTTCAACATTCATCATGTTATTTAATATTTGTAAGATTACAAATATGTCTCAATTAAATGTTTTCACAATTTAACTCGTGCATATCCATCTCTCCTTACCACTCTGACATGTTTAAGTAGTAGACTTAATTAAATCACGTGACAATTATTATCTCTAGCGTAAATTAATTCTCGAACTCAGCTTCTGCATTGTTTTTAGTTTATTCTTTCTCATTTGAGTCGGCTATTTTATGCCTCGATTTTATATTGTTTATTTCACTTTAATGTACTTTTCATTAACCGTGTTTTGGGCTTTGGCCTGTTGGGACAACAAGGGACTTTACCTCTGGTGGATTACTTCCTGTTGTTGTTACAATTATTATTATTATTATTATTAATATTATTATTATTATTATTATTATTATTAATATTATTATTATTATTATTATTTCCCCTGCTGTAAGTCAGGTTCAGATTTTTTTGTGTATCTCAAAATGATGGACAAGTAACTATAAGATGGCTCTGTATCAACTGGTGTTTTTGATTTTGCTGCTGGAATCTTTGGGAAACAAAAACTTGAGGAATGTTCTAGGGTCTATGGAGACCGTGTACATAAAATCTGTTATGAAAAGAAACTTAAAGTTAATTTTGGTGATATACAGAAAATATCAGATACCTATGTTTGTGCGAGATGTGAAAACATTGACTTCATCAGTGAATTTGTAAAGGCGACATTTATTCTCTTCAAGAGGATCGTAGTGAGGATTCTGATGAAAAGAATATGACCTTAATTGAGCTCCTGACAAATTAGAAATCTAGCCAAGTTGGCCGTTACTGTGAGACAGGAAGTAAAGTTTTTAACATCAGAAAACTGACTTATAAAATGAAGATAATGAATTACGTTGTGAATTAGAAGAAACCTTACGTGCTGAATGTATAACTCAGGTTAATGGCTATATCTTAAGAGAAATAGTTTATGAAGAATTAAATCATTATCAGTATTGATAGTGATTTAAATAATGAAATTAATAAATGTATACTGAAGTCCTCATTGGATTCAAAACAGGCTATTCTAAAACAGAATGAGGTTGGACAGAGTAAGAAATCAGTTTTAACAAGAAACAAAAGTTATTCGGAAGTTGTTTGAAGGAAAAATAATGTTGTAGTGAAACAAGTGTGAGAGGCAAAATCTTTATTATATGGTGATAAAATAATTGAGTCTTCTGTCGGAATAAAGCCAGGAAGAAAAAGAAAGTGTTAAGTTCTCAAAAAAAAAAACTTGAAATTGGTTATCACGATAATGATAACATTTAAGGATTGTACCAAACCTAAGTAAAATGCTTACATTTTAAATGCGTTTTAATAAAACTAAAAGTTGCATAATGGCCGAATAATAAAAGTCTACTACTTTGCGTTTTTTCTAATAGTCTGAAAAGAAAGTGAAGGGGATAAACTAATAATAAATCTTTCTTTTTTTACTTCTTCTATGATGGTGGAGTCATATTTCAACAGCTTCAAGCGACCAAGGATGGACGATGATTTAGGCTTCGGCACTGGCCAAGAAATAAACAAAAGAATCGGATAAAGCTGTAAAATAATGACAGATTATTGTTTAGCTTATATGATAGAAATTTAATAGAAATTTTTTCTGATGAATAAAATCTAAATTGTAAAGTCAATTGATAAAATGCGACTATCTTATCACGGTCAGAAAAGATGAGTTGTGATGAATTAGCACTATGCTGTTCAGGTCACTAGTCTCTATGTTCCATGTGCTTAATGATCACGATGAAGCTTGTTGTCCACAACGTTTACTCGTCTAGGAAAAAAAACATTGCTAAAAAGACAGGGGATTACGAATCAAATAGTTTCCTTGTATTTTTTTCAACTTGTGCAAAAAAATGTCTACTTAGCTGCGACATGTAATGTCCGAAAGATACATCGAATCCGACCAAGGTAACGTGGTTGTTGGTGTGCGAAAACATTGTATCCCACTATCGAGATCTACGGTTTTCTATCTCCAAAGGCCTTTTGTTGATTATAGTCCCAGAAAGAATGATGGCCTGTCACTCTTATCTCTCACTCTGTCACTCTTAAATGGACCACTGGTATAATTGACTCGAGGTCGTGGTCGAACATGGCTGGGACGAGTCGCTGAAGCTGAGAATGAAGTAAGTCACTTGACACTGGTATTCTGACGTAGCTAAACTCGAGCACGTCGACCCAATCGGGTTTGGAAGATCAAACAAAGGGACTGAAACGAGCAAGAAGAAAATAGTATTACTATTACAAATAAGTGAACCAATTCCATGTAACACTAAACTTGCTCCTCGCCTGTCTTCCACATGGAGCTTAATAGGCTTATTTAGTTTTAAGATCGGAATAGTAATGATGCACTTAAAATCTAGCTTAACATCTAGAGGGAACTTACAGGACCGGAAGAAGCCAAGCGCGACACGAGGTGTGAGTACTCAGCGCGGTCGCGACTTGCGTAAAGAGGTCGGAGGTCAGGCCGAATCCTTCCCTGTGTGGCCTAGAGTTAGTTGTCCTGGAAGACGGAGAGAGTGGCATTGCCTCGTGGCTCTGCTGCCCACTCTGCGAACGTTCCCTCGGATTGCATCGGAATGCGGTTCGCTGCAATCTTTATGGTCACGCAATTCCTCCTGGGCTGGTGGGGCATGCGACGAGGTATTGTCCTTTAGATCCCTACTGCCATGCAGTACCTTGCGCTGTTCGTCCGGGAAAGTCTTTAAATTGAGTTGCTCACTATCTTGTGAAGAATTACACAAAGTAAAGTCATCCAAGGTTTGATAATTTTGCTTAGGGCTATCGCTTGCCTGCCGAACGGTCCGAATGAGCATGAAATCCTTGGAAGACCCACTGGGCATTGGGTTCCTCCGACGCATTCTATGTTGCCGTGGCTTACGGGCGCCGGGATCCTCTTGCTGAGTCCTCAGTCGTACCGAAGGGGCGTGAGTACGATTGAGCAGAAATCTCTCTACTCGTGTCGGCTTCTTCCTCGGGACTCGCGTTGTCTCTTTCGGCTTTCTCCGACGCGGAATTCTAGACTGATGAGCTTCAGAACGATTATTATTTACGTTGATTAATATGGAAGGTGGCTTACATCCCGGGGCCTATGTTCGAACTGGGTGTTCTCACCTTTCCTCTGGAGACCTGGCCGTCTATCAAGTTGCCTACCTTTCCATCGTGAGCCTTGAAACCGTTTCGTCCATGGGCTGTTGGAGCTGAGGCTGATGGTGATGCCTCAGCGAACGCCTCGAGGTCTTACAATCTAGGTGTCCAGGCGCACATGCTGTAAGTGGCAGGCAGCCCATATGAGGCTGCGTGGCTTATTCAAACGCCTCAAAAACGAGGCCCGTTTACACCTAACTAGGCCAGGAAGGCCATCGGAAAGGTGAAAAGGAAGGCCTGGTCTCCTCCGATGACCTCTCATAAATAGTTAGATGATGAGTAGCGTTTCTTAAACGTAAACGGACCTAGCCGTGGCCATTCAAGGAGCAAAAAGGATCGAAGTTGATCGGCCACCTTCCCCCATACGGTCGAGAGTGATGGAGGCTGTCCCTGCGATCGACTCCAACGGGCCAGACAAAGTTCTTTGTTGATGAAGGCGATCGCAATAGCTAGGTCCGTTTTAAATACCTCGCCAGTGGAGTCGTCTAAGAGGAAACGCACAGACTGATACGAAAAATGTACCAGCCCGTAATGCTGCTTCAAACGGTCCCAGATCGACTTCGCGAATGGGCACTCGTAAAATATATGCCGCAGTATACACATCCAGCAGACCCGACCACCCTCCACGCTGCGTGAAGTGGAGGACGCCTTTGCATAGAAGTTTCCCACACGCAGTTCACAATCGCACTACGCAGTCTCTGAAGGCTTTGTAACGAAGGCAAGGTGAATAGGCATTTAAATATTAATACTGGAAGGACATGCGTTTTTTTGACAAACATTGAAGTTGGGAAACGAAGGTTTCTGTCAAGGTGAGCAATGCACTTCTCAATCACTTGTTGCCAGTGCATAGAGTCCATAGTCGGTAGAAAAGACAAAACGTACCCTAACACTGTACGTTCACACCATGTTATCGGGAAAGATTTGAGATAGTCCACAGTCCATTTCCCGATAGCAATACCTTTAGACTTGATGAAGTTGATAGAACTCCCCGTCGAAGTACTAAAGCGGTCAAAGGTCTCTTTATAGACGCTCAAGGAATACGGATCGGATGCAAATAGCACTAGGTCGTCTGCATAAGCCAAAGTCCTGATGTTTATGGATGCAGCTGGCAGATCGTATCCTCGAACATCTTGGTGGCGATTTAAGTATTGCACTAATGGTTCCAAATAAAAGATGTATAGCAGGGGGGAAAGAGGACACCCCTGCCTGACACCCTTACATAGACTGAAGGTAGCAGTAATGGATCCATTAATCGCCACACATGATGCGGCCAAAACATACAGTGCGGAAATGATCGTGGCAAAAGTCTGAAGACGAAGGTGTCGAAATACTTCAAAGAGAAACACATGGTTCACTTTGTCGAAAGCCTTTTCCTGGTCAAGGCTTAAAACGTCAAGGGTTTGCTGACGAGCACACGCTTCTTCCATCACACACCGAATTGTAATTAGATTATCGGACATCCTGCGTGATGGAATGGAGCAAGATTGTCCGGGGTTGATAAAATCTTCAGCGAAAACTTTCAGTCTTTGTTTGAAATACACCAGTGAAGACCTTGTAGTCAGTGTAGAAGGGTTATTAGCCTCCACTGGGTAACCAACTCTGGATTCGGCACTTTGGGGAGTAGGATGATTTTCCCCATGGTGAAGTCTGGTGTGATGGAAGAATTGTCTTCGATGATCGAATTAAACACTTGCACCAGAAAAGGCCCAAGAAGATTCTATGTCGCGTTGTAGAACGAGTATGGTATGCCATTCATACCCGGGCTGGACTGGTGACGACTGTCTGCTGACAGGAATTTCTTGACTTCATCTTCGGTGAAGGGACGAGAGATAGACAGGTCAGCATCCTCAGAAAAAGGTCTTAGCGCCTCAATCCACTGCTTCGTTTCGTCTGACAGAACGATTGGGTTGTCAAAAAAGGATGAGAAATGGGCGTGAAAAGCTGACAAGATGTCGTGGTCAGAATTCACTTCCCCATTATCACCACCAATCGATGGCATCGTTTTTTGTTGGCACGTTGTCTCTTCTCGGCGAATGCTGCTGATGATAAATTCCTGATGTCAGCCGCCCAGGAAAGTTTGGCTCTGAGCGCTGCACCGGCCGCCTTCCGGATCATTAGAGCGTTGATCTCGCTCTTCACCTGACGAATCTCCATCTCGAACTCCTCCTTCGGGGTAGATACTTGGAAGAGCCGGAGGATCTCTTGTAACATGAGGAGATGACGAGGTCGACTACGAGCAGCATCTAACCCAATCTTCCAAAAGAACCATTTGATTTTGGTTTTCAGTTCTAACCACGAAGCAAGCGTAGGAGGCACATTACGAAGGTGTTTTTCAACGAACTGAGCGCACATTCCCTTGTATTCCTCTTCGTCGAGCAGAGAAACATTCAGAAACCAATTGTGATGGACTTCAGAGCCTGTAGATGATGCTGGAAATGGAGGATTCCATACCACATGATGGCACTGTGGTCAGAGAATGAACATGGAATTACCTCCATTTTAACTGGCGAGCCAGCAAATGTATTGTCAACGAGAAAAAGGTCTAATCTTGATGTAGTGGGCCCCTGATGGAAAGTAGACCCAAGCTGACTACTTTGTGGATGGTGTGTCCATAGGTCGAACATTGTAAAGTTCTCTAGACTTGGGATACTGCCATGTTTCAGTGCTTTGACGATCTTCTTACTCGACGGATGCCCTAAGGCATTATGGACATCCAGATAAGAAACTGCGGCGGAATGAACGGAATGCGTCATTTGGCAAACTAATGCATTTTGCTGACACAAACGATACACATGACCAGACGAGAAGATGTTGTTGTCGTCTGGATGGCAGTTCAAATCTCCAGCAATCACCACAGGCAACGATGAACACAACAAGTTATTTAAGTCAGTGAAAAACGTTGGTTTCTCTGCTGTTCTACACGGTGCATATACATTAAGCTATCGGAAATTGACACCAGATGTTGAAATGTCTAAAGAGATTACCCTGCACTCGCAGTCATACACACAGTTCGACAACAGAATGTAGGGGTTGAAGACAATGGAGGCAACCCCTTTCCCATTTGGTGACGAAGAGTTGATAAAGAATTGTCCGTTGGTGTATTGACTGCGAAGGCCCGGAAGGTCGTAGCACTGTTGTGAAGTGGCGAGTTTTCCTTCTTGAAGTAACAAGATGTCCGGCCTGTACAGGGCAATGAATGATGACAACACCGATTGCTTAAAAGAGGAACCAAGAGAACGCACATTCAGGGAAATGACCTTCATTGAGGATGTTTAATGGCGCACCTGCTGACCTGTATCCGGTTGAGACTTGGGCTTCCCAGATGAGCAGGGAGGCTCCGTCGTTCTTCGCAGACGACCTGATGAGGAAGAAGGGCTGCGCTGGTGGCTCGCGCGGCTGTCTCTCTCGGAGGAAGAAGTGGCTCTTCTCTCGTCCCTGCTGCCACGATCCCGTCTGGATTTTTTCTTGCAGGGACTCCTCGTCCTCACAAGACGATGCTGCTGTTTCTGCGCTGATGGAAGCAATGTCCCAGCAGAAGATGTCATCCTGGAAGGTGACGACGTATTACTAGTCCGCGCAGGCTGTAATATTGTTGACTGTCCTGGTGGAGGAAGAGCTGGAAACTCCTCCGCTGAGAAGGCGGATTCTGCTCCTATTGAAGCATCTGCGTCGTCAACTCCAGAAGCTTCGTCTTCACCCATCGTCACATCCACAGATGACTGAGGAAGAGGTGTTATCTCTGCGAGCTTGAAAGGAGGTGACGATACCGCTCCCTCCTGGGCTCTGAAGATGTAGTCGGAGTTGTAGATGCTCGAGGCGGTGGTTTCATCATCTCCTGCTGCCCCTGGGGAAGAGTCGGAAGAGCAGGTGAAACTTGGCTCTTCTGCGATGGTGATCCAGGCGATGAAGGACTGATCCTGTTGGCCCTGAGGACTTGGTCGGTGATGACATCATGTCTTGCTGCTGGGACAACATTCCTTTAGGCGAAGCTGGAATATCTGCTGGTGCTGCAAACACTCTCTCCGGGCACTGGTGGTACTTGATCACAATGCGATTACAGGCATCGCATTTCTTTAGGAGAGGGCAGTCTTTTCTAACGTGTGACGTTTTCTTGCAGTACCAGCAGCACTGCCTTTGACCCCTGTAAGATACGCGAACTTTGTTACCGTGCATTACAAGGTTCTCTGGAATGTCCCTCTGAAGGTTCATGTCCACTATGATATCACCAGTTTTCTGCAGGAGAGAATCTGGATGTGTTGGGTAGGCTAGTTTCCTCACCTGATCTTAGTCGGACATGTAACGCTTCAGGTAATCTTCTTCCATCAGCAACGAGGCACCCTGGATACAGATGGGCAGATATCCGGGCTCAGCTTAGACCAGGCGGACGGCGGTTTGCCCTACCTTGACGTAATCCGCAGACACAACACGGTCTGCCATGTGTCGCTGTCGGCAGAGCATCCTCCATTCGTTTGGAGAAAGTCTCTGCATGACAGAAACAGCAGGTTCGCCAGACGACAACACGGGCGGGATGCCCGTCTTAAAATAGAGTTCTTTCATAAACATGCCGACGGCTATTGGTCCGTCAGCAACCATCAACACCATGTTCTCCATGGCTTAAAGAAGGAAAGTTCGAAGGATGGGGTGAAACCTCCCACGGGGGTTACACTCAAAGTCACAAAGTCACTCACGCACGCGTTGATTGGCTCGTTGCGGCAGGAATACTTTTTAAGTCCAAGAATTAAAGTCACTTACTCACAAACACTAACACTATTTACTACAACGTCCGTCCATGGAGTCCATTGGTCTCGGGATACTCTTAGTCTGTCTCGATTGTCGCTCTGGCTGCTCTTTTTATTTGGCTTTTTAATTAACTCGTTTTGAATATTAACTCTAGAGAGCCAATGAGTATCGTCCACCCTGCCTCTCGAACCTTCGGGTCTGATTAAAAAATTGCCTAGAAGGGGGGAAGGTATTTCTCTGTTTCTCTTCTACTAACCCCGCTCGTTGTTGCTGTACCTGCGGGTTTGACTTCGTCTGATCGCTTCTCTTGGCTCGACTCTGTCTCACCCTTGAGAAACGATCTGACATAACTGTTGTGAACTTGGCATGACGTCCTGGATTTCTTTTATTTTGATAATCTCATTGTTTATTGTATACTTTTTTGAATTCCAATGAAATTATATCCAAAAGTTTTCTAATTTCGGATAACATAAATATGCAAATTAGAAACTAACAGGCTTTTTACTATCTATCCTTAGTAAAATTGATAACTATGGGACCAACAAATATTCTTTCTATGATTAAAAAAATTGAATATTTGCCCCAGCAGTTCCTCTTTCCCCTTTCCTCACAGTCCCTGTGTCTCAAGCCATCCTTTATCTGTCATTTAAACAGAAATGAAGAGAATATCTTAAAAAGCAAAGGGGCATTCCTTCGCCCGGAAAATGCTTAAGATCCGACGTTCCCAATATTCTATGGTACGCCTTTATGTCCCACAAGGGCCAGCGTTCATACCTTAGGATAGACGTTATTTATACTCCACGAAAAAAAGAGATTATGGTCTCCATGAGGGCCAGCGTTCTCACTACGGAGAAGAAAATTGTAAATTGTTAGGATGTTGAGGAACCAACGTCCCATGAGGAATGTCCGGCAGGTAATCGGCCTTGCAGCAGGGCCTTGGGTGAAATACAGGTTTAGAGAAATGTAAAAAAATTCCTGGGTAGATTGAAAATATATGTAACAACCAGTAAGTACGAGCAAATATCCCACAGTTAATTAAGTATCTATTGAGAAATGTTGGGAATTAACTAAAGTTTTCCCCAGCATTTAAGGCTTATGACACAATTATCTATTTAGTCCACTTAGCCGTACCAGTAAATTGATTCTTTCCTACTAGTCGTAAACAAAAACCTAAGAGTACATCTAAATTAGCCCGATAAGCCTTTGATAGGCAGACAGGGTCAGTAACAAGAAGGGGGCAATAGGGGTAATGCTATGAGGGGGGAGGGGATTAATAGTAGGGTTGGGACCCAACCATTACTTGTTGACATCTATTTATCTGGCACGGCGAGAAAGTCGCTCTGCTTGGGGTCCGTGAGTTTGGGTATAATGGGTGCTTCGTTTTCCTGCATGAGGCTCGTAGGACTTCATTCGTGCAAGTTCCATATGGGCGAGGTTTGACGGCGAGGTTTCTCTGGACCAATTCGTTTATGTTTAGTGGTTCCATTCTTTCCTGTTCCATTTAATTCAGTTCATTTTGGAATGTTTCTACTTCTAGTTGAATTCTTATAAACATAATCAAAGATGATGCTCGATAAATAAAAACACTTTCCATCAGGGTACATAGTAGTTACTTGGCAACAAAGGTGGATGACCACCCACTGTGATGTGATGTGATGAGTATTTTAGTCACGCTGTGGTGGCACAGTCGATGTTGCTGCAGTACAGTCACATTTCCTGAAAATTTTAGGGCTCCACATCCATAGCAGTTGAATCGGACTTCAGTGGCTGCATTGGGAGCTTCCTTCCATTCACCTGGTTTCGTCGCCACACAGTCATCTACAGTCAGTGATAAAAGTATAGGATCTCTATTGTTTTGCTTGTTTTTAAAAAACGCCTTACGTAATATTTATTATTTTTTTCCAGATATTGTAATAGTTAATTTGGAATATACATCTATAGCTAAAAGAAGAAATAATCTCATTTATGTGTTGAAAAAGTGAAAATTCTAAAAAGAAAAAAAAAACCCGACAAAAGTATAGGAACTTTCTGAAAATCTTTTCTCTTATGTCAAAAAATGACCCCCACCTATATGAAATTGTTGCATCTGGAACATACCATTCTAATAAAGATGATTTTCAATATTTGATGATTAGTGCTCTATATGCATTTGAAATAGATAGGAAACGAATTTCAGAAATGGCATCACTTATATATCGAAGTAAGCATGTCGTTACGTCGTATTTATAAGAACCCGGAACATCTGGAGTGAAGAAGAGGTCTGGATAACAGCCTGCAATAAGGAAGAGAGATGCCAGAGCTCTAATCCGAGCTGCATCAAATTCTGAAAGCACAGCCAAAGAAATGAAATTTAAGTTGGACTGGACTGAACTGTACGAACTGCTCAATAAAAAAACCCCTCATATTGTTTGCAAAACAGTGCGCCGAAAACCAGCATTGAAACGACGACATAAAGATACCCGTCGTGTGTTTATTTCACACGAGTTAGATCACTGAATGGAAAAAGATTATCTTCTCAGAAGAGATTCTCAGAAGAAATTCAAATTAGATGATCCTGATGGATTCCAATACTACTTTTGTGAGTTAAGGAAGGAAGATATACTCTTATTACGACGTTAAGCAGGTGGAGGTTCCCTAATCATCTGGGGAGCTATTGGTTATGGGAGAAAGTGTGATCCCTAGTCTATGGACGGTCGCATAGTATCAAGGGATTACATAGAACTACTGTAACGAGTTCTCTCTCGTCAAGGAAGATCGATGGCGGGAGCAATAAGGGAGTTCCAATACGACAATGCTGCCATTCATACCGCAAACTATGTTACAGAGTGGTTTGCCCTGAAGAAAATCAAGCTTTTCCAGACCCTAGCCTTATCACCCGACATGAATCCTATCGAAAATGTTTGGATCTTATGGCCAGAGATATATACAAGAATGGCAGATAATTTTCATCCACACAAGAACTAAGAGAAGCCATTATTTTATCATTGCAGAATCTGGCTCAAAATGATATTAAAAATTTTTATGATAGCGTGCCTAACCGAACGCATGACTTGACCATTGCTCAAGGATCCTATTAAAATGGTATTAAATGTATTCGACTACATTAAAACACACAAATTCCTTAAAATAAAATGTTTATATGAACATTCCTATACTTTTGTCGCGCTATATTTTTAGATTTTTCAGATTTTCAACATATTAATAATGTTATTTCTTCTTTTAGCTATACGTGTATATTTCAAATCCAGTTTTACAATATCTGGAAAAAAAAATTCCATACAGCATTTTTTAAAAACCAAGCAAAACATTATAGTTCCTATACTTTTGTCACTGACTGTATTTGTTTACTTTTCGGGGAATTTGTTCCTTTAGCAATCTGCATATTGAGAAAATCGCTCCTCAGTAGCAACTGAGTGGGGTCCAATATGCGTTTTTAGATACGGTGACATTCTACAACGCCAGTGACATCAGTGCAACCGCAGTAACTGGCAGTTGGAGAAGTTTATTGGTTGCCTTCAGGTCGATATAAATTGTCAAAAAAGTTTAATTTTGGTGCTGCGTCTGTATGTAAAACTCTTTCCTTCTGGAGGGGTCTCATTTCTTGTACCCAAAGCAGTCATACAGCAAAAGCTTGGCTTCTTCCCACAATTGTATACATTCCACACACACCAAACCTAGTGAGCGAGGTGGGGTATAACTAATTGGGGGGAATAGTCTCCTAGGACATTAACTGGTATATCCTTTATTTTTTCCTTGCTCTCTAGGTCACAAGATAAGCGTTGACGTCCATGTATCCATCAAACAAGGGAACATCGAGGCACCACCGATACCACTCAATATTTGTTCACTGGCCTGCTGCGATGTCCTTAGTGACGTCAGTTTGAGCTTGAAGGTTGTCACTAAGCTTCTGCCACAGTATTTGGTCAGAGAATAGCATAAACAGAGTCAGTCAATGTCGAGATTCGCCCACATGAGGTTGTTCGGGGACAACACTGGGTTCTACCCTAAGCACCTACAGCCTTTCTACAACTACCGTGACATACTCAATAGGTCGCCGAGCTTGAAGGTGGACTCCTAATCTGCTGGCACTTCCATCAGGGCCCTATTGTGTATGATTGAGGTAAGTCAATGACGGTGAAACAGCATAGTTATCAATCGATCTAAATCGTGTGGATCCATACTGTAGTTGCGGTCAAATAAAAATTATTAGGTTCTTCATCAATCGAAATGTCAGGGATTTTGCATAAAATAACGCTGTGTCCCGCACTGAATTGACTTAAATAAACTATACAGCGCTCAAGGCCCTCGGGAGGTTAAGGTGGGTTACAAGGGTCGCTATAAACCACTCAGAAAATAGTGCAAGTGCGGGGAAAAGGGGCCCTCTCCTAATCTATAATGCCGGTAATCTTCAAGAAATGGTTCAACCCAGAAACAAGACCCCCTTTTCAATTCACCCCCTTCCTTTCTTAGAAGTTGCCATATTACATAAACCAGAATAAGAACTGGTATGGACAATTTGAACCTTAAAGTATCAATCTGTTGTGAGTGTAAAGCCTCTCTTTATACCTTATTAGCAGGGAACCACGTTCTAAGGTGTTGTCCGACCTACAGTAACGAAAACATAATAAACTTATGAACAGTAAATGAACTATATTCTGAATTCTTTTACTTGAAATATTAGAAGAATATTCTCAATAATGATTTCGATTATTTCATTAACTGTATGATGAATTCCCTCTGGAAGTGGTGAACAAATGGTCTATTCTAGAAAAATGGAATTTTGGAGGTCAGGAAAGACAATTGACAATGACCATATTATGATAATTGTGATTTCCGCCTTTCCCGGGATTTTTTAGCAATTGCATTCCCCTCTGACATCTACAGACAACAGAAAGCTTATATTTAATGAGATCAAAACTGGAGATGTTGTAAATAGGACCACAATCCCATCCGCGGTGCAACTCCCCAGCAGATAAATTGGATCATCTATTAAAGATATTAATTACAATCACTAAGATAATTTAATTTAAGACTGTTATGGACTTAAAAGATGTGAAACCAATTAGGCAGGCTGATGTTCCTAGCACCCTTAGCTATGCTTTATATTTATACAATAGATAAGTTGAATCTAGAACCATGGTTCTACAGGGTGATTCCGTCACATACGTACGATTCTAATGGTTTATTACTCAGGAATTAATAAACATAGAATGTCGTATAAATCTTACAATGCACATTACACATTGGAATTTCACATTTCATGAACAAGATTCCGATGTGTGTGTTCCATACATCTGTACAACATGTCGAAACCTGAGGGTAAAGTTTTGCAGCACTGCATCTCGCATCTCATTGTCAACCAGTATGCTAGACTCGGTGATTGCCTGACGGATCTCTTCCATAGTGCGGGAGTATGTGCTGAACATCTTCTCTTTAAGGACACAGAAAGAAGTCACAGGGGTTGAGGTCAGGACTGGTCAGTGGCCAGCTCTATCCGTCATTGAAGATGTTTGGGAAACGGCTGGAGATGACCTTGTTGTTGAATTGATGGGTCAGTTGCTGCATAATATACATTTTATAGGGAAACATCTGCAGATCTTTGTGCAATATTCTCCATACTGTCGTGTAGGGTATGTTATTCTCCACAGACAGTCTGTGCACCTATTTTCTCGTTGTTGACTTGAAAACACAAAACTGCTCCACGTTTTGCGGTGTGCGAGCACGAAGCTTGCTCTCTCCTTTCTTCTTACCTTTAACATGTCTAGTGGATTGCAATTCTTCACGAATGTTCTTATCGCGAAGCTGGAGGGTGGTTTCATTGTTTTAAACACTTTCTGAAACATTGGCTTCACTTTCGTAATTGATTTCATCTCGAAAAACCATTCCACTAAGCGTGTTTTCTGATCAATGCTTAGGATAAGTGCCATCTTGGAATGACGTATTCATACGCATATTACCCACCTGTTCAGTGAAATTCCAATTTGTAATGTGTATGGTAAGATCTATATGACATTCCTAATTTCTGAACAATAAACTTTGGAATCGTGCATAATTGAGTGAATCACCCTGTAGAAGCATAGTTCTAGATTCAACTTTTCTATTTTATAAATATAAAGCATAGGGGTGCAAGGAACATCAGCCTGTCAAATTGGTTTCCAGTCTCTTAAGTCCACAACAGTTTTGAATTAAATTTTCTTAGTGGTTGTTATTAATATGTTTAGTGGCTGAAACAATTTATCCGCTGGGGAGTTGCAGTTCCAGTGAGATCGTGGTCCTATTTCCAACATCTCCAGTTATAATCTCATTAAATATAAGCTATCTGGTGCCCGTAGACGGCAGAGGGGAATGCATTTGAAACTAAAGTGAAAAGAAAGGAATATAAAATACAAATAAGGAAATAAATTACAAGATATTAGATAAAGAATTTAAAATAGAATAAATATCAAATACAGTCTGGGAATTGAGAAAGGGATCTGGTGAGGCAGTCTTAGCTTTAAAGATCTCAATAGCATCAAGAGCAGTGGTCTAGTATGGGTCATTGCATAGGTGGAGAATGGTCAATACTTCTTCTTGTTCTTTCGGGAAATGTCCAGTGTGAACATTTATTGTCTTGTTTGCCGTAGGAGTCTATATGCTCCTTGAAACGGATATTGAAATTGCGGGTCGTCAGACCTATGTAGTATTTATATATATCGCAATCTATTTATATATATAAAGAAGGATGTTTGTGGGTTTGTTTGTGGATTTGTTTGTGGGTTTGTTTGTGTGTATTGAATACAAATCTACAGTTTTATTCCGATCTTCATGACATTTTGCATACTTCACATTCAAAGCATGAGGAAGGTCACTGTCTAGGTCAGATTTCGAAAAAATAATAATTGTAAATAAAAAATCAATATTCATGGTTATGGCAGGGCATATTAATAAGAAATATCTCATGATCAATAAGGCAGGGCAAAATTTGTGCAACAATAGGTAACAATGGTATGAACACGCAATGCACCAACACTATGTAGGGATCAATAATATATATCTCATGACCAATAAAGAAATGCATAGTTTGTGCAATATAGATAAGTTTCAATTTGTAACAATGCATAGAATTCCTGTTATTCAGGCTTTTCTTAGAATGGAGAGTTCTTAGTAGCCTACTTAACAATTTCTTGAAAATCTTTAGAAATGATCAGTAACTGGAGATAATGGAGAGTTAACAGACTATTGAGAAAGAGTCGAAAGACGACAGAGGAAGCGGTCCTTTGGCTCCGTGCTGTATTGAGCAAATGGTAAGCATGATAATAGAAGATTCGGCGACCACTATACTACACAAAGAGATGAATGGTCAAGTTTTGCTTCAACACACCCAGAGAAGAGTGGAAATTGCAACAATATCAAGTGTACATCTAAAGTAAGATTACCTGACCAAGAAATTTTTTAGACTAGCAGTGAAAGAAAAGCTTGAGTATGAAGAATCCAGTGATGTTCACCTGTGGTGAAGATGGATTTCAATTTAATCTGAGGCAAGTCAACAAGGGATTAAATAAGGTTCCGGCATATCACCTAGAATTTCTATTTTTCGGATTTTTCTTAGAATGGATAGTCCCTTTGCTCACTGTTGTGTTGATTGAGTTATTATTTAACCAATTGGGAAATAAAATTTAATTTTTTGAGATTGTTCTCTTTACCTACAAGTGTAATTATCCCGGGCAACGCCGGGTATATCTGCTAGTCTATCTATCTCTATATACTAGTATATAAGGAAAAATGTTTGCGGGTTTTTTTTTGGGTTTGTGTGTGTGTATTGAATACAAGACTAGAGCATTATTCCGATCTTAATGAAATTTTGCACACTTGACCTTCAAAGCATGAGGAAGGTCACTGTCTACCTCAGATTTCAAATAAATGATAATTATTGATAAATAATCGATATTTATGGTTATGGCAATGCATATTAATGAGAAATATCTTATGACTTGCAATGCAGGGCAAAGTTTGTACAACAGTACTTATCAACAATGGAATCAACACGCAATGCACTAACACTATGAAGGGATCAATAAAATATATCTCATGACCAATAATGAAATGCATAGTTTGTGCAATATAGATAAGGTTTCATTTGTAATAATGCATCGAATTCCTGTTATTCAGGCTTTTCTTAGAATTGAGAGTTCATAGTAGCCTAATTAACAATTTCTTGAAAATCTTTAGAAATGATCAGTAATTGGAGATAATGGAGAGTAAGCAGACTATTAAGTAAGAGTGGAAAGACGACAGAGGAAGTGGTTCTTTAGCTCCGTGCTGTATTGAGCAAATGGTAAGCACGATAATAGAAGATTCGGCGACAAATGGAATGGCCATCTAGACTACACAAAGAGATGAATGGCCAAGTTTTCCTTCAAGATATCGAGAGAAGAGTGGAAATTGCAACAACATCAAGTGTACATCTAAAGTAAGATTACGTGACTAAGAAATAATTTAGACTAACAGTGAAAAAAACCTTGGATAGTCCCTTTGCTCTCTGTTGTACTGATTGAGTTATTATTTAACCAATTGGGAATTATTATTTAATTTTTGTGATTGTTCCCTTTACCTACAAGAGTATTTACCCCGTGTAACGCCGGGTACCTCTGCTAGTCTATATATATATATATATATATATA
>JAHWFO010065223.1:284908-338648 GCA_023313115.1 Rhysida immarginata
ACAATTTCTTGAAAATCTCTAAGAATGATCAGTGACTGGAGATAATGGAGAGTTAGCAGACTATTGAGAAAGAGTGGAAAGACGACAAAGGAATTACTTCTTTAGTTCCGTGCTGCATTGAACAAATGGGAAGCAAGAAAACAGAAGAATCGGCGACCGCTGGACTACTCAAAGTAATGAATGGCCAAGTTTTGCTTCCAGACTTCAAGAGAAGAAAGGGAATTACAACAATATCAAGTGTACATCTAATGTAAGATTACGTGAGTAAGAATTTATCTAGACTAGCAGTGGCATCCTTGGAGAGGTCCATCCATCGCATTTTCATTAGGAATTTTTACTGCATTAATTCTAAGCGTTTTCATCTGTTTATTTTTAAGGTATTTCAAAAATTTAATCTATGTGGTCACGCCAAGGTTATCACATAGCTTATTAGGTAACACATGAGATCCTAACATTTCATAAAAATACACTTTGACTATATTCTGTAGGAATGTGAATATTTTGGACACTGAGATGATGATAATGCGATGATTGCACGTTCATTTCCAAGAATTATTAATAATGAGCATAAAATGACGATGCAGTGACAGGACGTAAATAACACAGCATCTATTGAGGAAAAGTAGTCACACATGTCTCCCTTTAGCTCCCAATAAAACATCCAGACGACTGTCAATAATTTATGTGTCTGGAAAGGAAACAGAAAGAACGAGTATTAGTCAGAGAAACTCTGCAGCTAAAACAGAAAAGACTATACGGGCAATGGAAACATCTGACCAACGAAAGTTTCGAATAGAACAACAGGGTATAAGAGATTCTACGTAAAGGGCAAGAAAAACCTTAGTCTAGAGTATCTGTCGCAGTGGTGAGGCAAGTTAAGTAGAGTTTAGATAAAGTCCCAGTATATCACCTAGAATTCCTGTTTTTCGTATTTTTCGTAGAATGGATAGTCCTTTTTGCTCTATAATATATTGATTGAGTTATTATTTAACCAATTGGGAGTTATATTTCAATTTTTTGAGATTGTTCTGTTTACCTACAAGTGTAATTATCCCGGGCATGCCGGGTAGTTCTGCTAGTCTTTCTATATATATAACTATCAGAGAACCCGGCGTTGCCCGGGATAATTACGCTTGTAGGTAAACAGAACAACCCTCAATACAGCACGGAGCTAAAGGAGTGCTTCCTCTATCATATTTCACTCTTTCATAATAGTCTGTTAACTCATTATCTCCAGTTGGTGATCATTTTTAAAGATTTTCAAGAAATTGTTAAGTATTAAGAATTCTCTTTTCTATGGTATCAACACCCAATTCCCAAACTCTACGCGAACCAACAATATATATCTCATGACCAACAATGCAAGGAAAAGTTTTTGCAATATAGACAAGTTTCAATTCGTGATAATGCATATAATTCCCGTTATACAGGCATTTCTTAGAAAAGAGAGTTCTTAGTATTTAACAATTTCTTGAAAATATTTTAAAATCTTCAGTAACTGGAGATAATGAAGAGTTAGCAGACTATTGAGAAAGAGTGGAAAGACGACAGAGGAAGAACTCTTTCAGCTCCGTGCTGTACTGAGCAAGTAAATAGAAGAATAGGCGACCAGTAGACTACACAAAGTGAAATATGGCCAGGTTTTGCTTCAAGACATCGAGAGAAGATTGGGAATTGCAACAACATCAAGTGTACATCTAAAATAAGATTACGTGACTAAGAAATAATTTAGACTAACAGTGAAAAAAACCTTGGATAGTCCCTTTGCTCTCTGTTGTACTGATTGCGTTATTATTTAACCAATTGGGAATTATTATTTAACTAGAAGAGGTACCCGGCGTTGCCCGGGATAATTACACTTGCACAAACTTTTCCTTTCATTGTTAGTCATGAGATATTGATTGTTGGTCCATGCAGAGCGTTTGTGAATTGCGTGTTGATACCATTGTTGATACCTATTGTTGTACAATCTTTGCCTTGCATTGTTGGTCATGAGATATTTCTCATTAATTTGCCTTGCCATAACCATGAATATCGATTTTTTATCGATATTTATTATTTTTCCGAAATCTGAGGTAGACAGTGACCTTCCTCATGTTTTGAAGGTCATGTATGCGAAATTTCATCAAGATCGGAATAAAACTGTAGATTTGTATAAAAAACGTACACACAGACCCACAGACGCACAGACCCACAAACATCCTTCTTTATATACAAGGTGATTATAATTAAAGTCCCTTTGTAAAAATGCTATAAAAAACAACCATGAGTCCGAATGACTTCAAATTTGGACTGAGCATTCTTGAAGAAGGGGCATTTGATATGGGATAAGAAAAAAATAGTTCCAAAATTTATCACTAGATGGCGCTGTAAGCGGCATAACGGAAGCGGATTCAGTTAGAAGTGACATTTTGAATTGAAATACGACGGCTTTGGCATGAGTTGTTTATGGCATGATGTTTTTACATTAAAGTTGGTCAAGGAATGCAATTGACACTAAAACAAGTTAAACATGATTTTTTTTTTATTATACAGTACAGTATTAGCGCCATCTAGTGATAAACTTTGGAACTATTTTTTTTCTTATCCATATCAAATGCCCCTTCTTCAAGAATGCTCAGTCCAAATTTGAAGTCATTCGGACTCATGGTT
Source organism: Rhysida immarginata (assembly GCA_023313115.1). Lineage (NCBI taxonomy): Eukaryota > Metazoa > Arthropoda > Chilopoda > Scolopendromorpha > Scolopendridae > Rhysida > Rhysida immarginata. Next base: position 287,561 of record JAHWFO010065223.1, read on the forward strand.
GTTTTTTTATAGCATTTTTACAAAGGGACTTTAATTATAATCACCTTGTATATAGAAGACTAGAAGAGGTACCCGGCGTTGCCCGGGATTATTACACTTGGGATGTAAACAGAACAATCTCAAAAATTAAAATAAATTTTGCAATATCTTAAAAATAAACACATGAAAATGCTTAGAATTAATACAGTAAAAATTCTTAATGAAAATTCGAAAAAAATCTTTTTAAAGGCTCACAATGGATGGACTGCTCCAATAATTTCTTACTCAGATAATCTTACTTCAAATCTACACTTGATGTTGTTGCAATTTCCACTCTTCTCTCGCTGTGTTGAAGCAAAATTTGGCCTTTCATCACTTTGGGTAGTCTAGCGGTCGCCAATTCTCTTATGTACTTGCTTCCCATTTGCTCAATACAGCACGGAGCTAAAGGTTTGCTTTCTCTGTCGTCTTTCCACTCTTTCTCAATATCTGCTAACTCTTCATTATCTCCAGCTACTGATCATTTTTAAAGATTTTCAAGAAATTGTTAAGTACTAAGAACTCTCTTTTCTAAGAAAAACCTGAATAACAGGAATTCTATGCATTGTTACAAATTGAAACTTATCCATATTGCATCATCATTTTATGTTCATTGTTATAATACTTGGAAAGGATTGCTTTATCATTGCATCATCATTTTGAGCTCATCGTTATTGGTGAATTGCGTGTTGAAACCATTGTTGATACCTATTGTTGCACAAACTTTTATTTGCATTGTTGGTCATGAGATATATATTGTTGATCCGTGCAGAATGTTTGTGAATTGCGTGTTGATACCATTGTTGCAAAAACTTTGTCTTGCATTGTTGGTCATGCGATATTTCTCATTAATATGCCCTGCCATAACCATGAATATCGATTTTTTATCGATATTTATTATTTTTTCGAAATCTGAGGTAGACAGTGACCTTCCTCATGCTTTAAAGGTCATGTATGCGAAATTTTATCAAGATCGGAATAAAACTGTAGATTTGTATAAAAAACGTACACACAGACCCACCCACAGACAGACCCACAGACCCACAAACATCCTTCTTTATATATATAGATTTTTTGTGATTGTTCCCTTTACCTACAAGAGTATTTACCCCTTGCAACGCCGGGTACCTCTGCTAGTCTATATATATATTGTAACGTGCTAGTAAAGGCGTTCTGCGTTTACCCGCACGTACAGCCAGAACCAACAAAGAAAACCGTCAATCAAAAACCCTCCCTTAAATAAGAAAAATCAGGTACAAGAAAACAAAGGTTAACCCCGGAAACAAACCCGACAACACTTCCTTGAGGAAGCAATAAATGATTCAACAAGTAAGGTACGATGCGCAGAAAATATAACAAAACCCACCACTACGTTTAAACAAAACCCAAAAAGAACCCGTTCTACAAACACCCAAAAAAAATTAAGATCTGAAAGAGGAGATTATAAAATGAGAATTGATAAAAAAAAATCTAAATAAGTATTTTCCTTTATTACATCAAAAAATTAAAAGAACAATTGACTAATAAAGATAGACTATGCTCGTAGTACAGGTGAGAAGGAAGGTGAGAAGGAAGGTAAAAAGTCTTGCAAAAGTAAAGAAGCGACAGCTACAGGCAATCCAACGTCCAACCGGAAATGAACTGGATGATGGTGAGAAGCGTACCGACGAAAACCCGAAGACAGACGACACATTCAGTCGAAGAAAAAATAGGAGGTCAACAGGTAACAAACGATGTCGAAAGTTGAAGGCGAAGCTCAAGAAGAAGTAGAAGATGCCTGTAGTACATCAAAAGTCGAACAAGATTGATAAGAAACGCTCAAGCGGGTATCAGGCAAGACTTATAACATAGCCAAAGCAAAATATAAACTGGAAATAAAAAAAAATTTAAAAAGTCTGGTACAAAAAATTAATAAATGAAAAATATTAATAATTGAATTTTTTTTTATACGGAAACAACAAAAAAAAAGAATTAAAACTTAATAGACTTGACAAAAAAAAGCCAGGAACCTCCTCCGGACAGTACCTAAAGACTACACACAAAATTATAATCTAAAACAAAAACAACGGATCAATAACAAATGACGAATGATAACAGAAAAACAGTGAGGAAGTGACGGACAATGAGAAAGCTTACGGATAACGAAAGGTCATAGGAGAGGGAAGAACGTAGACAACAGCGTGAGCAAGGTCCTGGAAAAAACAAAAAAAAATAATATAATAAAGTAGAAATCAAAAAACAAAATAAAACAGTAATCACAATCTAACGAGAGACTCTCTCGCAAAACAGGGCTTATTCACAGTCATAGTAAAAAGGATAAAATCAAACTGTTCGCAACAGACGGAAAACCTGTGTGGCAAAACCTATTACGCAAAGCCATCTAGACGAGTAAAAATCCATTGCCGATAAAATCCGTCAGCCATAGTTCCCGGACGAAAACGGCACCAATTGCACTTCACCCAACGAGGGAATCTGCCGGCTCCATTGGGGAAAAACAGCTACTGCCCGGAGACCAACCTCCGAGGAACTAACCATCATGACGGGAAGAACAGCAGGTATTGGACACGACAAGCAAGGCCCGAAACCTCGCGGCCCGATGAAATAAAATTAGAAGGCGCTCTGCTTTAAAACATGGCATAGGTAGGAGACTTGCTACCGTACTGTAGCAACAGCCGACTCTAACTTCATCCTTCGAGTTCCAGGCTAGACTGCCTGACCAACTCTAATAATCTGACAAAATCCATCCCAAAAAATTCGAAAGAAAAAAATATTTAAACATCGAGCGGTCACGCGACATGAAACACGCGCTCCCGGAAAAACCCCAGCGAGACGCTCTAAAAAGACAAGCGACTAAACAATAGCACACGCAAAAACAAAGCGAACAGAAACCGCGTACGCACTTCCAACAATAATACTATAAAATATACATCGCTTTTCTGAGGGAAAAAAAAATATTTGTAAACAATAAAAAAAAATTTAAATTCCGAAAAAATCTAAAAAGAAAACTTTACTCATAAAAATAAAACTGACACACCGCAAATTCCAACATAATTTTTATCAAAAAAAGGCACGGACCGTAATCTTAATTATTACTTAAAACGGTTTTATAAAGACTATAGACTTTTCTCACGACCGGGAGAATCAGAGGTTAAAGTCAATATGACACGTTATTAAATACTGGAAAAAATTCGATCGGTGAATGAACATGAAGAGTTTAAAAAAGTGTCTCGTCGGAGAACAAGCTAAAAACAGGACACTTAAAATAATTATCTCACCGGGGAACTAAACAACAACCAAACCATCAAGCGCAAAAATAATTCTGTGGAAAATAAGTAAAATGATAAGAAAATAGCGCTAGTAACATCTCAATCCATGAGGATCGGTAATCGCGACTATTAACTAAATAAATTATTTAAGAGAGAAAATTTTAGCGCGTGGAAAAGTCAAGAAAAATAAGTACCGCCCAAATGAGACCCCAAAAAACCCTTAAACAACGCGAACAGGGCGCGTCACGTGAACCCTTTAATAAGTAAAAAAAAAATGAGGAGGGGGAACACAGTAACCTCCGTAATAATGAACTAAAAGTGTCCCAAAAAAAGTGTCCGGGACAACCGATGAACACACCAGTCATACAAAAACCCTTCCCGATATAAGACCAGGAATATCGGTAGTACCGGAATACTGGAAACGCACAATGTAGGAGGGAAACTTAACATCAGCTTAACTTCAGTAATAAAAAAAAACACGTCATTTAATAATGACACAAAACAAGGACAAAATAAACGGGTCAAAAAAATCATCAATAAACCCATTAATGCCCAAACTAAAAAAAAAAAACGGTACGTAACAATATATATAAGTAGGATGTTTGTGGTGGGTTTGTTTGTGCAATATAGATAAGGTTCAATTTGCAGCAATGCATAGAATTCCTGTTATTCAAGCTTATCTTTGAAAAGAGAGTTCTTAGTACTTAACAATTTCTTGAAAATCTCTAAGAATGATCAGTGACTGGAGATAATGTAGAGTTAGCAGACTATTGAGAAAGAGTGGAAAGACGACAGAGGAATTACTTCTTTAGTTCCGTGCTGCATTGAACAAATGGGAAGCAAGAAAACAGAAGAATCGGCGACTGCTGGACTACATAAAGTGATGAATGGCCAAGTTTTGCTTCCAGACTTCAAGAGAAGAAAGGGAATTGCAACAATATCAAGTGTACATCTAATGTAAGATTACGTGAGTAAGAATTTTTTTAGACTAGCAGTGGCATCCTTGGAGAGGTCCATCCATTATGATGTTTTAAAAAAAATTCCTATCGCATTTTCATTAGGAATTTTTACTGCATTAATTCTAAGCGTTTTCATCTGTTTATTTTTAAGATATTTCAAAAATTTAATCGCCGGGTAGTTCTGCTAGTCTTTCTATATATATCTATAACTAGCAGAGAACCCAGCGTTGCCCGGGATAATTACGCTTGTAGGTAAACAGAACAACCCTCAATACAGCACGGAGCTAAAGGAGTGCTTCCTCTATCATCTTTCACTCTTTCATAATAGTCTGCTAACTCATCATCTCCAGTTACTGATCATTTTTAAAGATTTTCAAGAAATTATTAAGTATTAAGAATTCTCTTTTCTAAGAAAAGCCTAAATAACAGGAATTCTCTGCGTTGAATTCTATATTGCACAAACTTTGCCTTGCATTGTTGGTCATGAGACATATACTGTTGTTCCTTTCATAGTGTTGGTGCATTGCATGTTGACACCATTGTTGATACCTATTGTTGTACAAACTTTGTCTTGCATTGTTGGTCATGAGATATTTCTCATTAATATGTCTTGCCATAACAATGAATATCGAATTTTTTATCAATAATTATTATTTTTTCGAAATCTGAGGTAGACAGTGACCTTCTTCATGTTTTGAAGGTCATGTATGCGAAATTTTATCAAGATCAGAATAAAACTGTAGATTTGTATAAAAAACAAACAAACAAACCCACAAACAAACATCCTTCTTTATATATATAGAAGCAGGATGATTGCGGGTTTTTCTTATACAATTCTACAGTTTTATTCCGATCTTGATGAAATTTTGCAAACTTGACCTCAGACCATGAGGACGGTCACTATATACCTCATATTTCGAAAAATAATAATTGTTGATAAAAAAACAATGCAAGGCAAAGTTTGTACAACAATAGTTATTAACAATGGTATCAACACGCAATTCCCAAACTCTACGCGGACCAACAATATATATCTCATGACCAACAATGCAAGGAAAAGTTTTTGCAATATAGACAAGTTTCAATTCGTGACAATGCATAGAATTCCCGTTATACAGGCATTTCTTAGAAAAAAGAGTTCTTAGTATATAACAATTTCTTGAAAATATTTTAAAATCATCAGTAACTGGAGATAATGAAGAGTTAGCAGACTATTGAGAAAGAGTGGAAAGACGACAGAGGAAGAACTCTTTCAGCTCCGTGCTGTATTGAGCAAGTAAATAGAAGGATAGGCGACCAGTAGACTACAGAAAGTGAAATATGGCCAAGTTTTGCTTCAAGACATCGAGAGAAGATTAGGAATTGCAACAACATCAAGTGTACACCTAAAGTAAGATTATGTGAATAAGAAATTTTTTAGACAAGCAGTGGTATTCTTGGAGAGATCCATCCATTGTGAGCCTTTAAAAAAATTTTACTCAAATTTTCATTCAGAATTTTTACTGTATTAACTTTAAGAATTTTCATGTGTGGTATTTGTAAAATATTGTTAAATTTAATCCAAAAAAAAGTCCGAGCCACGCCGGGTTATCACCTAGCTTATTTAGTAGCACATCAGATACAAATATTTCATAAAACTACATTTTAACTATATTCTGTGAAAATGAGTATATTGTGGACACTGACATGCTGATAATGCGATGATTGAAAGTTCGCTTTCAAGAATTATTAATAATGAGCATAAAATGATGATGCAGTGACAGAACATCAGTAAGGCAGAGTCTATTGTTGAGGAAAAAAAGTCACGCGTGTCTCCCTTGAGATACCTATCAAACGAAAAGACGAATGGCAAGAATTTATGTGCATGGAAAGGAAAGATAAAGAACGATTATTGGTCAGAGGAACTCTGCAAATACACAGAAAAAGCTACACGGGCATTTGAAATATTTGGACCACGGGAGTTTTGAATAAAGCAAGAACTTCTACGTCAAGAGCATGAAAAACTTAAGTCTCAAGTATCTGGTGATGCTCCGCAGTGGTGAGGCAAGTCAATAAGACAGTTAAGTCAATAAGAGTCTTAGACAATTAAGTCAATAAGAGTTTAGATAAAGTCCCGATATATCCCTAGAATTCCTATTTTTCGTATTTTTCTAAGAATGGATAGTCCCTTTGCTCTGTGCTGTATTGATTTAGTTATTATTTAAACAATTGGGAGCTATAACTTGATTTTTGAGATTGTTCTGTTTTGCTACATGTGTAATTATCCCGGGCAATGCCAGGTATCTCTGCTTGTCTTCTATATAACGTGAGGTGTTCAGAGCTCGCTAGTGGGAATTCTATTAGGCCAAATGCAGTACATTTTGTTGTTTATACTTGGTGGAACATGCAGTTTCGATTTCTGCAAAAAAAAAAAAAAAATAGTACCAAAAGTCGCCATAGGGGGCGCTTATTTCAAGAAAACAATGAATACCTAACTGCCAAATGAACAAATACCGTACAAACCAACTTTAATAACAAAAATAAACAATGTTTTATTTTTAATTACAGCATAAATGTGTTGCAATATGAGCACCAGTGGCTCTTCCAATAGCTGCATGCAGTACACGACATTTTCTATGGTAGCTCGCAGCTTATCTGCATTAATTAGTCTGATATGTAACGTTATTTGATCCTTTAAGGTTGAGAGGTCAGGAACAAGTGCTTTATACACAAGGCTTTTCAAATATCCCCATAACCAAAAACACAAGGGTTGAGATCAGGCGACCTGGGTGGCCATACCATGGGAAATGCACGACTAATTATCCTGCTGTCTGAAAAACGTTCTCGCAAGATCTGCTGCACCTGACGTCCGATGTGCGGTGGTTCACCATCCTGCATAAAAATGATAGAATCCAGACAACCCTTTTCCTGCAATCATGGTATCACAAAATTCTCAAGCATATCGGCATACCTGGCAGAATTGACGGAACAAGTCACCGGTCCACGGGGACGGATTTCTTCAAAAAAGTACGGGCCGATTAATGAAAGTAGCAGTAAAGCTGCACCATACTGTTAGTTTCGGTGAATGCATAGGAGTTGGTAGACACACTTGTGGATTTGATGCAGCCCAAATGCGGCAGTTGTGGGTATTGATATCACCATTCAAATAAAAATATGCCTCATCACTCTATAAAATTTGCCATGGCCATGCATCATCCACTTCCATACGTGCTAAAAATCTCAACGAAAAGTCAGTTTGGGTACGTTCATCTGCAGGAAGCTATTGTTGAACAGGTGTGAGTTTATTGGGATAAAATGTCAATATCTTATGCAATATTTTCCTCACCTTCGATATGGAATATCTGTATGGCGTGCTATTGGCGTAACTTCTTCAACGTGTTGCTGACTGATTCATTTGCGTCCCCAGCCTCATTGCACTGCTAGAGTTCCGGTAGATTCAAATCATTTAATCATTTTCCGTAAGTTAGTTATGCTCATATTTTATGTCGATATTTTATAATATATATATATATAATAAGTTCTAGGAAGAGACACCATATTGTTTGTAAGTTTGACGATTTAAAAGTATATTTTGTTATTAATTTCCCATCATTCCATACAAGCCCTAATGGAGCTTCGGAACATGGGAGACTACTGTCTTAATGTATAAAAAGATTCATTCTATAATAATATTTAACTTAACTTAATTTATTGTTCTTCACTGTTATAAACAAATGTAATTGTAAATTGTAAATTATGAATTGTAAAATTGTAAATAAATTGTAAATAAATTACTATTATTAGTATTAAAAAATTATTATTATTATTATTATTATTATTATTATTATTATTATTATAATTATTATTATTTTAAAGCTTTCATAATAAAGAACTTTGGCAATCAGCTACCTTTGACGTCCGCCCATTTTCATAACATTTTTAACATTGCGCGTATTATTAGTATTTCACTTTTTAACATTATTGTTGGTATTTTTCACGCTAAGTTGAGCGTAGGTTCTTTAGTGAATGATTTTAGCTTTCAGAGTATTAGATTGACGCGTAGGGGCTTCGTTTTTACTCCCTTGTACAAATGGAAGACGTTTATTTTACGGATTGATCCGGTGTATAAAGTGATTACTAATTACTTAGATAATTTCAACAATGTTGGCTTTACGGCCTCTGGTGAACTCCATTTTTCTCTTTTCTCATAACGCCTGTCTCCTCGTCCTTTCCTTTTTTTTCCTATACTTTTTCCATCTAATTTTTATTATTCCTATATTATTTTATTATTTTTTAATGTTATTATTCGAGAATCGCTGTGTTAATGTTATCATTTTTGGTTTTATTTTTATTATTATTAATTTTTATATGTGGTTCATTAAACCCGTTTTGGGCTTAGGCCTGTTGGGGGACAACATGGGGCCTTGCACTCCGGTTTATCTGGTGTGTTTCTCTCCCTGTTGTTGTTACAATTATTATTAATATTAAATCATTATTATTATGTTAAAAATATCATTATTAAAAATAATAATAAAATGTGTTTGTTTGAATAAAATAATTGTTTGAGTTGTTTGTTTGTTTATTATTGTCGTGGATTTAAAAATGATTAATTTAGCACAAACGAATGTCTATAACTCCAATGGCAATTTTTCGAAATCTCTCAAATTTGTCTGCCTTCTTACATGGAATAATTTACATACTATAAATTTTATGTAATTGAAAATGAGCAGTGGAGTTTAATGAAGAAACCACCACAAAAAGCACGATAGAATAGCATATTTAAAAGCCATCGAATGGAATAATCGGGAACGGTGGAGTTCGAATATTGTGACACCCCCCCCCCCCCACCCCGAAGATTTTCAATTCAATTCAATTCAGTTTATTTGTACCCAACAGACTGCGCCAACACGGTTACAAGAGAGTATAATATAAAAAAGAAGGGAAAATATAAGAAAAATGAAAACTTAACCAACTTATATATAAAATAAAGATGAGATAGAGGTCTACATGCCTGTTGCAATGCGAACAACAAGATAACATTAAGTGTGTAATGTTGATAGTTCTAGAAGCATTTAAACAGTAAATGTCTTATGCTAAAAGATGTCACTGTGATCTTGATGTCTGTTGTACAGTTCCTGGAACCTAAATAATGGAGAGCGAAGAGACTGCTGAAGAGGATGTAGTGATGGATGGAATGTGGTGTGTTGTTCATGATGCCGTCGTAGATTGGGCACCATGAAACAGATCCTCGACATGAAATTGTAATTAAATTTGTTGTGCACTACACGATGTATAAATCTGGGATCAGATTGATTTCTCAGTTTGAGTTGTTTAAGAGGCAGATATTTAGTCGACTGAGTTATCTGTTTGAGTTAATTTGAGCGTATTACTATAATTAAAGGGTGTAATTTTTTGTGAGGTATGGGCCTATGTTAAATATTCCACCTGACCTGCCACTACAGATATGCCGTTTTTTAATAAACATATCTGTGTTGTTTTAGTCGTATTAGAAATAAAAGGGAGCAGGATTGGAAATTAGCATAAAAGAAATTTAGCAAAATTGTTTTGTAATTTTATTTGATTGTTTAAGGGGGGTGCTTAGCTTGAGTTATGTTTGGCAAAAAATTCAAATTGATAGTAAAGGGAGACCAGAGCTAGGCTTTCGGTTTGTAATTTCTTTTTCTGATATAAATTTTATATTTTTTTTTGTTCAAAACCTGAGAGAACTTGTTAGCTCAATGAAATTGTAGCAATTTATTAATATTAAGCAAATCATTCTCTCTCTCTGTTAAATTTTTTTTACCGCTACTGTGGAAAAATAGGCCTAATGCCCCCTTTTTTAAAGGATTATCCGAGAGAGAGCACAGAACAATGAGTGAAGAAGGTAGGAGCGGGATTGCCTAAGCAACGGCCGTCACGAAGGCAGGTCTGCGAAATAAAACTCTACAGAACCAATTAGAAATAAAGTCAAGTAAAAAAGAACAATGAGAAGTGTAGTGTGTGAAAAGAGAGAGAATTGATATTTTTCGATGAAGCAAGATATAACGAGTGTTTGTGACAGTTACGATCGAGATCCGAACCAGAGAACTTCAAGCTAAGCAGATAGGACGACTATGAATGGTGAAGAGTGGGCCATAGGAAGAACCAGGCTACAGACCACATAAACAGCTGCATGAGGCGAACCAGTAGCAAATGGCAAGCGGTATGGTTTGGCAAAAGGTGACTGGGGCCCATTTGTACACACTGCCAGGGAAGGACAGACAACCTTAAGCACTGGGGCGATAGGCGGCACGGAAAATTTTCGTTGCTGCTATTTTCTTTTTTAGTTCACATTTAATTACTTATTAATTAGATATATGCTTATTAGACATCTGAAATATTTGTATTTTTCTGTTAGCAATCACTTTTTTATGTACTTGAATTGTTAAATAAAGATTATTAATTAATCTAAATGAAAATTCGTTGAGCTATTAAATAAACTCAGGGTAGTTAATTATATTTATCATAGACAAAAGTGGGATAGGAGGGGCAACTGATGGATGGTTAGACAAAGCTAGGGTAATGATAAGTGTTATGTTAACTTATAAGAAACAGGTAAACGGAGTAAGTAAATCATGCCACTATACGACCATTGACTAAGTATAGAGTATATTTAATATGAAGAAAAAATATAAAGTTCGTAATGTGGAGTGCGACTTATTAAAGAGGAAGTGAGAAGCACGTTTCATTTTATTACATCACAACATAAAGCAGTTATGTAATTACGCTATGTCAAATAAAGAATATAAAGAGAAATGGAATAGTTTTGTAAAATATTTTAAATCATTAGAAAATGAAAACATATACAGGGTGGTTCATAAGTCTGTCCCCCCCCCCCCTTTTATTTTTTGAACCGAAGCAGATATGTCAATTTTGATGAATCCAATGAATAGGAAGTTGTGGGTGGCCCATCCCATGGTGCACTTTTCATCATCCCAAATATGCAAATTAGGACACATTCAAAATTTATCTCAAAAACCGTAAGGGAGAGAGAAAAAAACCCAATTGCATAAAAAAACAAACAAAACAAAAAAAAATCAACCAAATCGGACCAACGGTTCCCAAAAAAAGGTAAAAAAAGTAAATAACCATCTCAAACTATAAAAAGCCAACTGGGCCAAACCAAAGCGAATCATGTTGGTAATACCCTAAAGGGTATGTTCCACATGATGCCCTTCAGCACCAATGCACAACTGAGCACGTAGTTTCAAAGATGCCATCACTCTTGTTACCATATCAGATGTAATGGATTGGCAGGAAGTCTGAATTCTCTGTTGCAAATCCAGCATAGAAGTTGGCTGAGTGGCATAAACATTGTCCTTAAGGTAACCCCACAAAAAGAAGTCATTAGAGGAAAGATCTGGTGAGCGTGTAGGCCAATGAATTGGGCCACCCCGGCCGATCCACTGACCTGGAAACATTGCATCGAGATGATCACAAGTAGCTGCCGCTGAATGGGCTGGAGCCCCATCATGTTGATACCATAACCTCCAAAGTGATGCTAAAGGAAGCTCATCTGCAAATTCTGCCACTACAACATTTATTATCATGTCTCTGTGTCGTGCAGCTGTCAACGTCCCTTCGTAAAATAATGAACCAACCAATCCACCATAGATGATTCTACGCCAGACATTCACTCTCCAATTCACCTGGTGCACAGCTTCTCGTAACCATCTAGGGTTTTCTGTTGCCCAATAATGGAGATTGTGCTTATTAACCAGACCATCTCGTGAGAAGCTGGCTTCGTCTGACCACAAGACCCAATTGAGAAAGCCTGGGTCATCGTTGATGCGATTTAGCAGCCAATTGCAGAACTCAAGACGAAAATCGTTGTCTGTTGGCTTCAATCCTTGGTGGCAGTGAACATGATAAGGGTGGAATCCATGCATATGAAGTAATCTTAATACTGATTGATGACTGCAGCCAGCTTCTTCAGCAACTGATCGAGTACTACAATGAGGATTAGCATAAACAGCAGCTAAAATGGCTGTGCTGGAGTCCTCTGATCTGAGAGTTGTTGGTCTACCTTGCCGGGTCTGATGACTGACACTTCCTGTTTGCTGAAATCGTTGAACAACCTGGCGAATTGTCTTAGAAGTGGGAACTCTAGTATTGGGATATCTAACTTGGTATTCCCTGGCTGCACCTTTGTAATTATGTGCAAATCCAAAACATAAAACCATACCAACCATTTCTTCTCTACTGTATTCTGCCATTTTTAGACCTGATTGGCAGTTTCTTCCCCATTCACCAAAAAGTTTCAGCATTTAAAGGGCTAGTGGATAAAACCCAACAGGGGGGGACAGGAAGATGCAAATGCAATGTGAGTGCCAATTAGCATTTGCAATTAACTTTTTTTGGGAACCGTTGGTCCGATTTGGATGATTTTTTTTGTTTTGTTTGTTTTTTTATGTTGAACAAGTTTGCAATTGGGTTTTTTTCTCTATCCCTTACGGTTTTTGAGATAAATTTTGAATGTGTCCTAATTTGCATATTTGGGATGATGAAAAGTGCACCATGGGATAGGCCACCCACAACTTCCTATTCATTGGATTCATCAAAATTGACATATTTGCTTCGGTTCAAAAAATAAAAGGGGGGGACAGACTTCTGGACCACCCTGTATATACATAGTGAAATAAAAGATCTTGTTCCTCAGAACAAGATATTATCCAGAAGAAATATGGAGAAATAAATATCAAACAATTTTTGTTACAGATATTGAAAACTGTAATTAAAACTTTACTACTATATAAATGGAGAGCGAAACATGCACACCCAGCAAGCAAACACAACCAGCAGATGATTTTTATATTATACTAGCGAACCCGGCAATGCTTTGCTGTTACTAAATCTATACATATAAAAAAACTTCTAGACTGATTGACTGATTCGTCATCACCAAGCCGAATCCGACGAAGCGATTAATATGAAATTTGGTCTGTAGTTTTATTTTCTTAGAGACTCACTGAAAAAGGATTTTTCCGAAATTCATCCCCTAAGGAGGTCAAATAGGAGATGTATATTTTTATGTAAATCAGTTTTTCTAAGTTAAATCCATGATTAAATGCAATAAAATTGGTATTTTGCACATTGTAAGAAATTAAGAAATACGTGTTTTATGATTTTTGGAAATTTACTCCTTGAGAGGGTTATCTAATTAGCTTTAGGGTTTCGACTGAGCGATGATTCTATAGCACAAAATTTATTTTTAATACCGAGAGATAGCAGTGGCTGTATTTTAAATTGCAGCATCGTTTTGTTTGCAAAAATCTTCAACCCGAATGGCTGCCTCAAATATATGAAAATTGTTTTGCATAGTCTATGGTGGTGCTACTGTCGTCTCAGCTTTAAGGGCGGTGCAGTGAGGCAGTTAGCCAGCCAGTTCCAGCAATGCTTGTTGGGAAAAAGGAAACCAGTAGAAATTTACCGAACGTTAACCAGCAAATCTTTCTGAAGCAAAAGCAAACTACTATTTTTAACAGAAAATGTTACGATATTGTTGTGTACCAGGATGTTCCAGCGGCTATGGGTAAGAAAAAAACATTTGCTTTCATAAATTTCTTCGAAACAGCCCTCTATTTGGAATGGATGGTGAAGATGAAAATGGGAAAAAAACCCTTGGCATTTTAAATATATACTGAATTATCAAGAATTTTCACCAGTACTGAAAAAAGGTTATTACCAGTTAAAGCATCTATAATGTATGTAATTTAATTTAAGTTAATGGATAAATGAATTCATCAATGAATGTGGCGGGGGTCGGACTAAACGCAGGATTCTTAAAAAGTTACCTGATCGTACGAAGGCTATTGAAGCATCTAATGAAAGTACAAGTACTTAAAAAGAAGTACTTTTACGAATACTCCTACCTTTTCAGAGCAATAATTTCCGAGATACACTGACTAAACACGGTTGAAAGTTGCTAGGAAATGGGTCTCTCACGAAAATAGTAGGGCGAGTTCAAACCGTACGTACTACATGTAATCGTACAATGTGTCGTACGAAGGCGATCGATCATCAAACAAGAGTTTGTCGGGGGAGTAACTGTAACAGTGATAAAACAGTAACACCCGTAAGCGCTAATTCCTATACATCTTATGCATCCAGTGACCTTATGAACTCTTGAGTGACTTAAATCGGACAACAGCAAATCTTCTATCACCCACGTGGGGTTAATAAAACAGGGAATTATGCTAACCTTTTTCTTGATTCGACATCTGAATATCTCTGGAAATGAAACGAAATTTTCACGAATACAAAACAGTTTTAAAGCGAGATAAGTAAAAATGCTTGTTTTAACACGGCCTTTCAATGTTTAGTCTACGGGAGCTCCTGCCGGCTGCCTCACTGCATAGTGCGAAATTTTCTCACTTGGAGATGTTAGTTGATTCTGACGGTGACTATAGATAGCAATGACTTTTTTCTTCATTAAAATGTAATGTCCAGTCATTGAGAGCAAGGTTTTTACATTTCAAAAGTAAAGTTTTTACATTAAAGTTTTGAATCTAATTTTTTGAATGAACACAGAGTGGGTGGATTAGAGAGATTCCTATTCTACTTTTTGATAGTTATTAAGAATCCGAAGTTAGAATTTCAATAGCCCAAAAATATTAAGACATTAAATATAGGGGTTCTTTGAGATCTTAGGAGGTGGGGGAGGGGAGTTTGGTATCATTGCATAATTTTTTTGGAAAATATTATATACTTGTTTTTTATTTTTTCGATACGATGTGTATTTCTCCAGATATTCCACTGTCCCGATCTTTTTTACACTCTGTATATGAAATAGACTAGGTTTATGTTCGTTTGCTTGCATTTGCCGGTTTTGCTTAAGGTAACAATCGGTTGGTCGTGTTTGGATGTTGCATCAACAATGGTTGATGAAGTTAATGCTCGCTTTAATGATTCACGTTTTAAGGGGGATAATTATTAAAAAATTTATAAAAAAGGTAAATAAATAAATTTATATAAATAAAAAGGAGCGTTTGCATGTGTGCATGTATGTATTCTATCAGGGAATGGATATTATATTTTAATGAAGAAAAAAACATTTTACCTATGTATAGATAATGCAGAACAATTTTCGTATATTCGGAGCGACCATCCAGCATTTTAATGAAGAAAAAACGTCTTCCTTATGCATAGATTATGCAGAAAATTTTCATATATTCGGAGCGACCACCCACTACTTGTAGATTTGGGTTATTGAGTTATGTAAACATTTTAGGTCTTCCAGCGCCATTTCTCGATATTAGAAATAATTTTTGTGCTATAGAAAGTAATTTTGTTACAATGATCGCTCAGGCAAAATCTCTAAAGCTAATTAGATTATCCCTTGAAGGGGTAAAATTCCAAAAATAATGTAACACCTCTTTCTTTCTTAATTACTTACGAAAGTCCCAAATACCAATTTTCATGGATTTAACTTTAAAAATGAAGGATTTTCAGACAATATTACATCTTCTATTTTTACCCCCTTACCGTATGAATTTCGTAATATCCTTTCTTAGCAAGTCTTTACATTATAAAATTAAACTACAGACTAATTTCTTATGAAAAGCTTCAGTGGTTTGACCTCAGCAGTGATGAATCAGTTAATCAGTCTGGACGTATTATTTTATATTTATAGATTTAGCAATAACGAAGCATTGCCGGGTCCG
The DNA here is from genome assembly GCA_023313115.1 of Rhysida immarginata. Lineage (NCBI taxonomy): Eukaryota > Metazoa > Arthropoda > Chilopoda > Scolopendromorpha > Scolopendridae > Rhysida > Rhysida immarginata. The sequence goes on from JAHWFO010065223.1 coordinate 303,485, forward strand.
CTAGTATTAATTAGGAACCACTATATTTAATGTAGTGTTAAAAAATTTTGGACTTTTGAAATTCTGACTTCGGATTTTTAAAGACCATCACAAAGTAGAAAAGGAATGTCTCTAAGCCCACCCTCTCTTTGTATTCATCCAAAAAAAAATAGATTCAAATCTTTAAAAGTCCCACACTATCAGCGGCAGGATCTGCTAAACAGTTGATTAAGTGAAAACACACCAGGAATTAAGCATTTTTCAAATGCTGGATACAGTCTGAAAACATGAATTAAAAATATTTCAGAGTCGGTATTAGTATTTCAATGTTTTCCTCCTCCCCCGCTTCAAAGGGGGTGGGGGTTGGGTGTCGCATTTGGTATCATCAGTTAGCTTTTAAAAATATTAAACACGTCTTTTTTTGATCTGATGTGTATTTCTCCAAATATTCTACGGTCCTGGTCTTTTTGTTGCACTTGGCCTATAGTGTAGACATATACTGTAGATTACAAATTTACATCCCTATTTTACCCCCTTTGAGCATGAATTTCATAAAATTCTTTTAAAGTGGGTTCCTTCATCACAAAATATACCAACTCTCAAAATTTCATGTAATTACCTTCAGCAGTTGCGGCTTGGCGTTGATGAGTCGGTGAACATCCACTTGAAAAACAATCAATGCATTCAGGGACATGGGTACAGTATTTACAGAATGCAGTCTTCATACTAGATGGGGCAGCAACGCCCGGAAGGTTGAAGGAGGTTCGCCCAGTAAAGGAACTTCTTCGTACACATTGGAGATAAAGATCTTCTATTGTGACACTTTCCAGATGCGTGGCCAGTCCTTTCACCACACATTAATCTACGTGACTTCTGGCTGTGTGGAATTCTGAAGGATCGTGTTATCATGGAGGAGTAAGGAATGCCCTGAAGTGAAAGCCAACATCATCTGTCATGTTGCGGACATTTCACAGGAGACACTTCGTGCTACTGTTAAACATGCTGTCCTGCGTTTCCAGCATGCCATCGACGCCAAGAGTGCGCATTTTGAACAGTTTTGCTAATGGCATTCCAGTACTGCGCATATTGAGTGTATGATCTTGCAGGGATAGCCTATAAGAAACTATCCATAAACAAATAAGGGAATACATCTTCTAGAGTATGCACCTGTTCAAGCTTTTGCTATATTCCATGATGATTAAGGTATATTCCGTCATGAGCCGTAATAACTTGAGAAAATTTTATTTATCATGGTGTTTGTAAGGTAGTAAATATCTTTAGAGATGTTATCCGTATTTAAATATATTAAAAAATTATACAGATCAAAACTGATGCCAATCCTTGGTCAATGTGAACAATATAATTCCGGGCTTGATTACACGTTCATTGACAGAATACAACTCTATTGAAACAATTACATGGTCATGATGCTGTAAAATGGTCTTCCTGTGCGGTGGTTTACGCATGTGGAAACATTGTCTCTGCGATGTTGTTAACCTGGAAAACCCGAATTCTTGTTTAATCTCCGATATACTATGACCCAAATTTCTTGGACCAATTATCATCCCACGTTCAAAGTTGATTACCCACGACGTGCTGTCAGTTCACTATACAACTGTCTTTAACAGACTGGTAAGATATCGCGTCTACACTAGCGCCATACATCTCATCTGCCTGCAACTTTCAGGAAGTCTTTGATGGCACATGTTCATATTTGACAACCTTTACTGTGTCTTTTGGCCACTAAGTGTATCTCTTCATATTTAGCAATAGCGAAGCATTGCCGGGTCCTCATTAGTATAAAATAAAACCACAGCTACTAGATTTCTAGAAAGTAAAGTATTGAATTGAGCAACCACACTACACTTCACTTCACATTACTAGTGGAACCATCATGACATAAAATAAAGATAAAATAGGGCATTTTCTAGGCTAACTCATACTCTATTTTGTTATTCTCTCAGCTTTTAAACTATTGAAGGTAATGGGTCTTTTATATGCATACCTGATAATAGTTTTATTATATTGAAGTCATTTTTGGGGCTAGTGTAGAGTGTGGCTTTTTTAGCTTATAAGTAAATGTGGCCCTGCACGCTACATGCGTCGTTATAAGCTAAAGCACAATCGATCGCGGAGATAATCTCTGAATGTGCAAGTGTTAGTTTAGAGCACGATTGGCGTTTATCATGAGTATAATCTGCAGCAGACATTCTGCACCGTTACAGCAATCCGGCAGCTCTGCAAACCAACATCAACATGGGTGAGTCAACGATTTCAACGGCTTTGTTTGGTTTATTTGGTATTAACGTCCTTTTTAACTGCTATGGCCATTTCAGGACGGCGTTATAGGGGCCGCAAATTTGCCTCGCAAGGGTTCTTTAACGTTCAGCCGGCAAACGAGTACACGGGACCAAGGGCTTTACTTCCCTTCCAAAGGAAGTGCGTGATCTCAGGATTTTCCCCCTGAAAAAATCTTCGTCGTACTCAGCCGGAGTCGAACCCGTGTTCTCGAGCACCAGAGGCGATCACGCAACCACTGAGCTACCGAGGCCGATCGATTTTATCGGAAAAAGATACAAGTTAATGAAGCTTTTTGCACGTCTACTAAGGCACTTTTATTAGGTAAACACGTTTCGAACGGCTTTCAGTTCAGCCATGATGAGCAAAGACGCAATGAACCAACAAGATGAGCAAAGACGCAATTAACCTGCGTGCCTGTGTCGTTTCAGGGAATGTAGAGTAAAACGTGAGAGAAAAGCCTATGTGTCATGGAAGGCATTTGCAATATGGGTGGTTTAATCGCGCAGAAAATGACGTTAGGATTTGGCAACTCGGCATGTGTAGCACGACTAGCATAAAGTTCTTGAATGTTGCTTTAGAAATGTACAAATTATGGCTATACGATTAAGCAGAAAAAAAGCGTAGAGCAAGGTTACATTGCTGCTATAGCAGGTGATGAATTTTACAAATATCAACAATTAAATAAGCCACATTTAGGTAGCACAAACACTAAACATTATATTTACAGAATAGAGACAATACTTAAACACAATTAAATTCTAAAATATTACAAAGACCACCGCACGAAGAGGACTCACGACATCCCAATACTATTATACTTCTTTGGAGTCTTCTTGAAAGAACTTCAGGGATTTGAAAGGAAAAACAGGTGAACCAGGTAAAAAGCACATAAAACACTGCCAGCACGCAGATTTTGAAACACCCATTCTGCCTCGTTCGGAAGGAGGCAGAGATCTTATTGATATAATACGAGGCCTGTCCGGAAGTATCCCGATTGAGGCTGGAAAAAAATACGGTTCGACCTCATAAATGAGCATCGTCTGGAGCAACGCAATTAGCCCAGCGTTGCCGCCATTGGTCGAAACAAGTACGGAATGCGTTCTATGTGATGGCCTAGATCTCCGCCGTCGAATTTTGTGTTGTAACGTCCACATCCTGAAACCTCCAACATTTGAGCGCTTTCTTGAACTTCAGAAATTCAAGCAAGTCGCACGGATCTAGGTCAGATGAGTAGGCAGGCTGCCTGACCTGAGCGATGTGGTATTTTGTCGATTGTGCCGATCCTCATTAAAGCGTTTGACCCATTCAAAAACGGGTCATAACACTCCGATTGTACGGCTCATAACACTCCGTTGCGGTTTTACAATTATAAAACAAAATTTGATGCAATGTCATTGCTCAAAATTTTCTGTCATTTTCACCATGCAACGAGATAAGAAAAACAATTACAACAATTACACGCGGCCCTCTTAACAGTTGCATATGTCATTACGTCCTCAGCAGAAATGTCGTCACACGATCCGGATAGGAAAAACGTGCAGCGAGTTCTACTTATATTTGCAGCCTCAATCCAGATACTTTTCGGGCTGGCCACGTAGATCTATACCACAAACAGACTCAGTCACCTAGAAAATTCTTTCACTCTCAGCAGCTTAAATCGTCATTGCGTAAAGAATTTCCATGGCTGATACAAAATACACACGTTTGGAGAATAGCGTGTAGAAATCTCACAATATTTTCACAATATACTCTAAGCTTCAATCAACTTTTAGAAAGTAACTCTTTGGCAGATATACTTATGACGCATCAAATTCTGTTTCAGTAAAGTCTCTTTATAAAAACATAAGGAACCCTGATTGCTATAATAAAACCATATTATTAAGGCACATTTATTTAATAAATTTTCGATGATTTAGCTGATGAGGCTTGCAGGAAATGGCACATCCCAGAGGAAACCGTTCATAACATCATATTGCAGCTGCAAAATGCTCGCGCTAAAAAAACGTTTATAACATCATCACAGTCTTTTTACACATACACTGCTTTGCAATGAAATTGCCCCACCCACAAGGAGTTATCCGAATGAGCCAAAAGTACGTATACAGCAAGAGATACATTTGAACACACCTTTATTACGTTATGGAGCCAAGACGTGCACTCGTTTGTACAGGGTGTCCCAACGGAAAGCGGCATCAGTAGGTTGTGGCACCACCTCTAGCGGCGATGCATTGTTTCCGCCGCAGGTGTAGGCGATCATAGAGGTGGCAAATGCCATCTTGGGGTACTTCTGTCCAGGCTTGGTGAACCTGCTGTGTTAGTTCATGGAGATTGCGGGGTGATCGTAAACGACGTCCCAACATGTCCCACAGGTACTCTATTGGCGATTGGTCTGGGAACCTCGCGGACCATGGAGACATGCCATGCTCTGGTTGCTGTGTGCGGTCTGGCGTTATCCTGCTGAAAGGCTGTGCCCGGCATGATGTGCAGAAAGGGTAGTAATACGTGCTGCAGAATCTCTGTGACGTACCATGCTGCTGTCAGGGTGCCTTGGATGGTGAGTAAAGGTGTACTGGTATCGTAGATGATGGCACCCCAGACCATGATCCCGGTCAAATTTATTCAAATTATAAGATACGGTATTAATAGTCTTGTCAATTATAATATATGAGGAATAGTCTTGTCAATAATTATAATTCCTGGTTGTTATTACAAAGTTTCATTTTTTGGTTGTTAATACTTTATTATTCAATGTTTAATTTTTGCTGTTAATAGTATATGAAGTTTTACATTTTGTTTTGTTTATTTTGTTTGATGACCCCCTGTTGCCTATTTATCGGTCTTTCGACGATACTGGCTACAGAGGGTACATGTTCCCTTTTTTGGTGTATTAATTAATAAATAAAAAATAAATAAATAAATAAATAAATAAATAAATAAATAAATAAATTATACATAAAAAATCCAATTTGTTATGACCTCTTTGTTAATGCGTTGAGAATTTGCCTATCGTAGCAGTTCCACATTTGGGATACCTAGATCCGGTCCTGATTACAGATATTCTAAGAATTACTCTCACAAAAATCTTGTAGAAAACTTATTATTTTTAAGGTGAAAAGAATTGTCATCGGAGAGATTAAATACGTGAATTTTCAGTAGATTTGTTGCTAATGCTTTTGTGTGCAACTGATTAGCACATTATATCATAAGCAGCTTCTAATTTATTTAGCGAATAATTTTGTATTTAAATATGATTTTGAGTAAGAAAGAGTATATATTAATTTTGAATCAGCTAGCATTTGAAAATATAATTAATCTCTATTCAAAATCTGAATAACATTCGAGAATTTTGTTCATTACGAAATATAAACTACAAATGAAAAAAACAAAAAGTACAGTAGAGAAATCTGATAATTATTTCGTGATTGACATAATGCTAAATTAATTCTAAAGTTTTTTTATTTTTTCAAAATTCTAATATATGTGTTTTACATTTATGTAAATCTTGGCTCACCTGTTGAAAGTAATGGATCCGTCGTTTGCATCATTCGTGATGGGGTTTGAAGCATTAATTACAATATCTTCGGTAGGCTCTCTTTCTTCGCCATCGGATAAATTTGTAAAAGAATCTGTAGGGATTTTCGAGGATCTCTCTAAATGGCCGATTTCACACGATGTTTCACCTAGGCTCACTGCAAATATAAAAATCAATATGATAGATCCTCAAATATTTCGGTTGAAAATTACACTAACAAGGGAATCCCACATTGCCTATCCGCTTTAAAAATGGAGTCCTTGTATGGCTATGTGAGCTCAAATTGTTTCGTTTTCGTGGTTTATTTTGAAAGAATCAAAATTTCGCATTCTCTTATTTTGCAAGAATCTATAGTAGCTATATTTCAATTTGGTGGAAATCTGTGACATACACGTTGGAGGGATTCCCTTGTAAGTGCTCCATTATGTTACAACGTTTTTGGGGTGGTAGGTGATGGACATAATATTCCGTTCCGTTTACAGTTTTTCGAATTATAATTTTATAATAACATAAGTTGGTGACATTTAATGATAATACAGCTTTCTACCCTTTTGATCTTTCTAAACTGAACTTTGTTTCGTGGGGCTGTGTTTGAAGCATCCTCTATAAAGAAAATACTTACTGAGAAAAATTTAGTCATAAGCTTAATTGCAAAAGCGCTTGTATCGCGGTTGATGGTTGCCAATTAAAAAACTATACAAGTTGTAAATGGACGACGTTTCACAAATTTAAGGATATGTAGAGGATGAAACTCTGAGCAAAAAAGTCTAGTCGCGTTTTTCGATCTGTGGCTCAGTTTAAAATTTCCAGCGCTTTAAAGTTCGGTATCAGTAAGGAATATCGGAATCGGTATCGGCCAGCGTGATTCTAAAAGGTCGTGCCCAAATGAAAAGGCAGGTAGAGGGTGAAATTCTGAGCTAAAAAGTCTAGTCGCGTTTTTCGATCTGAGGATCCGTTAAAAAGTTATAGCGCTAAGTTAAAAATTGCTCAGCAAGACAGATTTCCGGAAGTGACGTCACGAAACTTTAAAGCGCTATAACTTTTTAACGGAGCCTCAGATTGAAAAACGCGACTAGACTTTTTTGCTCAGAATTTCACCCTCTATCTGCCTTTTCATCTGGGCACGACCTTTTAGAATCACCCTGGCCGATACCGATACCCTATATTCCTTACCGATACCGAACTTTAAAGCGCTATAACTTTTTAACGGAGCCACAGGTCGAAAAACGCGACTAGACTTTTTTGCTCAGAGTTTCATCCTCTACATATCCTTAAATTTGTGAAACGTCGTCCATTTACACCATGTATAAATAAAATCATGTAAACATTCCAAGGAGGAGCTTTAGCAGTGAAGCAGAAATACATTTATACATATATTAAATAATATTAATCCCCCCTCCCCTTCCCCCCGAATAGGGTAAGGCAAGTAGCAGATCCTGAAGTCATCTATTTTTACCCCTTTATCTACACTTTTTACTTTCCCCAAGTATTTTAATCAAAAATTAATTTTCTCGAACGTAATATGTAGAAAATGTAAAAAAGCTCGTATTTCCTTTCCTTTCTCATCATTTCCGAATTATGATATATCACAAGCCATATGTTAGCATATTCTAAAGACCACGTGACTACCACCCCTGCAAATCCGACCCCAATGGAATTCCTGGGTCTATACTTTATAGCAATGTAGATCTTGCTAGAGGAATCTGGATACTGAATTTCACGCCTTTACATACCTAAATAGCACAAAGATATATTGTACTCTCTGAATTCCACCCCCGTAATTCCGACCCCAGTGTACCAATCAAAACCAAACTACTAATGGTTGATCTGGAAGAGTATGATAGCCATGACATAATTGTTCAGAGATGAAGCAAAATTTTTCTGAGTATTCCAGAAACACACCGTTCATACGATGCTCTGCAGCATACTCTTATCTTCTTTGATGGCGAGGATGCAGATGGACATGCCCATAGGAAGCTACATTCCGAATTTCAAGCTTCTACCCCAAAAAATGTAGAAATTATGAAGAGGTACACAGTTAAGACATTATAAAACCCATTCTTCGGCTACTTAATAATATAGATTATGAGCACTTGAGCAATCGTGCGTTCACAAAGCGATTTCACGTGCGCGCGCCGATGTCAGTAATGCTTAAAAGATATACAGAAAGTAACAATGTATTCCTTCTTGATAAATCGATTGTTATATGGCATGCCATTAGCTTGGTATTCTTTACACTCACTGTTTTAGCACGTGATTTCGACTTGAAGGGGTTCACGAAAAATTCTAAAAAGTTGATATGGCCGAGCTAAGACTATGATGGTCATATTTCTGAAAACAGAATTTGAAAAAGTTAATCCGTTTTCAAGTTATCGTGCAAACGGCGGACGGTCGGACGGATACATGTACAGACCAAGGGAGCATTCTTATAAGTAGCTTTTATGCTAAAGCTCCTAACAAAGACTAGTCAATATAAATAACTTCTCGAATTACTGAAAACCAATTTGAGATATTATTTAACTTTTTGGGGATTATTCTGTTTACCTACAACTGTAATTATCCCAGGTAACGCCGGGTGACTCTGCTAGTCTATATAAATAAATAAAATCTTGTCAACATTCCAAGGAGGAGCTTTAGCAGTGAAGCAGAAATACATTTAAACGTTTATTAAACAGAAATTAATACCCACCCCCCCCCCCCCCCACCTCCCGAGTAGGATAAGGCAGGTCATCTATTTTTACCCCTTCATCTGCACTTTTTACCTCTCCCCAGGTTTTTTTAATCAATAAATAGATTTTCTCGAATGTAATATGTAAAAAATGTAAAAAACCTCGTATCTTCTTTCCTTTCACATCATTTCCGAACGTATGATATATCACATGCCATATGTTGCCATAGTTCTGAGGACCAAGTGACTGCCACCCCGCAAATCCGATCCCACTGGAAGAATTGGGCCTAAACGTCATAGTAATGTAGATCTTGCCTAGAGGAATCTGGATTCTGGATTTTACGCCTTTACGTACCTAAATAGCACATAGATATGTTGCCCTCTCTGAATCCCACCCCCTAATTCCGACCCCCTTATACCAATCAAAACCAAACTACATAGTGCAGATGGACCTGCACATAGTAGGCTACCTTTTTGACGTAGTAAAGGCAAAAAAAAGAATACTATAAGAAAATATTATAATACTATAATAGATGTAACAGGTTTTATTTTATACCTTAATTCTTGATTTAAGAATTTAATTCAGAATTGAAAAAACAGTCACACATTTTCAACGAAATTAATTAAAAGTTCGTTACTGATTCTATATTTAAAAATTAGCTCAGATATTTGATAAATAAATTGCTACTTTCAAACTGGAATAAAAAGGAAATCTTAGACTTTTTATAATAATGTTTTATGTTTATTATAGTAGTGATCCGTTTGGTTAATATTGATTCTATTTTTATATTTTGGTTTTTGTTGGGTTTTTTTTTATTTTAAGTTTATTTTTTACCCGCTCTTCTAACAAAAATTTGAAATAAATACATGCACTAATAAATGCATAGAATATTGTCAATTTAGTAAATAACTTCAACATAAATGTTTTTACTCAATACAAGAAACTGGAAGAGAAACTTTTCCTCAATTAAATCTATAGTTTGTTATTATTTTTTCCTTAAACTGGGATTGAAATATAATTATACAACTGAAAATTTGCATTCGCCAACAAAGAGACTGTGAAAAAAGTTTGTCGCCGAGATTGTAAGACGATTGGGCTCGAATGTAACTTTTTTATAATCAGAAATTGCTATTATAGTGACAAAAAATAATCGTTATTAAATAAAAATGAAAAATAAAATAATAATTAACAATTAACAAAATAATTAATAAATAATAAGTAAAATCAAAATAAAACTAAAAATATAAAATCAAATAAAAAGCTGACGTTTCGGATAGAGACTATCATTTATCAAAGCAAAAAGGATAATTCTCTAAAGGCAATTAGAATATGAGAGAATTATCCCGAAGTTATGAAAAAAAGTACAATCGACAATCGAACAGTGAAGTGAAAAGATAGACGCGAGTGGACCAGGAGCCAAGCTCACTTTGCACGCTCGCCCAAAGAGTAAACCAGAGGAGGTACACTGAACTGGGTGAGAAGCCTGATGAACCTCTTAAGTCCTCCAGAGAAGAAGTCCCCAGAAGGAACGACAGTCAGATTGTAGATTGACGAATAGGATCCCCAAAAATCAGCAGGATCTAAAAGATTCATTCGATTCCGCAATTTATTTTTTGCGCAAGTAACGTGAGAAAAAACGCATTCTACAAATGCGTTGGAAAACGGCAGTAACAATGCACTTAAAGCCAATTGAAGCGACTCTTAAGACCATGATACATTTCTCTCAAACCTGTGAGCAACTTTGCTTGTTTAGCATTAGTAGCCTGAAAAGAAGCATTAAACCTTTCAGATTGTTTAATGATAGGATATAAAAATTAAAAATAAAGCTTATTGCTTTCATCACATAGCATATCTTTAAGCATGCGTGCAATAAAATAAGATTTTTCGTTCATACACAAAGACATAAAGGGCCAGTTCATTATCTACTTTCCCAAATGAGTATTCTTAACTGAGTCGACAGCAACAATGGACTTGTATTTTTGAGATGAGCAGCATTTGGTTACAAAAATTTCATTATATTGTTGCAGAACACTTAGTATGCCTTTAACTCATACCATTGAACAAGAACGACATAAATGCATTTTCCGCAAGCAGTATTCGGGAATGAACCACCCAACCACCTACAACCTGACCTGCCTACAAAGAACCAACTGGAATGAAATCAGGCTGGAGGTTTGTTTGTTTTTTTGATTGGGAATCGGAATCCAATGATCCCCCATTTGGGAAAAATCAGGGGAAAAATGAATAAAATACTAAAAAAAGCCAGATTTGGCCAAAAATGGGGGAAAGCCAGACCCTGATTTTTAGAAGCCAACTCAGGAAGAAAACAGCCAGTTTGGCCAAAAAAGCCAAACCTGGCAACCCTGTATCACTGTTCCTTTACTGGACACAGTAACCAATCCGGTTTCAATATTTGGCGCTGGTCTCCCATTGGTGCTTTATTTATTAATTCTACCCGATAAATAAGGTGAAGTCAGGACCAGTTGTAAGTTCCGAAGAGGAAGGACCATTCCAATCCTCTGGTTTCAGATATTCTTGAGCATCCGCTCACCTTTAGAAGCCTCCTTAGACATCGCAGGCCTCGTCACATACTGGACGTCAATTTCGATGACATCAAAAAGCCGATCTTCACACTCTACTGGATCACCTGGCTCTTCCACGTCCTATCATCAATCAGCAATCAACTTTATCGTCCTGTTAGGAAAGGACTCCTCCGTATCCTGTGAATGACTTAACCAGGTTCATCTGGCTTCTTTCCTAATTCAGCGTATTTCTTTTGGCTATAATACTGGATGAGTATGGCAATGTAAGCATAGCTTCCAGACCGCTCGTTTTGTTTTTCTTCCCTGCGCTGTTCGATTGTCGATTGTCGACCAGTTGCTAGTAGGTTGCTACAGACAGTGTCAATTCGATAAGGGCTCCAGAATCAGGGTTGCCAACTTAGGAGGATTCCCCCCAGATTTAAGGGGAAAAAAATTTTAAAGGGGATAAATGGGGGAAAAATTTTTGAGGGGGGAAATTTGGGGGGTAAGGGTTGGAAATATTAGCTTAAATTGCAACAATGAAATTTGAATTTTTAACCGTCGGTTGTCAATTTGATACTCGTATGACATGCATCAATTACAAGAAATTGTAATTTGTTCGTATTAGTTCTATCACGTGGCCAGGAGATCCCACACATGTGGAGATACAGCGACGATATGAGTGTTTCCCCACCGCGGACTACAGGTGGCGCCACAGTCAGAACAGGCTTCAGCCAATCAGGAGCGTGCATTTGCGCACGAGCAGATGGGATAGTCCTTTGGAATATGTAAACAGGGTGCAACATGGAAGGACCAATCATTGAAAACATAACACGTATTGGGTCGTTGGCAGTTTCAGTGGAGGCCTTTCAAGGGAACAAGAAGCCAGTGTATCCATGGACTGCGCTTCGCACACGTATCCATGGGCTACACGGAAGATCCTCGTTGTAAGTCAAGAGATTGCCCCAAGATCAAAGAACAAGATCAAAGTGCATCAGATATGGTGGACAGCACACATCAAGCTACACGAAATGTCCAAAATACCCCCAGGATCAAAGAATATCTAGTTCTAAAGTGACAGCAGGCAAATCCTATGTTGCCGCTGTGTCTTTGCCGGAAGATAAAGGACTCAACATCAACGACCCACCAGGTATGTATAAACAATTAGGACGTAGGAGATATTTTTTTACTTAGGGGAGAAACTTTATGGTGCCATGAATGATGAAACATACCTAATACAGGGTGGTGCAAAGCTCAGTGGAACTCGTTGGTTTGAACGCCAGTCAGTTGTTTCTACAATCATTTCTCAGTGGGAAGTACTTCACTTCAAACTTGCAAAGGAACGTGACAAGTTCTACGCTGGGGAACAGTTGCTCAACATAATGAATTTCCCGGCATATCAGAGCTTATCTTGTATTTCTTAGTGTACAATGTTTCAAGGTGAAAATATTAAAACTCTTAAAATGTTAGAAAATTTGTACTTGCTGTACAGAAACATTCTTAAAAGACTTATTGTACCAAATCGGTTAGCGAAAATCAAAAATGAAGATGAATTCCATTTTTCTTTTAAAGAACATACTAAGCACTCCTATGGAATGTATTTTGGTTATAGATTTAAACTTGTGACAAATTTAATGAAAAAAATGAAGCTGATGATGTATGAGAGAAATGCAAGCATTTCATTGTAGTTTTTTTGCCACCTTCTTTTTGTCCTAGAGAAGGTTAAAATCTTGAATCCATTAATAGCAACTAGACAATCAAAACCTCCAATCAAATTGACTTAGTGTTAATTTTACATCGCTTCAGGAATAGTTCTGACCAAATTGAGACAGAATGGTTAAATATTTCCAACATAAATTGGGTAACTAAATTTGGCTCTGGGCCATTTTGGGCTGAAGTTATTAGCAATAAAGATTCAGCCGGAAACCCAAGATTTAGCCATGTTGGTGCATTAGCTGTTAGACTGTTATCTTTACCCTTGTCATATGCTGCAGTGGAAAAGCATTTTCAACTCTGTCAGTCATACAAAAATAAACTAAGAAATAAAAAGTCAATTGAAATGAAAAGCATTAATGATGGTGCGTTATTTTTTACGCAAGAGACATTTAAATTGCACTTAATTCAATCTAAGTGAACGTATGATCAAGTCATTTAATCAAAATATGTATAATCATATTTCAGGCGTGACGGAAAATAATGACGTTATAACTTTAGAGTCATTTTTTTCCAGTTAAAATATTGTTGTTAAATTTTGTATAATGTTAAAAAATTACTGCTTTGAAACCTATTTCAATTATGTCAATAAATGATTTTAACATAGTTTCATGATTATTCAATAAAATTTGAATTGTCACTTTTAATCCCATTAATTAAAACATCATTAATTTTAGAGGGAAAATATGCGGGATTTTTGTAATAAATAGGGAGTTTCTAAGGGATTTTGTATGTAATCAAGGGGGTACTTTCTGTTTCGACTTGACAACACTGAGTAGCCTCTACATTTTAATTATTCAATGAAATGTAGGTCACATTATCCGATGAAATTAACCGATTATCGAAGATCACAAGCTGCATGGTAATACCATTGACACGAATGCTAAGCACCAAAATCAACGGTTCAAACCAAACACCGTCATTGACATAAGTCTACAAAAAAACGTACTTGCACAGTAACAGAATCGGTAAACATTCTTGCCATTTCAACATTGTTGGATCCTAGGTTTAAAAATATTCATGTTGAAGATGCTCTAAAGCCATAAAAAGCATCAAAGATTTAATGATGTTAGATACGAATATCGCCAAGAATATAGAAAACATCACTGAGAATGAAAACGTCAGTAATGAGACTGAATTTAATTCATGGAGTGACCATTACAAACTAGTGCAAGAAAAAAACATCCAGACCATCCAACTCGGATTGAGACAGATATGCCTTCAGAGCTAAGTGTGTTCTTGAAAAATCCCCTCAACAGCTTAAAAGAGGAGCTGTTACAGATATGGCATGAAGTTGATTCTGCCTTCCCAACACTTAAGCCAATCGCCATTAAATATTTATCATGTCCAGCTACATCTGCAGCGGCAGAAAGGCTTCTTCCAAAGCAGGAATTGTAATATCTCAGCAGAGAAATAAGTTGAAGGGCGAGTTAATATCAAAATTATTATTTTTACAGTCAATTGATAAAAAATTATGGGATGTTTAATTTTTGTATGTTTATAAGAATTATAAAAATAAACCTTTTGCTTGCTTACTACATGTTTAAATGTCTTGTTTCACTTCGCAAATTTGCATTATTATGGCGTCGATAATATCGAACATCGATGGTTTAAGTTCAGCAATTATCGGTTATCGATGACGTGCCAGCGATTTTAACATCGCCCATCCCCTGTGTTGCCAACTTTTTTACTAATTCTCCCCCCAGATGTCGTCACCCATCCCCCTCAAATTCCACCAGAATTTTTGAAAACCCTCTAAATATCCCCCCAAATTCAAAAATAATAAAAACAATGCTTTTTTTTAAATTTCATTTTATTTATATGAAAAAATACAATGACAATTTAAACATTTAGTGTTTCTAGTACATTTTCTAAACAGTCAGCTTCTATGGCATTCAGTTTGTGATCATACATTGTCTGATTGAATTTTGGTATATGGATGTAGTAGGTTCAATCTGAACACAATTAATTCCTTGTCGTTTAAGTTGGTATCTTATGGTCATCACTGAATGAACAACTTCAAGTGATACTTTGTTTCTTATCTTTGTTTTTACCAAGCCATATTCTGAAAACGCTCTTTCTACAGCAGCATTGCTGATTGGTAAGCTTAAGGCTTTCATAGCCAACTTCGACAATTCACTGAATCTTTGGTGGTTTGCTGAGTCCACAACTTTTTTACTTCAGCCCAAAACTTTTCTGCAGCATCTACATTTGCCCACTGTTTATTGTTTAAATTAGCCCACTGGATCTCAATTTTGGAAATTTCTGCAGGAGAAAAGCCTAATTGCATTGCCAAGCTCTAATAGATGGTTTCACTTGGGAAGTTGCAACCGAAGGATTTAGTATAGAAACTTGTTGCAAAAGGGCAATGTTTGATGGAAGCCTCTGCTGAATTTGTTTGCAAAGTGTAATTATGAAATCTCTACATCTGCTTTTTACATCATTAACTTCACATTCTGGCAATGAATGTGAAACACATTCAAAATCATAACCAAAATAAAGGTAGGAGTACTTACAGATCCGGGAGGCGTGGTTCTAAGTCCGATGAAGCTGATTGCCAGGTTTTGAAAACGGAAAGTGCTACAGCGCCATCTGAATTATGCTACTTTATGCTACAGACCCATCTCAATTATGCTACGCTTTATGCTACACATAAGCCTGTCATAAATGACAACTGTGTTTGCCAAACACAAAAGAAATAAACCACTACTTATAATTTAAACCTTCTATTAATAACAAAGTTCTAAATTTATGCATTGATACATTCAAAAGTTTCATTTTCATTAATATTTTGATACATATCGTTATTTAAACTTGATAACATTTCAGTTGATGGTGTAGCCAAGGTAAACGATAGCGCTGCCAAAGCCATCGGGTCCTATTTCTCTCAGCAATCAAGCGTTGGATTCCTGGAGTGAGCATAATTCGATGAACGGGCTTGTTTACCAGTGGATAGACACTATCTTCAGAGGGACTGTTTATTCGCCTGGTGATGGCTTCAACACGTCGATCAATGTCATCCATACTGTTTCTCCATGGAGATCGCAGTCGTGGTCCTTGAAGATTTCTTTGAAGAGCTTCAGTCTTGCTGATGTCGACATTGTCAACGAGGATCTTTGGTGCAGCCCATGGATACGCATCCGAATCGCAAGCAATTGTAACATTATAGTAGCTTCTTGTTCCCTCAACTAACACTGCCAGTGGCCCGATACGACTGATGTCCCTCAATGACTGGTAAATTGAAGAATTCCAGAAACCCAGTCATTGAATTCCATCGACAATCGAACAGTGAAGTGTACATTTCTACGGGTGGGACAAAAGCAGTGCTTTCACGAAGTTCTTTCCTGGACTTCTTATTTTTCACGCCAATCCAAGGGTTGCCATCAGTAGTAGGGCCATCTTCTGTTTTCCTTTTGCGATTGGGGTCGTCCTTGCTCCCACATAGTACCAGTGGTAAGGAGGCGTCCATGTACTCCTCCTCCTTCTCCAACTCAGGAGTTGGTTCAATATTGGGACTGCCAGCCGAATCCTTTAAGTAAAACTAACCTTTGTTCTTAAAAGTTCTTATCTATTTCTGTCATCAATTGTTGGCATAAATCATTCTTTAGTGCTGCCTGCTTTTCAATGATGATGGCATCAAATGCAACAAAACGCTTGTCTCTCGTGATGACGTCATTGTATACGAACTCGTGGGAGAACTCTCCTTCATTTGGCATACTGAAGCCGCTGTTAGTAACCTGCTTAGATGTCGTGCTTAGATGCTTAGATGTCGTGCTTAGGTCCCAACGCCAGGGACCCCGAAGAATAATGACCGTCGTGATGTATTGGTTTACGGGAATATTAATTCCAACGCCAGGGACCAGCACATAAGACGTAACAGAAGGTGAAAATCGCCCTGAAAAGGGCGCACCGTGAGATGAGAACAATGAGATGATACCTGGAATGAGAGTGGAAGAGCTAGTCCGCCCTGATCGTCGTCCGCACTCCTCTAACCGATTTCCATGCAGAGATTTCAGGATTTGTATATGCTATTATCAATCTCCACTAACCAATCACTGCAAACAACCGTGCTGTCTATAAGAGCCCACTGGCTTAAGTGCTTTGTAATACGCAAGTATAGTACTATCAGTGACTCGTGATGACATACCATGCTTCTGGTATCTGGATTGTGTCAAAAGTGCTACAAAATCGCAAAATATGCTAAAAAAGTGCTACCATTTCAATTATGCTACGATTTATGCTACGGCCTCTTTTAAGGCCTCAAATATGCTACCGTAGCATCAAAACTGCTATATCTGGCAACACTGGCTGGAAGTCCGTGGTGAGCTTAAGTTACAGATGAGCTTGCTGAAGCGTTTATTACCCTCGACAGTCGACTATCGAACAGTGTACTGAAAAGAAAGACGCGAGTGATCCAGGAGCCTAGTTCACTTTGCACGCTCGCCCAGTAAACCAGAGGAGGTACACTGAACTGAGAGAGAAGCCTGATGAACCACTTTAGTCCTCCAGAGAATAAGTCCCAAGAAGAGACGAGAGTCAAATTGTAGATTGACGAATAGAGTCCCCAAAAATCAGCAGGATCTAAAAGATCCAATAGTTGGGGAAGATGGCCTTGTGAACGTCATCAAAGCAGACATCCAGGATATGGCGGGGTCTTCGAAACCAGAGGGGACCCTTAACAACGAGTGGATGGTCCAGGATACCAGAAACCAGGGTGTTTTCATGATTCTCTATCTTGGGTAGCATGTTCTTCATAAAGGTGCCTATGTGGGTCATCCCCAAATCCTCATAGATATAGCGGTTGTTGGCAACCCTTCTGTCAAGTTCGGCAATGGACCGGAGAGCAATATTTTGGAAGATCTGAAGATCCTTCCACCTAGATTTGAAAATAGAAGCCCAAGCAGGCATTCCATGAAGTAAAATAGTGCGAATCACAACCTTGTATATCAAGAGTTTGTTATCCACATCAAGAGCTCTGTCTATGACGATTTGGGGATGACCCACATAGGCATCTTTTTCCAGACACTTATAAAGAACATGCTACCCAAGATGGAAAATCATGAAAATACTCTCGTTTCTGGTACTCTGGACCATCCACTCGTTATTAAGGGTCCTCTCAGGTTTCGAAGACCCCGCCATGTCCTGGATGTCTGCTTTGATGACGTTAACAAGGCCGTCTTCCCCAACTACTGGATCTTTTAGATCCTGCTGATTTTTGGGGACTTATTCGTTAATCTACAATCTGACTCTCGTCCCTTCTTGGGACTTATTCTCTGGAGGACTAAAGAGATTCATCAGGCTTCTCTCCCAGTTCAGTGTACCTCCTCTGGTTTACTCTTTGGGCGAGCGTGCAAAGTGAGCTTGGCTCCTGGACCACTCGCGTCTTTATTTTTCACTCCACTGTACGATCGTCGATGGAGTGAACTACAGTCGTTTCAGAATGTTACCCTGAGGTCCATTGCCCAGCTTGGCAGAAGGATGGTGAAAAACCAATCCATTCACTTGGATTTAAACATGGCCCATATCGGAAAGTTTTTACAGGACCTCCTTTTGATTATGATACAGAAGATAAAGACTTAAGACAAAGTTGTGAATGAGATACTGAAGAACTCAATGAATATGAACTAGTATTCGAAGTATCGTAAACCGAGGCACGTTTTTGACGTCAATTTTGAAGATATTAGCAACGTTTCTTTCCCGGACTACTGGAGTTGTGACAATCTTCCCTTTCGCTGTATTTTATTTTATTTCGTTTGTATTTTGTTTCTGACAATCGTCAATCTTATTTTCTTTTTTATATAAGGTGGAAGACCGCTTGGGTTGATCAGGCTTCTTGACTACCTCAGTGTATCTGGAATTTATACTGGTTCGATGCGCTTTGTGAAAGCGCTGCTTTCGTCCCATCTGAAAAAATGTACACTTCACTGTTCGATTGTCGATTGTCGTGCAGCAGCATCAGTAGTCGATCGACAAGCAGTAGCCTAAATATTTTAGAAGACTTCGCAATTGTATGTAGACTTCACAGTTTTTAGGTTTATCATCTCTGTTTGTTTTTCTTTTCGATATCTTAAAAGCTAGCAGGTAATTTTTTTTATTTAATTTTATAATGCGAATGGATTAGAATAGAAGTGGTTACTTTATTCAAATATTGTTGGTTGTTCCTACAGTATAATGGGTAAATGGGCGAAATATAAAAAAAAAATTACAAAAAATCATGGGAAAAAGAAAAGGAATTTATAGGATGGCTAGAAGTATGTTCAGGTAAGTTGCATAAAAGCTTTCTTTTCCTGTTATCTTATGCACTATGCGGAAGACCAAACTGTTTTTAATGATTCAGATGATCCTTCGTATGCATACTGTAAAGTATGCAAAAAACGTCTAAGGGCTCAACAAAACAAACGTTTCAAATTTTGAGTCAATCTTATTGCCATTAAACAAAGTAGATTTAGGATTTGAATTTTTGCAAGAGCTGCAAAAATGTGGAAAAGTGTGAATAATATCAAAACTCCTCTCCGAAATAGAATGGACGCAATCATTAGAATAAGAACACAACTTCAAAGTGAAAATAAATGTTTGCAATTCTTTAATTCCAACTAATGAAATGTTAACAAGATTTAACAATTCAATTTACAGCGATGTCTTTAATCTTTGATTTTGATTTATATTTTTTGTAGAATTTTTGAAGAATAAAACTTTGTAATTTCTATTGTATGGCTTATTTGTATTTTGATATTGTTCAGTAATGATTGGAAGCTTACATCATGGACATAATGTAGATTTGCGGAATTCCCACATTCTGGAAAGTCAGGGAAATGGGAAGTGGTCAGGGAAAAAGGGCTATTTTAATGCATTGGCCGATTTTGGGTACTAAAATTCCCCAATTGGGCGACCGAATAGTGCTTGAACCTGGCAACCCTGTAAATTAGTGTCCGGCACTTCGATGTACTAACATATCGATGGTTTAACAATTCATCCATTAATCGTCAAAACAATAAGGAGCAAAAATATACTTACCTCCGCTTAATAAATGCTATTTTAATAACCTTGGGTTTTTTATCAGCTAGTTTCACATTGTGTTTCAAGTGAATAACAGAAAGCGCAACATGAATATAGGATCTGGTGTATGGAAATATTTTGACAAAATTAGCAAGGAGGAAGCAAATCTAATGTATAGCAGAGCAACCATCCAGTACCCACAATTCAAGAGGCGGGACTTCAAGAGCAGGTCTTGTTCTTCTCAAACAATCAACAACATCAATTCTGAATTAATCCATCTACTTGGTAGTGATGTTGTATCTAATCAAGATAATGCAATTTTAAAGCACAATTTTGCAATCTATCTTTAAGGCATACTTAGATATTCCTGCTTCTTTACCTACAGCAGATCCATTAAAGCTATGGAGTGAAATGTAACTCTCCAATTAGCATGTTTATCAGATAGCAATACAGGCATTATCTGTTCCATGTACTTCAGTACCTGCAGAACGTCCTTTTCCAAAAGCAGGAAATCTTATAAATGCTAAACGTTCCACTCTAAAACCACTCTAAAACGTTCCACTCTATAACGTTCAAAATGGAAGCAGTTTCCATTGTCATCAAAGATGCTGATGTTGGAGAAATCAGGTTTACTTCCCTATACAACCCACCCAGGCACAAGTTAGGCCCTCGCGACTTAGATGAACTACTGTCTGGGCCCACCCCAGTCGTTATGGCGGGTGATTTGAATGCGAAACACCCACACTGGAACTCCAGATGCACTAATCAAAGTGGCTTGGTACTTTATAAGGTACATGGTAGATCAGATCGACACTTCCGTTATTGGCCCTCTTCAAGATACATACTACTGTGATGACTCACCCGCTAGTGACGTGCTCAAATATTTTTCAAAAGCTACAATATTTTTACAGTAAATGCCTTATCATCTCATCACCTACCAGTTGCACTAAATTTTGAGGATAAATATCGGCCTGAGAATAAATCTTCGTTATAAGCAGGACTGGAAATTTTTTAGAGAGAACGAGGGTAACATTCCCTATCAGGGTCCCGTCACCAGCAGTGACATTGACGAAAATATCAAAAAGGTCACTCACTCCATCAAGATGGCTACAAATGCTAGTGCTATTCCAGTGGATTGCAAGCGGCCAGACTTATCTGGAACTTCCTCCCTCCATCAGGCAACTCATCCACGAAAAAAACACCTTCAGGAGACTTTGGCAGCGTACCAGGTTTCTCCACTTAAAGACGAAGTAAGACAGGCTATCCCGCAAGGTAAGTGATCAGATTAAGGATTTAAGGAATCAAAGATGGAACGACAAAGTTAAAACTCTGTCCTTCCAGGATAACTCTCTGGAGTATGGTCAGGGCCCTTAAAAGCAACAGGACTATTGTTGTCCCTCCTCTGCTTACAGAGGGTGGCGATTTCGTTAGTAATGACCAGGACAAAGCACAAATTATCGCCGATTCACTAATGAGCCAATTCTCTACGCCCAAAGAGGATGATCTGGTCAATATCACTAGTGAGATCAAGGAAGTGTGTGATAGGTAAGGCCACACACAGCGCCCTCTTGGCTCTCCTGATGTCATTGGCACCTCTGAGATATTGGACATCATAAAGCGCCTGAAAAGCAAAAAGGCAGCCGGTATCGACACCATTACCAACAGTTCTTTCAAGAATTTACCTCCCAGTGTTCTCTGCATATCACCAAGGTCATGAGTGACTGCTGGCTTAGCGGCCATTTCCTTAGTGCCTGGAAGGACTCAGTCATCATCACCATTCCTAAACCTGGACTGGATCCTGCTCTACCCACAAGTTATAGGCCCATTAGCTTGTTGCCTATGCTTTCGAAGGTCTTTGAGCGGACTATACTCAAGAGGTTCAACGAGTACTGCGAGGTAAACAACCTCATTCGTAGTGAGCAATTTGGCTTCCATCCAGGCCACTCTTTGTCAGCTTCAGTTATGGAAGCTCGTTGCTGATTTAAACGGTCCTCTCAACTTCTCTATGTTTGGTGGTCTCGTTTTCCTCGATGTTCAAAAGGCGTTTTACCAAGTCTGGCATGATGGGCTCATTTACAAAGTGATTACCTACGGTTCCCTGACGATCTAATTGCTCTGGTTTGCTCCTTCCTGCCAAAGAGGACTTTTCGTGTTAAGGTTGGAGACTCCTTGTCTGAACCCTGCGATGTTAATGCAGGTGTACCCCAAGGCTCTGTCTTGGGGCCAGCCTTATTCAACTTCTTTATCCATGACTTCCCCAAGTTTGCAAAGTGTAATCTGTACATTTTTGCTGACGACGGGTCCATCATGACCTGGGCACGAAACCCAGCACATGTCATCACTCGACTCCAAAAAGCTTTACATCAGTGCGAAGGCTGGTTCACTAAGTGGCGATTAAAGCAGAATGTCAAAAAGTGCAAGGTCATGTTTATCACTCGCAAATGCAAAAACCCTCCAAAGCCTCTCTTCTTATTTGGCAAGAGTGGGTAAAAAACTGCAAATATCTTGGTGTCATGATCGACTCCAAACTTAATTGGAACGACCTAGTCCAATCCGCGCTCAACAAAGCAAAAAAAGCAAGTTTCAGTCTAATTGCACTTCTGGGGAGAAACAGCGCTTTTGGTGTGGATAAAAAGCTCTTGATATACAAGGTTGTGATTCGTACTATTTTAATCCATGGAATGCCTGCTTGGGCTTCTATTTGCAAATCTAGGTGGAAGGAACTCCAGACCTTCCAAAATGTTGCTCTCCGGTCCATTGCCCAACGTGACAGAAGAGTTGCCAACAACCACTCTATCTATAATTATTTGGGGATAACCCACATAGGCACCTTTGTTCAGACACTAATGAAGAACATACTACCTAAGATGGAGAATCACGAAAATACTCTGGTTTCCGGTATTCTGGACCATCCACTCGTTGTTAAGGGTCCCCTTAGGTTTCGAAGACCCCGCCATATCCTGGATGTCTGCTTTGATGACATTAACAAGGCCGTCTTCCCCAACTACTGTATCTTTTAGATCCTGCTGATTTTTTGGGGACTCTATTCGTCAATCTACAATCTGACTCTCGTCCCTTCTTGGGATTTATTCTCTGGAGGACTAAAGAGGTGCATCAGGCTTCTCTCCCAGTTCAGTGTGCCTTCTCTGGTTTACTCTTTGGGCGAGCGTGCAAAGTGAGCTTGGCTCCTGGACCACTCGTGTCTTTCGATTGTCGATTGTCTTCATCCAACGATCAGCCATTTGGCGGATGCCCTCGTGAAACCACTCCTCTGGTTGCTGGGCGAAAAAGTGTTGACTATTTCAATTTCACTGACATTGGCGAAACGCCTTCCACGCAGGAAATGGAACAGAAGAGATGGTATTCGGAAGGTGCCTCGATTTTTTCTAGCAGTAGACTGCACACCTTCACCCGCTGTTGTGCTAGCGCGGGCGTCAGCTCGTGGGGCGCAAATCAGCAGCTCCTGTTGACCTTTCCCATGGCGTGCAGATGTCAAACCACACTCGATTGTGATGTTCCGATGTCCGCCGCAAGTGCACTGGTGGTGCTGCTGGGGTTGGCTTCAACTTGCTGCCGTAGGGCTTCGTCATCCAATTCTTTGGGGCTTCCGCTCCTTGTCACATCTTCCAGGCCCATGTTTCCAGATGAAAAGCGGGTCCGTCCCATCATCGTGCTGTCCGTTCATTGGTCCCACCCTGCAAATTTCGGCGGGTGCTTCTCGCGCACTGGTCTCTATTTTTCAATAATGAAGGAGTCCGCGTATCACCAACTTTTCTGCCATATTTTTACACTGGCTGAGGTTGGTGGAGCAATGTCTATGGCATTCAAATTCGTACTGACGTTTATTCTCCACGTTTTTCGCTTAATAAACTGCGATATACCCTTGTGGTAAATGGTCTTCGCCCAGAACTCATCAAACTCTGTGGTCTAACCCCACCTTCCGAGACGGCCAATACTTTTGACTCAACCTCTGTATAACAGCGTGTAAGGACTTTGCTTTATAATAATCTGCCATCAAGTATTAGTTACATTAGGTCGATGGATCATGATGAGAACAGGGGGTGAATCACATTTCAGTCAGTCACACTTCGGCTACCGCGTTCCGTAAGAGAAGAGTATTGATGCATGAGATGGTGTTGTCAGGAGTCGTCTCTACATCAGTCATTGCTGACTTTTTGGGCCTTGAGTTGGAGGTGCCTGGCTGCGTCATCGTTGATCCTGGTTGCTACTCTGTATTCACCGGTATATTTTCCAAAAGGTAAATAGCGTCGTCCTGAGTAGGTGTGTCCTTCTAAGGACACCTGCTTCATGGCGACGACAGGTGCTGCATCGAAATCTACTAGCATTACTATAAAATATTCTGATCATAAGGTGTATATTGTGATGTAGCGTACAAAGATGCATGTAAGGATCCCAGATTTCTTGCATTTGATATCATTATTAATGAACAGCTTGAGACATTGTGTTCCAAACTGAACAAAAAATATTTGGAGTTAAAATCAAGGTTGGAAGCGCTGACCAAGGAAGTTACCAGTGTAAATACAATATTGATAGTTTTAGGGAGAAAGTAAGAATGCAATTTTGGACACTACCAATGACGTTGCCAATCTTGGCAGTGCTATCAAAGAATTTATGGGTTCTCCCATTACGTCCTTTTCGCCCACGATAGTGTATAATGTTATTATTCCTCCACTCAATATTAAAGAAGGTCCTGCAGGCCTGAATGTGGTCAATGACAGTTGCTCCTCATCAAGAACTGGCACAAAGAGGAGGCTTGATAATGACATTGCTGACGTTGATGGAGGTGATTGGTATGCTGCTCGGAGGAAAAAGAACAAAGGAGGTGTTAGCATCGACAATATTTGATCCAATGTTTATATTAGCGATTGTACCTTTAACCCTTCATGCTAACAAGGCCAAGTACATACCTCCCATTTTTATGTCATCCATGAAAATGGAGCAATATATAACCCTCTCTTTTCATGGATAAAAGGGTTATTAATGTCATCCATTAAAAAAATCAGTTGAAATTTTGCTCTCGAATGGAAAAGATGGAGATAGGATCTGTGTGACGAATTCAAGGATCCCTTCACGAAAATTTCAGAGGAGCGAGCTGTATCTCTTGGCCTCTGAGAAGGAGAGCGACGGGAGAGAGGCGTCCTCCGCAATAGATGAAAGCCGAACGGAGCTCTGTATTCGGAGATCGATGCACGAGAGTACGGCGATATTGCGACCGGTCCAGGTGACCCAGACAATAGGTAGATTGGTTCTTGTCAAGTGGTCTAGCGGTAAGTATAAAAGTTGTTTGACATTTTTCGAGGAGATAGCTACTTTAAACTCACCTTGCGTCTGGAGAATTTTCCCATGGAACTTAAGTGCCTATCTAAGTGAAGGGTTGGGAGGTTTTATATAATCTCCTTGGAGAGAACGTGAATTGACAGTAGTCCGCATCTTTCCTATTGTTCTATGGCAATTACCTATTTGGAATTTTAATTGATTAAACTAGTTGGTTTCATTTCTGGGAACAAGCACAGCATTGCATATTGAGTACTCATGAAAAACCACGCTATTTCTCGATAGTGAACTTTTCTCAGCTTTAACGATAAGAGTGTATATACATGTAATATTTTTTGTGTTGTATGCATGCACCAGATTGCTTATTGAGTGTGCTGCGCCTAGTA
This sequence comes from Rhysida immarginata, assembly GCA_023313115.1. Classification (NCBI taxonomy): domain Eukaryota; kingdom Metazoa; phylum Arthropoda; class Chilopoda; order Scolopendromorpha; family Scolopendridae; genus Rhysida; species Rhysida immarginata. The sequence continues at coordinate 328,878 of JAHWFO010065223.1, forward strand.
GTATCAATACCGCCTAGAGAGAAAACCTGGTCACGGAAAAATCTTACATTGTTACATCACCTACGATAGGGGCAATTTCGGGCTTATTATTGATAGAAACATGATTAACAATACCCTCAAGTAGGTGATGTAACAATGTATTACGTTTTCGCGCTCAGGCTTTAAGTAGAGGTGGTGTTGGTTGTATCCACTGATTATTTACAACCGTAGCTGATAGACTTCCCTTGTTTTCAGATGGACTGATGTTGAAATTATCTTATTTATTCCAAAGATAAGCGTCAGGCGCCTGTTGGCCGAAGATTTATGGATCTAGCTTTAATCCACTATGGTTCGCATTCATCGTGGCCGTAGCATTGTTTTCATTTATATTATCTTAATTTTTGGTCCTGCCTGCCAAGATAGACTGTCAATTCATTGTGTCCTTAGCCAGTTGGAAAGTTCAAGTGGCTAATTGTGTGATAGTGTTTGTTTGATTACGCTTTGTATTAAGACGAATTCAAGATCCTAAGTTTGGAACAATTTCTAATTTGTTTCAATTATAATTTAAGCTTCGAACTGGAATTTATTGGTTCTATTATTTATTGATGATTCATGTGGGAAAAGAAAATAAAAATTTCCTCACTTCTGTATTATTTATATGAGTCTTTTCTTCCACTGCTAATAGACGTTACATTGAGTCTTTCACCGCTTCACTTTAGTTTTGAAGTTATCATACTTGCCCTTAGTGATAAGTGCTGAATTTTCTCTGTAAAATTCTCGCATACTTAACACAATGAGCTTTCACACTTACAGAGGTTGCGTCAAAAGTAGTGGCCGACTCGGGAGGAGGGGGGGGGGTTAAAGTTTGACGAACACTGGGCGAAGTCCATTTACCACAAGGGTATATCGCGCTTTATTAAGGTTGCGGGGGCAGTAACCCTATGGAGGATCTCCAGCGATCGCGACCTTCTGCCATCAGGTACATGTCCTCCCTATTACTACCCAAGCGACTGGAACCCAGATTCTCCATATAGTTTAGCCACCTGGTTCTAGGCCGACCCCTTGGTCTCTTTCCCACCAGCTTGGAAAGTAACAACTGCCTAGGAAGACCAGTTTGTGGCATCCGTATCACGTGGTGATACCAGCACAACTGAGATCTCTCTATGAGGGGAAATAGCGGATCAACATTTAAAAACTCTTATTGTGCGGCTGTGCACTCTATCTAGTAGGGTAACACCTGCCACACTTCTCAGAAATCTCATTTCGGCCACTTGTGCGCGCTATCACACTCTTTCGGTCATTATCCAAGCCTCATGACCACAGGTGAGAATGGGGACAAAGATAGATTTGAAGACGGAGAGCTTGGCTTTGTTACCCAGTTCGCGTTTCGTTACCACAGATCACCACAGTTCACGTCTGACACAGATTGCTGTATCGATCCGAGCATCCAGCTCTTTATCCTGTCGCCCATTACTTGTGAATGCAATCCCGAGATTCTTAAACTTCTCCACTTGTTTCAATGGGGCTCCCCTAACATGGAGAATGCACTGAGCAGGCTATCTTGAAAGGACCAGAACTTCAGTCGTAGCCACACTGATCTTCATCCCAGCTTCTTCACATTTGGCTGCAAATCGGTCTACTGCATGCTGAAGGTTAGTGCTAGAAGATCCAAGGAGAGAAGGTCGTCAGCAAAGAGCAACCTCTCCATTTAGCAGTCGTACTCACAAACACGTTCATCGCCTCTGCTGCCCTGTCTATCCAATCCAGAAAGATAAAGTACAAGAGGGGCGAGAGTACGCACCCTTGGAGGAGTCCAACACCCATGGTGAATGGTCTTGACTTAATGCCATTAACTTCAGATGGGAGGCTTCTGAAAATGGAGAAGAGCGAATTGCATAGGTGGAAGGAATATGTTGCATTTCCTCTTAATCTAGTGACAGCAACAACTGAGGCACATGAGGTGCAACTTGGAGCGAAAAATAGTCACGGTAGTATCATCGAAGCAGAATTCAGATGGGCAATTAAGTCCCTGAAGACTGGCAAAGCTGCAGGTGATGAAGAAATCCGGTCCGAGATGTTAAAGGCCTTAAATCAGGATGGTATACTGTGGCTGACTCGCGTGTGTCAGGTTGCTTGGATATCTGGCCAGGCCCCTAAGCAATGGCAGGCAGGAATTGTGATCTGTATCTTCAAAACGAGAGGTCAGAGACATTGCAACAATTATCGAGACATCTCTTTGCTCACCATTCCTGGGAAAGTGTACGCTAAGTGTCTGGAGAAAAGAAGTCGGAAAATAGTCTACTCTAAACTGTCGGGGGAGCAGTGCGGTTTCTGACCTCGCCAAACACGACATATCACATCTTTGCTGTAAGGCAAATCTTTAGAAATCCTGGTAATATGCAAAGATATCTACGCTTGCTTTGTGGGTCTCGTAAAAGCACATGACAGAGTTCCTCGGGAGAAGATCTGGCAAGCGTTGCAAGAGTTTGGAGTGGCTGGGCAATTACTGGTTGCTGTCATGTCTCTGTAAGAAAGCTCTGAGGTGTGTGTCCGGATATTAAATACACCAATATGAAAATAAATAGAACGAAAACTATAAAAAGACAACAATGAAGAAAATAAGTAATGAAAAAAAAGTATCAGAAAGTAAAACATGTTATGAAAATAAGTGAATGTGAAGATATTTAGTATCAGTTAAGTTGACTTCTTTAAAATGCTCGAGATAATTTTAAATTAATTTGTTAATAGAACTGATGCGTGCAATAAGTGAGTTCCATCGAATACCAAGTTTGATACATGGCCTTGCGAATCGCCTAAAGAATGAAAATTAAAATCTGAAAATAAAGGAAGAACCAAGATTCTATGATGAAAAACACTTAAAAAAATGTTAAAAAGATTGTTACTTATAATACGGTTTATGTTAATATCGTTGTATTTATAATTAAAAATTAGCATTTTTCAAATGAGTGGCCAGAAAGGTCTTAAAACTAGCGCATTTGCGTTGGATTTTGCAATTATATTAATATTAACAATAATCATAATAATAATGATGTAACAATAATTACTGGAAAGGCCATTGAAATGAAATCTGAAAGCCTGCCCTAATTGTTTCCCCCCCACAGGCAATCGGGGTTAATGATAAGCATAATGCTAACTAAACAAGAACTTTTTAAACAAATATGAACCGACTTCATGGGTCAAAAACCTTCCCAGAAAAATATTCAGTTGAACAGCGAAAAGCCCATCCAAATCGGATCAGTAGTTTTTGAGAAAATCACGAACATACATACATACATCCAGATATACAGGGAGTCTGGAAATAAATGGTAAATATTCATACACGTGAGAGAACAGGTATAAAGAAGCATTTTTATTCCTATGAACATGGTGTCGCAAGCCAACCCCCACAGAGATACAGGGGGATTAAAGTATGTTGCGCTGCCTGATTGTTGGCGTCCTGCAAGCGACTAGGCAATGTGGTGCAGCCCACATCTGTTCAAGAGATGTCCCGCCTTTTATTTCCTTTTGGCGGATTCTGGGCTGATTCTGCGAATAGTATCCACCAATGGTCTTTCTTCTCCTGCTTCTTTCTCTTTCTGGCGGGTCTATTCCAGCTCGGGTTAACAGCTTCTCTTTACCTTCTTTTTTCTCTTTTCTTTCTTTTTTATGTTTTTACCCACAGCTTGGATGTACGCCTTGATGTGCATTGCTCATAGTCTACATCAAGATTTTACCTTAAGAGCGTACAGCGTTTGTAGGGTGTCTTATTTGTTTATTTCTACATAGTTTAATGTTATGTGATGTGACTTGATTTTATTCCATTACATCAACACTTTCGAACAGGTCTGTAGACTCCAATGTGGGCTGCAAGTCTTTAAACGTTACTAAAATTAACAAGTCTTTAATCGTTACTGAAATTAGTTACATGTTGAATGTGGCCTCCACCATTTACTGAAAGCAGGTTACACCTGTGTCTTCATGTCTAATTTCCTATACAAATATTGTATAGAGCGCCATTCCATGCTGGTGGTGACCTTTTGAACTAATTATTTTTTTGATGGGTATGAACTTCCCATGCCCTCTTGTATAATATTACCAAGTATTATAGCTTTTGGTCGAGTAGTTTTTTTATGGGTTTTAATTATAAAGACCCTGTATATTTCCAATTGTACTCACTTTAATAATTTGTTAAAGACCTTTATTCTGAATATTATAATACCTTTAACTTTGATTAATTTTTTCTTATCGATTTAAAAACCAGTGTCTTTTAGTGTATTTAATTGCATTGCTCAATATTATATGAATAACTGCCGAATCAAGGATAAGTCTGAGGACACACTCATTGTGTAACGGGCCAAAAGTGGGTACGTACAATCTTCGATTGACCTACTGATATAAGAGGAGGACTGCATTTGGAAGCGTTAAGAGTTAGGGCCCTCTCTGATTAATCCCCAGAGTACCCCCGCGAAAAGTTAAAGACAGTTGAACTTTATCCCAATGATTAAGTTTATTTGATTTCTACGACTCCAAAAGGATAAAATTAAGACTGCAATAGTGATAAATAATATTTTTAAATGGATACCAAAAACTAAACTTGCTTTATATTAAGCTTTTTTGTTATTTAAGCTGATAAATAAAGTGTAAGAGGAAGCGAAAACCTGGATCCAAGTATAAATAGAGTTTTTATTACTTTTTTTTGGATAATAAAAGGAGCAGGAAAGGTGATGAAATAAAGCTACACAGAAATTAATCTTCGCAAACAGCGGACAAAACAGGGCAGGCAGAGATACAAATCCGGACGAACTCACAGATGAATGTGACCGTTGTCAGAAGAGAAGAATTTACACCCTTGTAGACACTGGTTGCACAGACTAATCGCTATCCAACTTGAAAACGAAAAAAAAATGAAAATAGAAAAGGGGAGGATAATATATATGTTTGAGTAAATTATTATAAAATAAAAGACAGGGTATTAAAAGTGGCGCTGTGAAGCAAACAAATGGAAAAAGAACAAACATAATCAAATGTAGTAAGCAAAGATCAAAAGGTATTTGTTGCTTCTAAACTGATAAGAAAAGTCCTGAGGTTGTTTCTTTTGCATTAATACTGGTGTAGCAACGGAGTCCAAAAGCTCGCAGTTCGAAGCTCCAAAAGTTCGAAGGTGATCCTTTTTTACGAGCGTAGTTCTTGCGTGAGCGTTGGTCTAAAAGCTCGAGGGTAAATCAGAACCGCCTAGGTTTCTGCCTATTGTTCCAATAAAGGAAAAATCTGGTACAAAATAAAAAGTCCGACATAGACTTCAAAAAGATAAAATAAAACAAAGAAGTAAAAGCTTATGAATAATTTTAAAGTAACGGGAAAACAAAAACAAATCAGTAAAACTCTTGCCCTTGAAGGAACTTGCTGAGACATGGGACAAAAAAGTATCAAACGTAAGCTATACTAACACATACTACAAAGATCACCAACAAATAAACAAACTACGGAAGGTAAGGGAACACACTCGCTCAAGACGTCATCCGCATCAGGGAGAAAAAACAGAAGAGTAAGAGAAGTACCTAAAGGAAAAATAAAGAAAAAGCACAGAAAGATTAAAAGAAAACAAAATCTGACAATAAAACAGCAGGCGCTTGACTAAGTGAACATTAAGGCAACAAAAAAAAACGAATTCAATTGAATACCCCTTAAGGTGACAAAAGTAACGTTCTTATTCAGCATTTTGAGTAAGAGAAAAAACGTTCTGTGAGAAACAAACCAAAGTCCAGTGATTCAAAAATTTACAACAAATTTTCCATATTACTTTGAGAGTTCTGAGAAGGCGAGGCCGCTATCCGCAACTGGAAAATCATCGTCACAGGCGGAGGAAACCATCGAATAAGATTGGTGAATGCTCAATGCTTAACCAACAACGTCGAGTAGAACAGGCGAAAGTACCGGCGTTGAGTCCATCCGAAATGGAGACAGCTGGGCTATTCGAACACACACAGTTCAATAGTCGGCATCGTTTCCGAATGAAACTTTAATCAACAACATTGCGGTCGCAACAGACCTATCGATTCGTCCGATTCAAACCCCATACTGTTGATGGGAGCTCGGACGCAACTGCTCAAAAAGCCAAGAAACTAAAAAAAAAAAATCATCACGCGCAACAGACGTGAACTATTGCTGTCGTTCTAAAGGAAAACAAAAATCTCGAGAAAAAATAATTACGAATTCCTAAGGAGAAGCAACAAAGTGAAAATTTTACTATTATAACAATGAGTCCTTTTAAAAAGCAAGCTTATTTTTAAAGCTAAGGAAGATTAAATATTTAAAAAGATAATTAACCCAAAATCCCTTAAAACCCGACCGGAAAATTATCTTTTCGCTATTTTTATCTGGCTCAAAGGTCCTATACCCAACCCATTACGAAAAAAACCTCAATTCGAAATCCGGTGCTGAGGGAAACGACACAAATGCGACTATTGTTATTTTTTTGCTAATGATTAACGACAGCTAATAGATAAGCATTGTGAAAACGCTATTCGTTAATCAGAACCTAGAATCACGTAACCCAACTTGACGCATACGAACGCGTCGTGTGAACCCTTTAAATCGACACTTGGAAGGGGGCCACAGTAACCTCCCTAAAACACAAGATTACTCTCAACACCAAAAACTAAGACTCACTGGAGCGTAGAAGAGGGGCGCCAGAAAGGGCAATGAATTAGTAGAATCCCAACACAACAAGCGGAAAGGAATAGGCAGCGGCATCGGCAGAGGGAGCCAGGCAAACGCCGAAATAAGAGCGTCAAATTAAACGCGAACGCGTCACTTAATTAGAGTCAAGGAACCCCAGAATCAAGGAACGAGAATGATAACATAAAAATCGGGCAGATTTGGCTACGGTAGAGTAAAAAAAAATTGAGTACCTAAACAGTTCTCAAAAAAAGGACCGTTACAATTGATAAATGTAATTTTCTTCCATCAGAAGTTTTCAATAATAAATAAATAAATAAAAATAGTGGATCCAACAACATATACCACGAAATCAAATTGAGTCATCTTCGAACTTTGTAATTTTTTTATATTCGTTCATGACAGGTCGGTACGAATCCGTTGACACGTTACAAGCCATATCTTTGCATTAGAAATTTCCAAATGATATCATAATAGTATCATTAGCAGAGGTAACACTGAATCAAATTTGACCATGTTTGAACTTATCAGTTACTCTTATATTGTACGTCCAGGGCATGTCGTTCCAAGTTGGCTGATATATCACATGCCATATTTCTGCATTGAAAATTTCCAAATGGTACCACCATAATGGTATCATTATCCCATGTTCTCCTTAATCAAAATCGTCCATCTTCGAACTAATTATTATGCTTTTTTATTCGTTCATGGCATATCGTTACAATTAAGTTTGACATATTACATGACATATCTTTGCATTGATAATTTCCAAATGGTACTATAATGTTATCATTAGCACAAATTCCCCTGAATCAAAATCGTCCATCTTTGAACTTATTTATTATTCTTACATATTCATTCAGAGCAAATCATTCAAGTTTTTTGAGATATCACATGTCATCCATATCTTTGCATCGAAAATTTCCAAATGGTATCATAATGGTATCATTAGCCTATGTTCTCCTGAATCAAAATCGTGCATCTTCGAACTTATTCATTACCCTTTTATATTCGTTCATGGCATGTCGTTACAAGTAGTCTCACGTGTGCAGTGGAATACGTTTAAAATTCTTAAAGTTTATGATAAACGCGAAGATTCGTCACGTGTATATTGTGAAGAGAGGGAGGAAATACAGCAAACAAAATTGAGTATCATCAGAATTTTAATGATTCAATTTAAGCTGAACAAAAATGACACAATTAAAGTTCAATTAAGTACGTTTACATGGACTAATTCTTTGAGAAATATACACTTCTAAATCAGGTAAGTATTACATAGCTTCTATAAATCTACGACCTTACACGTTTTGTGGTAAGATTCGTACAGCGGGCTCAGGATAGTCCGTTAACTTAGAGGGCAATAGCGTTGCGAGAGCAATGGGTGCTATAATTAAAGAAAGACAAACAAACAGAAGTCAGCGTTAGCTTTGCGGGGCGATGAGCAAGGTTAATTAAACTACTTAACGTCTACTTATTTTTAGGGTCATCTACGTTAAATATGCTCTTACAGGGTAAGAGTTTTCTGGATAGCCAGGAACGAAGCGGTCGCGTATCACGTGATAACGTAAGCCAGATATAACTTGCATTTTATCTTCCTTTTGTTGGATACCTTTTTCAATTACCCTAGGTATCCGAGTTTCCCGTGTCATTTTATAGCTGATCTGTTCCCATGTCATTACGTTTTTTACTTCCTCCTTGCCATTCGCACTTTTGAAACATTTTACTGGCAAATGTGAACGATTTAATGTCTCTATTGACTGAACCGTAGGATGACGACCCAATTAATCTTTTAGTGTTTATCATTACTTTGATATCACAACCTTTTACTTCCTGAGTGCTCACATTTTCTTTAACATTTTCTTTAACCCTTGGTTAAGTTTCAGTCCATAGCCTTCCACCGACGAATTAAACTTTCCTTTATAATTCCTCCGGAATTGCTTCTCTGCACACTCCTCTCGTACTTGGGTTGCTTCTTCTTCTAGACAAGCCCGTAAAGTTTCTTCATTCATCAATTCCCAGGCATTCGCTACAGTCATTGCTATTGCTGCCATGTAATCCTCTCTTGAGCCATTTTCCTTGATGAATTCTTTATACTGAACTCTCTGTTCAGTCCTTTCTTTGGATCGCCTTTTCTCTTCAGCCTTTCGCTTTACGCTGCCTAGATTTATGATTAACTCCTGTTCACTTGATGCAGCACTTTCCTCCATTATGGAATTTTTTCGCTCTATCAATTTACTTGGAGTTTCTTTTTCAACTTCCAATAAATTACATTCCTGTCCTAGATCTCCTTCAACTCTTTCTTGATTAGATCTGTTTAATTCCATTTTTCTAATTACACTCTGGGAACTACTAGTCTCTTCATTTACCACATAAGTATTTAACGGTTTAACTCTTTTCTTCCGTTTTCTTTTTTTCTTTGGCGAATTATTTTCAATAATGTTTGTTCGCTCTACTTTTTGTGTTTGTAGGGCTTCTTCTGTGTTTTGCCTTAAATTCGCTTCTTTATCCATTTTATAACAATGAGAACTATGTGCTTGCGTCCCACTTATCCATCTGACCGCTTCCTTGTACAAATCTTTAGGCGGTAGATTATCGAAGTCACTCAGATGGAGCTTTTCATGAAACGGCAAAATATGCATGAGATACTCAAATATTAATTTTGGATCGGACACATCATTGTCTTCCATTAATTTACTAAATTTTTTGATGTGCTTTTCAGCGGGCTTTTTATCTAACAACGGGCTTTTTATCTACTATTTTGGAGGAGCATCTTTTTTACACTATCTGCATTAGTTTTCACTACGGCAATCGACATTTCTTTCTTTTAACATTTAGGACTAGATTTGACACTGAACACCGAATACAACGCAGCTCACTTTAATAAGCCGACCCGCATTCTTTCCAACGGAGAATTAATGTTGCTCAATCGACCTGCCGCTATCACTTTAAATCTGAATTTGCAGTTCACTATAATAAGTCGCCCCGCTCTCGTTTTTCGAAGCACTATTGTCATTTTTTATTATTGAAGCCGAGCCCAACAGCACAATTTTTTTATATACACACATACAGTTCTCGCAGACATTTAATTGTTCACCAAAAATAAAAATCATATAT
>JAHWFO010065223.1:358648-436858 GCA_023313115.1 Rhysida immarginata
TAAATTTAAAATTGTTGCATTTAAGAACTCACTACCATTATTTTATTATTGAGTTTGGTTCGCTGATTTGAACGCTACAGCCAAAAAAATTAATATCTCGATTGACATAAAATATACTCTAAGGTACAACTTAGGGTACCCTTTAAGTATGTATAATTTTTGTTTGGTTCTGCTATTTGCCGTTTCAGAGCAGTTAGCTGCACAAGACTTGTCACGAACATACGGAAATACGTACGTATGTACAGGCGGAATTTTTTTTCAAAATTTCAACGTACTTTTTTGAAATCATGAGTTTTTAAGTCTATTTCAGCAAAAATAAACAAAAAAAACCAAAACACTTTAGTTTCTGGAACGAACACAGGCCTTCATTCTTAGAGTGGTAGGCCAATGCTGAAACTTTTTCATAACTTATTGGCCTTCACATTAATTCTATGCAACCTTAAGATATAGTCGTAATTTAATTTTTCCTTCATGATCTCGATATATTTGGGGCAGTGTCCTAATATGAAAGGGAAATGCTCCTCACTGACTAATCACGAAATCCATACGCAGGCGATTTTATCTATTTCGACTTTAATGCGGACGAAGTCGCGGGCAACAGCTAGTTTTAAATGAATATAATGTGTTTTATTTCAGTGTAAATGAAGTTTAATTACCAAAATTAATAAGAAACAACATTTTTAATGAAATCTTGTTTTAGTAAATTTACAGAAAATTAATTGTATATTATTTTAATTAAATTACAGAAAACAAAATTGTAACTTAAACAAATAATACAAACGTATAAAGAGCAACAGTTAACCACTATGTAATTAAACTAAAATTAAAAAAAATTATTCTTCTGTACCGAGGGAGTATTTCACCGGTAAATTCATTTAAAATCATATTAAATTCATTTAAAAGAGTATTAAATCTATTATATATTAACTCATAGTTCCTGGTTCGAATCCAGGTCATAGAATTATTCCTTCCATTTTTTTCAAATAATATTATTAACTGATGTTTGGAGAATTAGATCCAGTTCTTATTTGTTATTTCTTATTAAATTCAATTTTAAATGAATTTAATATTGTATTAAATCTATTTAGAAATGTATGGAACCAATTTGAAAAAAACTGTAATCTACTGAGTGGACAGTGGTTTTGGAGTTAAAAAAAGCTCATGTCCAGAAATAACGGAACTGATTTTGTTTCCTATGAACTCCGGCAGTGTCTCCACGTGTAGCTTTTTCTCTGAAACAATGATAGGTTCATGAAATCGTCAACAGAAGTTGCTGTCCTGAATTGAATTTCTCTCCTTAAGTACTTCCGGTTAGGGAAATAAAAAAAATTGCGATGACAGGAGGTAGTATTTGGCTTTGAACTTCCAGCTTATAACTGCATTAAACAAACGTTGGAAACCTTTCCAGCTAATAACTGTTCATCTCTCCAGTGAAGGACTTCATTTTTCGCATAATAAATAATAAATTAGCTTATGCGATGGATTTGTTCAGACGTCCATCTATCTGTCTGTGGACAATTCCAACAATGCATTGCGTTCGAATGGGGAGTGTGCGTACAGAGAATTGGTGGAAGAGACGAATCAGCCTTGCACTGGGCTAAACGCGTGCCGAGCATTCGTTACGGCTCCGCGCGTGCTCTAAACGTTGTTGAGATGGTGCGTGTGCAGGATGCATGTGGTTAACGACTGTAGAAAGGGGATGTCCATGCCTAAACCAAAAGAATTTCTTTATTCGTAGGTAGCTAATTATTTATGACGATAACTTGAAATCGAATTAACTTTTTCACATTCTGTTTTCCCCATTCCATTAATATCAGACAGAGCACGAACAAGTTTGAAGGTGAGATAGCCGGAATACGTACAATAGCACGTGCTCTAATGGGACTATTATGATACCCCCTTAAAAATTTTCAATGACCAGATATGTAATATATCTAACAACTCCTAACGACGTATCATGAACGAATATAACGAATACTTAATGATGGCCGAAATTTGTTTACATGTTCTTATGATACTATATGTCACCTTTAGAACTTTCAAAACTAAGATATAGCATATAATATATCAAACATCCCAAAGCGATGTGTCATGAATAAAAACATCAAGTAATTAATAACTGTTGGAATTAGTTTAGTACTATGTGTTCTAATGGTAACTTAAGGTACCGTTGGAACTTTCCATTATAAGACATGGCATATAATGGAAACAACTCGTATATTATATCAAACAAACTCGTATATTATATCAAACTCGTAATATATCAAACAACTCGTAACAACGTCTCATGAATGAATATAATGAGTAATTAATGATAGTGGTAATTAGTTTAACAGTACGTATTCTAATGTTACCAAATAGTATTATAGAAACTTTTATTGCTAAAATATGGCATGTAATATATCAAACCACTCGTAACGACGTGCCATGAATGAATATAATGAGGAATTAATGATAGCGGAAATGAGTTTAGTTGTACGTCTCCTATTCGTACCACATGGTACTGTTGGAACTTACAACACTAAGATATGGCATGTAATATATCAAACCACTCGTTACAGCGTTTCATGAGTGAATATAACGAGTAATTAATGATAGTTTAGTAGTACGTATCCTAATAGTACAATATGGTACCGTTGGAACTTTAAATGCTAAGATATGGCTGGTAATATATCAAACAACTCGTAACGACGTGCCTTGAATGTATATAATGAGCAATTAATGACAGCAGAAATGAGTTTAGTTGTACGTCTCTTAATCGTACCACATGGTACCGTTGAAACTTACAATGCTAAGATATGGCATGTAATATATCAAACAACTCGTAACGAAGTGTCATGAATGAATAAGAGTAATTAATGATAGCGGAAATTAGTTTAGTAGTACGTGCCCTAATCGTACCATATGGTTCCATTAAAACTTTCAATGCTAAGGTATGGCGTGTAACATATCAAACAACTTGTAACGACATGTCATGAATGAATAAAACGAGTAATTAATGATATTCGAAATTCGCTTAATAGGACGTGTTCTAAGCGAACCATTGGAAACTTCATCGTACCATTGGAAACTTTCAATGCTAACAACCGTATTCAGAATGAGTGTTCATGCTCTTGCTCTTACTCAAACCATTATTGAGAACGAATTCAATTATATGAAATTTGTATTCAACAATGGTCTTGAGTGCCAAACCAATGCGCAAAATCGCTTATTCTGAATACAGCGTTCAGGATATGGCATGTAATATAACAACTCGTAACGTTCATAGCAATTGTTGTCCATAGGTAATTGCTATCAAGAGCAAATTGCTGTTAGGCTTAAGATTACCAATGTCTGAATTCTAATTAGACTTATTGTTGTCAAAGCTATTCGCAGGTAGCTAATCGCTCACTTCAACCATATATGATTATGTAGAAACGCTTTAGCAATAGTATATGAAGAAATAATCGACGCATACACAGAATGGTTCAAAAATTGATGCTCGTTAACGTGAGTATGCTTATGATATCGCTTCGATATGCATTTATCTGCTCGAATATAAAAAGGAATTACAACTCTTTTTATTTAACCTACTGGTTCCTCAATTTTATTCGTTTAAATTCTAGTTTTTCGTTAGTCTCATTATTTAGGAATTTATAATTCAGTTTTCATATTTATATAGTTTTCTCTAAAATGTTTCTCCTAGGTGCTCCTTCAAGTGAGGATAGAGGTGAAAGTTTCATACAGCCCAGAAGACCACCACGCTGTTGAATCAACTTCGCTGGGATGTCATCGAACACCCTCCCTACAGCCCGGACCTCCATCCAAGTGACTTTCACGTCTTTCCTTACATGAAGGAAAACCTAGGCGACTGCCGATTCGCTTCAGACGAGGAGGTGAAACACTTCGCTACAACGTGGCTGAACACGCAAGAACAGGATTTTTACCAGGAGGGAATATTCAAACTCATCCCACGAATCGACAAGTGCTTAAAACCATATGGCGACTATGTCGAAGAATAACCTGATGTACGCTCATATGTACTATCTATCAGTTGGCTGTATCGGTTGTATGAAATAAAATTTACACGCTTCACTGCAGGCTTTGTAACCTTATTTTGGTCACCCCTCGAACTTTGTATCTATAAAATATATTTTTATGACAAACAAAATTCATTTTTAAGCAATTTTCATGACAAACAAAATTAATAAAAATTCAAACTAAGGTGAGTTGAATAATTACTAATCAACTTCCCTCGACTTGAATAATTACTAAACATTTTCGAGGGTGTTTTGAAAAATTTGCCTCCCTAGGTTGTAACTTATTTTATAACCGATTTTCAAAATTAGTTTTATAGCGTATACTTACATTTGTCCCCCCACGTGTAATGCACTAATCAGTTTTTGACATAATCTCCCCAACCCTTTCCACATCTTTGCGCAACATGTGATTAGTCGGGCAAACCCGTCGGAGAAGAATTCCGAGGTTGTTGTCGACACCAGTTAAATTCTTTTAGTTAAATTCATTAGTTTTATAAAAACTGTATTGCTTTTTTAAATTTTTTCTTGGCTAATTTTACTCTCTTGTGGCATAGTTTTCTTAAGCAACAGAGTTGCAGAGCGGTCAGCTAATCTGTCATTTAAAATTTGCGGTTTTCAAACTTGGACAAAAAAACAATGGCCTTCGCTGCATTTTAAAGCTTTACTATAAGTCATTTAAAGGTCATTCAAATTGACGAACAATGCTCATTATTTATCCTTCTTAAAAAATCGCCACGATAAATCACTGTTTAAGGACTGCGAATGTGTTAAATTTTTATATCATTTATAATTTTTTCTTTCATGTCTCTTATTGTCCCTTTTCTTGCTTGTATATCTGTTTACTAATTTTTCAAGGCATTTTATGTACAGTCCGGAACAAAAGTACTTAGCCACCTTGCATAGAAATAACCTTGCAAGGTGGCTAGATACTTTTGTAGCCGACTGTACAATTTCATTTCCATTCCATTTTCTTTGTTTCTTTCTTTTTGTTTCTTAATAAAGTGTGTCTCATAGCTATAAAGAAAAATAAATTATCTTAAACATGAGTGAAAGGACTCGCGAAAGTTTACATTTTTTTAAAAATGTCTTTGTAGGAATTATATTCTATCTATTTTAACAAAACTTAATTTGTGTGTGAGTGTATGTGCTTGTGTGTGTGTGTGTGTGTGTGTGTGTGTGTGTGTGTGTGTGTCTGTATGTGTGTGTACTCGCAAAACCAATAGGCGTCAAACCTTTCATGTAGTTCAAGAAAGATTTTTCACAACCTGCCAGGGATTTCCGCAGGTTGCAAGGGTTTTATGAGTGAATACCCCCCCTTTTTTCATGCAACAATATACACTGAGTGGCCAAATTATTATGACCACCTGACAGTTTTAGGCAAATGAGCTATTGCGTCACAGCGCTGCTGCTAGAGGGCTAGATAGCTATAAAAAGGGAATGCAGGCGAGGTGAACCATCAGTTGCACTGTGTTTTTTGCGACGATATGGGCGAAAAACGTGATTTAACTGAGTTTGAACGCGGGATGATCGTCGGCGCGTGCAGTGTCGGAACCAGTATCAGCAAAACAGCTGAACTTGTGAAGTGTTCAAGAGCAGCAGTTATTAATGTTTACAGAGAGTGGACTACCAAGCAAAAAACCGGCTCTCAACGTCAAGCGTGTGGTCGTCACAGGCTCCTCAATGCTCGAGCTGAAAGGAGATTGGCCAGAGTTGTCCAGGACGACAGAAGAGCAACAGTGCGTCAAATAGCGGCAAATCTTAATCAAGGAGAAACTGTGATCGCCTCTGAACGAACTGTTCGCCGCTCATTACATCGTTTAGGCTATCGAAACCAGACTGAAAGCCTCTACTGTCAGCCTTGAACAAGAGCAGACGTCTCCAGTTCTCCAAGGAGCACAATGATTGGACAGTAGATGATTGTAAAAGGGTCATGTGATCCGATTAGTCACGATTTCAAATGCATCATGCAGATGGCAGGGTTAGAATATGGAGAAAACAACACGAAAGCATGGACCGGCAGTATTATGGTTTGGGGGATGTTTTCTTGGCATTGTTTGGGTCCTTTGATTCCTCTGCACGGACGTGTGCGTGCCCAAGATTATTTAGGTATTGCCATTAAGTTAATGGTGTACTCTGACGGGGATGGATACTTCCAGCAGGACAATGCTCCTTGTCATAAGGCTGGCATCTTCCTCAGATGGTTCGAAGAACATGCCGGAGAGTTTACCTTGCTTCGTTGTCCTGCACAATCGCCAGATCTCAATCCCATTGAGAATCTGTGGGATGAGATCGAACGGCCCTTCAGGCAGCGGGATCCAGCACCATCAAATCTGTAGGAATTGGAAGGTGTAGTTCTTCAGAGTTGGTCTCAAATTTCTCCAACAACCTACCAACGTCTCATAGAATCCATACCCTGAAGAATGCAAGCAGTAATAAGAGCGAAAGGTGGCCCAACACTGTATTAAGGGGGTGGTTATAATAATTTGGCCACTCAGTGTATATTTAAGTTATTAAATTCAACAATAATACTACTTACAACAATATGACAATCCAACAATAACAATCAACAATCCACTCTTACACTGAATAGTATTAAAATTATAAAAAAATATGACATGTTATTAAGCGACGGATTTTATCAAGGGGAATAACCTTGAAGTCATGAGTGAATTAAACCCTATACAGTTAGTCAAAGCTGGCAAAAAGTCAAATTTAGTCATTGAAAAATTTACCCTACTCAACTAACGCGCGCAAAGCCAGGTATTACCAGGGCCATCGTGATCTCTTTTTTTTCCTTTACCTTTTTTTGCTTTTATTTTTCTTTTTGGTAAAGAAAAAAAAAGATTACGATGGCCGCGGTATTACTCTAGTTGGTTCCTAAATTATCAATTGCAAATATAAAAAACAAAGTTCCGGTTGCATTTTTTTTTGTTTATAACAGTCTGTTCAATGTCTCATATGTATGGCCACCGACAACTACCATCAAGGTCGAGTGGCACTGCTGTTGTTTCAGCTTTAATGGCCGTGCAGTGAGACAGTTAGCCAGCCAACTCTAGGAACGCTTGGTGGGAAAAACTAAATTGGTAGAAATTAATGAACTTTAACCAGCAAATCTGCTGCAGCAAAAACAAACTACTATTTTTAACAGAAAATGTTACGATATTGTTGTGTGCCAATATGTTCTGGCAGTTATGGGCGAGAAAAAAATTTGCTTTCATAAATTTTCTCGAAACAAAGCCCTCCATTTGGAATGGATGGTGAAGTTAAAAAAGGGAAAAACCCTTGGCATTTTGAATACAGGGTGGTTATAAAATAAGTTCTTCTACTCAGAGCCCTCTAAAGCCGAATCTAATGAACCGATTGTGATGCAAATTGAAATGTAGGCTATTTAGACCATGGGGTAGAGAATTCCTGAACGAAAAAATTAGTGCAAATTTTCACCATAAGGTGAAAATATGGCGCTGCGGAATAACAAATGGAGATTTAAAACTAATTTTATTGTTTTAAACAAGCAACCAAGGTTTTTGTTTGATTACAGCATATGTTCAATATGTCCGCCCCCCACCCCCGCGTCAGTGACATTTGGAAGATAGCACAGCGTGATCAAGTGTTGTATGAAGCGTCTCCCGGGGAATCTCAGACATGTCGTCTAATGCTGGCCTTCAGCTCAGGGACAGTCCGTACGCTTTGTTGATAGACCCGATCATTCAAATATCTTCAGAACCAAAAATCGCACGGGTTCAAATCCAGAGAACGTGGAGGCCACGCATCTGGAAAATTTCTAAATCTAATGCTGATCTTGGAGATCATACGATCATCTCCAAAGTTGGCACGAAGCAGTTCTTTCACTTGTCGACAAATATGAGGAGGTGCTCCATCTTGCATGAAGACGGTGGTTTCCAAACATCTTCATTCACGCAAGGCCAGAATCACATGCTGTGAAAGAAGTTCACAGAACTGTGCACTTGTCACAGAACATCTTACAGGACCCCCTTGTATCAGTTCCTCAAAGAAAAAGGGGCCTGAAATAAAATCAGCGGTGAATCCATACCACATAGTCACGTATTCAGAATGCAAGGAATGTTCATGCACGACATGGGGGATTGAGGCACCTTATATGCGGCAGTTCTGCGTGTTCACCGCTCCTTCTAGGTTGAAATGTGCTTCGTCTGACCATAGAATGTTCTTTGGCCACAGGTCATCAACAATCATCTTCTCCAGAAAGCGATAAGCAAAGTCAGCGCGTTGAATGGGATCTTGAGTTTTAGCTGTTGTGCCAGATGAATCTTGTATGGGTACGAATGCAGAATGGATCGCAAGACCTTTCACACCGTGGACAATAGGATAGACAATTCGCGTGCTGTTGCTCGAGCACTTATTGCAGAATGTTGAGAAGAGGAAGCTCTGTCCACCACTGCAACAGCCACGTCCTCAACAACTTCGTCTGCTATCTTGCGCCGTCCTCTTCCTGATGGGACAGCCAAATTGCCAGTGGATTCCAATTTCTTTATCATCTTTCGCTATCCAGTATGTGAGATGGGCCCTTTTCACAGTCCTTTGAGACGACAATATGCTCGCAATGCAGCTGGACTGCTGCTATCATTCTGGTAAAAAACATTACCAACAGTGCGCGTTCTTTCTTGCTTAGAACCATGATCTTTCGTGAAAGCTTTTCGCTAAACATAATGAATGAATGTATTAATTCATTCCATTCTGAGTATGTTGACTTCCTAATTTGCATAAATTTTCTGCCAATAAGGCCGATATTGAGAACGAACATATGCTATAATCAAAGATAAACCTTGCCTGCTTGTTTAAAACAATAAAACTAGTTTTAAAATCTCCATTGGTCATTCCAACGCGCCAAATTTTCACCTGGTGGTGAAAATTTGCACTAGCTTTTTTATTTCCGGAATTCTCTACCCCATGGTCTGGATAGCCTACATTTGAATTTGCATCACAATTGGTTCATTAGATTGGGCTGTAGAGGGCTCTAAGTAGGCGAACTTATTTTATAATCACCCTGTATATACTGGATTATCAAGAAGCTTCACCGGTACTGAATAAAGATGTATTACAAGCATCTATAATGTATGTAACTTAATTTATGTAAATGGATAAATGAATTCATCACTAAATATGGCAGGAGTCGCACTAAACGCAGGATTCTTAAAAAGTAGGTGATCATACGAAGGCTACTGAAGCGTCTAATGAAAGTACAATACTCTCTACTAAAAAGAAGCAGTAGTACAAATACTCCTACCATTTCAGCGCAATAATTTCCGAGATACACTGACTAAACACGGTAGAAAGTTGCTAGGAAATGGGTCTCTCAAACCGTACGTACTATATGTAATCCTACAACTCATCGTACGAAGACGATCGAATCGTCAAACAAGAGTTCGATGGGGGAGTAACTGTAATAATCAAGGTATATAAAGATAATTCTTATACATTACTGTCATGGAGAAATAAGCTATACATTGTACGCAGTGGAAGAATTTTGGGTGACAGTGCACGGAATTAAATTTGCATAAAAGAATGTTTATTCAGTGAACAACTTGTTACTAAAACAACATAAAACCAAGGCATAAAATAAAGTGCAACTTGCAAAAACAACAACCAAAACTTTGTAGCTCACTTAGCTGAATAACTAGCTCCAGACTTATGAGCTAAAACTTAATAATCATAATATCAAAGATAATAAAATAAACGTATGCAATAAGCAAATCAATCTTAACCGCTAATATATAGGATTAGCACAAGATACAATTCAAGACTATGTAAGCCTAAGGCAAGAATAACGTCATATCACATATATGATCCATATAAGTAATTTTTTTTCCATAACAAGCTTACAAGTAAATCACAATAAAGTAAGCAAGTATTCATTGATTACTCTAAAACAGAATAACAATCATATCCATTAATATACCCTTGAATTCAAAAAAATCGGCTAAGATCAAATCACTAATATCAATATTAATTAAGTCATTCATTTAAGTAATAAACTAGAGGATACTCTTTTACCACAACAAGGCAAAAAGAGTTGTTACCTTGTTGTGGTAAAAGAGTTTTTGCCTTATTGTGGTAAAAGAGTATCCTCTAGTTTATTACTTAACTATTTCTATCCACATAAGATTTTATTCTATTATTCGAAGTCATTCATAGGTGGCAATAACACTTTCATTTAATCTTTTTTTTAAAACCTAATTATGAAATAAAACGTAGACTGCGTGATACCACCAAACAATAGACTTTAAATCAGAATGAGTTAAAAAAATTATCAGTCTTCATATGATAAACTTGAGAATAAAATAAAACTCTTTTTCCACAACGAAACAGGAAATGAACAAAAAGAAAAAGACCGAAAATAAAATGAAAAAATACAACCTGAGTCTGTAAGCGCTTTTCGAAAGCTTTGCTTTCATCATTCAGCAGCCAAGGAGCACCTCGAGAGAACTTGAGAGAACTGATTTGGAATAGAACATGC
Organism: Rhysida immarginata; assembly: GCA_023313115.1. Classification (NCBI taxonomy): domain Eukaryota; kingdom Metazoa; phylum Arthropoda; class Chilopoda; order Scolopendromorpha; family Scolopendridae; genus Rhysida; species Rhysida immarginata. Next base: position 369,161 of record JAHWFO010065223.1, read on the forward strand.
TGAGTATTTATAACGGACAGAAGCCAATCAAGACAAAAAGATCCAACTGAATTTTATAGATTGGGTAAGTGCGTCGCCCATTTGATCAATGGTGATTCGCTAATAGGACCCTTATCTAAGTTGAGTAATAATTTTTCATCTGTTTTTTGAATGGCTAAGCTTTCGAAGGCGTCCAGAAGGTGTTTCTTGTTTATTGACTCAATAAGTTTTACATTGCTTAATAAAAATTCATGCCCGGTATCAAGCGAGTGTTTGGCTATGGATGACTGATTCCCTCTACCATATCTTGTGTGTCTCATGTGTTCTTCAAATCTTGTTTCAATATTCCGGCAAGTTTGTCCTTTATATCTCATGGGGCATTGGGAACATCTAGCTTCATATATTCCTGATTTCTGTAGTGGTGGAATCGGGTCTTTTGGATTGGGTAATAAATGCCTGGTCTGGTTGGGATTGCTAAAAGATAACGAAATATTAAAAGATTTAAAGACAGAATTGAGACCTTTGATTAATGATTTATTGTAAGGTAAGGATATGACTCTCCCTCTATTTTTAGTCCGGTTGAGGGTGGTGATATCGTCCATGAACTTTTTTAACCTCCTCTTCCTTACCAAATCGGTGATGGTACGTGTGCTATAGCCATTTTTAACTGCAATATTCTGAATCAAGGAAATTTCTTTTTTGAATGAGGATTGACCAAGTGGGAGATTAATGGCTCTGTCAATCATCGAAATGAACGTAGATATTTTTTGATTCCAAGGGTGGCTGGAATCGCTTGGTATGTAATTCAATCCGTTAGTAGGCTTTCGGTATACCTCAAATGATAATGAATCATGGTTTCTGATGACTAAGATGTCGAGAAACGGCAACCTCTCAAGTTCTCTCGAGGTGCTCCTTGGCTGCTGAATGATGAAAGCAAAGCTTTCGAAAAGCGCTTACAGACTCAGGTTGTATTTTTTCATTTTATTTTCGGTCTTTTTCTTTTTGTTCATTTCCTGTTTCGTTGTGGAAAAAGAGTTTTATTTTATTCTCAAGTTTATCATCTGCATTATCCACATAAGATTTCTAGACAATTTAGTCTTCATATGATTAAATAGGCTGCAGTCACAAATACGGAAATGAGTCCAATCAAATATCATAGTACACATGAAAGCACAAGTCCTTGAGGAAAGTCTCAATTATCAATAATTATAAATTTGATAACGCACTAGCAAATGCATACACAAGTATTTTGTCCAAGAGTCATAAAAACAGTCTTGATTATAACACTGTCTTAAACAGAGAAGCTCAACGGAATATGAGCTGGAATAAGATAAATCCCAAATTAGAATGCTATAATGGCGTAGATACATAAGCTAAAATGCAAAATATAGCTAGGGCATAAACTAGGCACATAAACAGAGGCCTTCCACACTCACATCCGTCGCAATAAATTTTTTTGCACAAACGAGGAAACGAAAGCTTAATCTTCTTTCTTATTTTTGTTTCACACACACACACACACACACACACACACTTCACTAAAATCCGCCGACAAGAAAGCCAGATAACATGGCGCACTTTCGCTGACCGTTGGCTTTTAAATTAAAGTGAAGCCCAGGTCGCTACGAATGTAGGCTATGAAACCGTACGGCCAAAAGCCCTCGCACGTACGTCGTGTATCGCACCTCTTGATAGGATAATTCCGGGAAGGCCACTTTAATTAATCGGGTATTAACCCCTACAAAGAGAAAAGCACTTACTACTTTGCAGCAGTAGTCCAGCACCGATAGTCGCCACGGGAAGCCTTGTTTCCAACGACGATACTGACGGGACACGCGGCTGGCATTTTTCCTCTACCGGCGAGCAATTCTCCGCCGTCGCGGCTTTGCTGCACGGCCGAGATGAATCCAACGACGCAGGGCTCGAGTACGCTTTGCTCTCCGCCGTGGCTACGTTCGCACCGTCCGTGTTGAAGTCCTTTTCAATTGAAAAGCAATCTCCACTCCCGTTGTCCGCTCCTCGTCGAGGAAACCATTCCTTGGTGCCTTTTCTCTTGCAAGTTCTCTCTCTCCCTCTTCTATCTGTTGCCTTCAACCATCCCGCCTCGAATCTTCTCTCGTTAGCTGATTGGGCCGGGCGTGTCGACGTGTTTCCTGACGCGGATGACGTCGCTCTCCTTTCCTCCCCGAACAATAAAATATTCGAGAGCGAAAGTGAGCGTTTGCGTCATCGGAATTCATGATCGTGTTTGAATTCCGTGACAATTACCTACTGTAATAGCGAGAAAAACAATAACACCAGTAGGCGTTAATTCCTGTACATCTTATGCATCTAGTGACTAAATCGGACCCACAGCAAATCTTTTATCTTTTAAAACAGGGAATTATGCTAACCTTTTTCTGTTTGATTCGCCATCTGAATATCTCTGGAAATGAAATGAAATTTTCACGAATACAAAACAAACAGTTTTAAAGCGAGATTAAAAATGCTGGTTTTAAAAGGCCTTTCAATGTTGAGTCTACGGGAGCTGCTGCCACATGCCTCACTGCTTAGTGCTAAATTTTCTTAATTGGAGGTGTTAGTTTAATCTGACGGTGACTATAAAGAATCCCTCCTAAGGATAATGGGTTCAAATCTATAGTAATAAATTTGGATAAAGGTAATCCGCGTGTTGTTAAAAATCATTGCTTTTGTTGACTGATGCAGCGAGTGATGTAGTCAACGGTAGTACTATTTAACAACATGACTGATGCCTAAACAGTCATCAGCAAAATAAACATGGCTGACGACTTAGCAGGGCCATACCCAGAATTTTTTCGGGGGGGGGGTTGAGGGGGGCTGGTCCAATCCTGCTTTTGGGGAGTCCCCCATGTAACATGGAGGCCAAATTCGGGGGAGGATGCAGCCCCCTCACCCCCCCCCCTGGGTACGGCCCTGTGACTTAGTTCAGTGCCACAGCTTAGCAGATTGGTCCCTGGGCAGATTGTGCTATCTAATTGTATTTTGTGCCCCCTTAATGTATTCTGTACAGTTCTGGTGCCTCCCCTTATGCAAGGGCCCTAGGCTAAAGCCCGTGTAGGCCCCATCTTCGCTATGACTCTGATTTTTTACGAGAAGAATTTTAAATGGTAAAAGAATTAATAACGAAGATATTTTAATTGAGCATGCCTATTATTTAGATTTACTACCTAAAAAGTGGGCAAAAGTAATTTATTACGTAGAATGGTTCTATATCTCTCCATCGTGGGTTCTTTGCATCTTATGTCGCCACCAGTTTTTGATCGCAAATGGATAACGTGATCTGATTCAAAGAAGAAAACATCGCTTTGGGTTGTTGCAAATCATACCCTCCAACCCAGAGTTCCGATGAGACTCAACGTAGCTCATCCAAAGAATTTAACAACAGTTTCGATGCCATCTGATGTCTCTGATTCAGTCACTGTTGATTTTAACAATATGCCGAAAGTATAAACACTCGCGTGTTGTTAAAATCATCGCTTTCATTGATGATGCAACGAGTGTTGTAGTCAACGGTAGTGCTATTTAACAAATAAGCGTGTAAAACCAGGGACCTTCGAGTTTCCGTCCCGATGCTCTAACTACAAAGCCATCATGGACATGGAAGCTGACGCTATCAAACATGTCCTATATGCATAGGTCCCTGGTTCGAGTCCAGGCGTGTGGAATTTTCTTTACTGTTTTTCTTTATTTATTCATCTATATCGGAGGTAATGGCGTGAAAAAATCCTCCAAAGACCATTTTCCAATTATTATTTTCAATAAACTTAAACACCATTCCTTCAGTACAAAGAAAATGTAAAATAATATTGTAATAAACAATTTTTGACTACAACACCTCAGAGATTTATATACGTCCGTTTGAGTTGCAATTTTTATTAAATAAAGTTCAATTTATTTGTAATAGCAGAGTGTTCTATACTGCCTGAAGCAAAAAGGGCGCGTAAGGATACACATTTTCAAGTAAATTGTCAGACTCGTTTTTGCATAACACTTGTAGTGCTATCAACTTAAAGCGGGATAGACTATAGTAACATGAACTTATTTTATTAATTTTATTTAACTATAATTTTCATTATTATTGATTTAAAGAAATAAACATAGATTACAGATTAACAGCCTCTTGATTTATCACTTAGCTATCATCACTTAGGTAGAAGCATACAAGAAACCAAGCAGCCCCCCTCCCTTTCATCCATTCCTGAGGCCACGTTTCGCATTAAACGTATTTATCTGAAATCAATGATCGTACATACGGATTTAGTTGTTATATAATGCCAATATCCTGTCCTATATTCGTTAGGATCTATTTTCTCGCATTCTGGTTGGAGTAGAAACTTGTCTCCTGGGAGAGAGAAGTTTGGAGACAAGTTGCAATTGGAGACAAGTTTGGATTAATACACATGCTGCAATTGGAGAGAGCACGGTGTAAGATAAGGTGAGAGAAACGGTGGCTGCTGTTTCTTCTACTTATTTCCTAGAGCTTGTATCAATTAACGAAACATGCACGATCCATAAAATCAAATAGAACTCTTATGTACGTATACTATGTACTTTTAGACGACTATTTATTACATGTTTTCTTTAATCAGTCTTCCAAAATTTCAATTTAATCGACGCGTCGTGACGACCAGTTCAGCGGGCGTCCATTTTAAGCTACTAGAGAAACCGGAAGTTGAGATAGGTGCAGACAGGCGCAATAACGATCAGTAATAACGATAATTATGTAAAAAATTGACAAATAAAACGATTTGCACCTTCAAATAACGTTTAATTTTTCATTTAAAAATAAGGAAAATTTTCCTTAGAATGTTTATATAGTGACAAAATGTTTGGAGTGACAAAAAACGCTTTTGGTGCTGCGTTTTCGTTTGGGAGAAATAAATTCTTTTCGATGCAAGTGTTGAACTTTTCATCATAGACGTAAGGTTAAAAGCTAAAAATATACAAAAAAATTGCAGACATCTACTAAAAAATCAAGTTTTCATCGTACGGCCATGAAAATCGCACCAATCGAAAGAAAAAGCTCGAATGTAGATACGTTTTTTCTGGTGTGCTGATATCTATTAAAATATTTTTGTGAGAGCCGCTTAATTTCGTGTTCCCATGTTAAAGAAAAGGGCATTCGCGCTAGGCTGTCGCAGAGGTCGACTTCCTAGATTCCTGGGTATGGTTTTTAAAATTAAATTAAAATTGAGTAAATGTATGGCCATGTAGCAGATGAAGATTAATTTTTATTTCCTATGAAATTGATGAATGTTACCTAAAAATCACTTTTTATGTGCATCAATGAAACAAAGTTTTTTTATTTTTTTTAAAATTTCAGATATCACCAGTAAACCCCCGAACCACAGTGGGTAGTAGTGGGCATCATAAATTAATTGTAAGAAGAACAAACGCAGAGGGGAGGCAAAAAGGCAAAGCCTGTCTGGAAGCCTCCCCTCCCACAAACCAAACAAAAATGGGAAAACAAAAAAAAAAGACCAAAAACAGAAAAAAAACATAAAATCAAATCAAAACATAAAATAAAATCAAAAAGTCGCCAGGAGAATTCTATTTTCTTTCATTATAGATTCTAAATTATTTACTCCGGGTACTATTCCAAAAATTAGTTTAATTACCCGTCTTTGTAGACGAGACAAAATACTGATATCCGATATATTACCCCTTTCCCAAAAAATCACCCCAAAGCAAAGTAAGGAGTGAAGAGAGCAAAATAAAGTAAAATTAATATATGGCGGGGGAAGAAACGAATCGAATAGAATAAACCAACCCGCTGAGAGAATTTTAAAGAAAGTTCAGATTTGTGCTTAGACCAATTCAAATCAGCAGAAAGCCATAAACCAAGATATTTAAAATATTGCACCCTCTCCAAAACAAGTCCCTGATATTCCACCACTCGTGAACCCAAGATCCTTTGTTTATTTCTCTGTACGAATTGTATCCACTTGGATTTTTCCGCGCTTACTTCAATACCATTATCCTGAGACCAAACCGAAACTTGCTGCAATGCAGAATTAGCCATGTACCCGATTTCAATTAAGGAATCAGTCGATAGAAAAACAGTGACATCATCTGCATATAATAAAGTTTTAAAAGAAACTCGCTCACTAATATCGTTTATAAAAACGTTAAACAGAATAGGAGATAATGAAGAACTCTGCGGAAGCCCCTGGTTTAAAACAAGGTTAGGTGATTTTACATTATTAAATATCAACGAGTAAGTCCGATTCATTAAAAATGAATCGATCCAATCAAGTGCCACACCTTTGACATCAAATTGCCTAGAGAGCTTCGTTATAAGAACACTTACGTTAACCGAGTCAAAGGCTTTCTTAAAGTCTAAAAAGATTGATAAAGAAAAAGATAAAGGTTGATTGGCTAATTGGGAATCAACAATTTCAGTTATTAAGCATTCAATTGCGGTGTCTATATTATGTCTCTTCCGAAAGCCATATTGGCTTAAGTTTATTAAATCAATTTTTTCTAAATAACTTGAGAGAGGAGAGGAAAAAAGACTATCAAACACCTTTGATAAAGTAGAAAGGCTGGCGATTGGTCTATAGTTAGTAAAATCCTTATGCTTCCCTTTCCCTTTATATATCAGATTAATGCTTGCATTTTTTAAACTTTCTGGATAATACCCAGCCACAATTGAGGAATGAAATAAATAGGAAATTGAGACGCTTAGTACTGAATTACATGTTAGCCAAACTATGGGTGGAATGTTAAGCGAGTCCGCAAAATTAGAACTTGAGCTCATTTTTCTTAACAAATAAGCTACCTCCCTTGGAGTACTCGGTGTTACAAAAAAACTACTTGGAGTATTTTTAAATTTTATCGAATTCAGATTAGTTGACCTAGTGATTTTCGGGAGTAATTCTTTTAGAAATGAAAAAAGGTATCTTTAGAGCAGATTTCATTCGTAGGGAAAGGAGAAATTTTGTTAGATTTAGTTAAATTAAGCGAATTTTTTATAAATTTCCAAGATTCTCTCTTATTATCTGTTAAAGACCAGAACATATCATTAAAATATTCGGTTTTTGCAATTAAAATTTGAATCTTCAAAAAATTTCGAGAGATTCTATATTTATTATAATCAGATAGTTTTTCGTTATTAAAAATTGTTTAAATAATTTATTCTTCCTTTTAATTTTCTTTTTTAACTGAGATGCCATCCAAGGGTTTCGATTACACTTAAACCCAGAAGATGTTTTACTATTTAAAGGAATATAACGAGTTATACCGATTTGTATTTGCTTCAAAAATGAATGAAAACAGTCATTCAGAGAATCAGAGGAGTTAAATACATCTTCCCAACTTGTCTGTTCGAAAAAACTCAATAATACTGCGCGTCTATATGGGGTAACCAAAAATTGAGAGAAACAATTATGATCCTCTTGGGCTTTATCAGTTCTCAAACTTACAAAAAGGGGGAAGTGATCAGAAACTACCACCTTTCCACGAAGGATAGTATGCTCCATATCTTTAATCCAGAAATAATCCAGTGTGAAGTGAGAACCATAGACTGGATCAATTCTGGTTATACCCACATCAATTGTCTCAAATCCTGTGGAATAAAACAACGTAGAGATTTGTAAACCCATTGTAGAAGTGGAAACAAATAAGTCAATACTAAAGTCCCCACATATTAATGAACCTTTACATGGAGAATTTATCAAGAACTGAATTGATTTTCTAATAGTTGTTGAAATCTTGATTGATTTCCGGAAGGAGGACGATAAGATTATCGAGAGTAATCTTTCTATTGCGACATTTAAAAAAAGCCTAATTCCAAAGTTGTTTTTAAAAAATGCGTATTTTGCTTTCTTTAATAGTATAATCCTATATGGTATTACCCTATGGGGTAATGGACAGGATGTTAAAAACATATTATTGTTACAAAAAAGGCAGTAAGAATTATATCTGGTTCCCACTCCTTAGCTCACTGCAAACCTCTTTTTGTTAAAGAAGGTATACTTACTGTAATAAAGTTATATATCTATACTTGCTTGGTCAGGGTTAAACAAAATCTAAATGATTATTCTCCAAGAAATAAAATTCATTCTTATGTTACCAGAAATTGCCAATACCTAGATCAGCCTTACTGCAGACAAAATAAGTCTCAGAAATGGTACTCTTCAATGAGTATCAGGATATTGAATAAATTGCCAACTACCAGTCATGACGTTAATCTAAACAAATTCAAATTGGTTGTATATGACTGGATTTTATCTAATCCATTTTATGATATTCAGGAGTATCTGAACCTTTCAGAAATTCTTATTAAATTCTAAATTAAATAACTCTTAAGTTTATTTTTTTACTGTATTCCTGTACATTCCTGTTATTCTTACCTTGTACCTTGATGACATACTCCCTGTATAGTGTTTTCGACTAATAAATTGTATTGTATTGATAAATGCAACACATTTTAATGCATGCATTAAAATTAATTGTAAGTACTACTAAATCGTCCAAACAGTATGTGAAGTTATAAATTATTTTCGATTGAAAATTATTCTTTACAAAACATAAAATTCCACCGCCTTTCCGCAATGGATGGTTTAATAAATGATTGTTGTAACCTGGAAGAACTGGAATCGGTGACGTGTCAGATAACCAAGTTTCCATCAGGAAAATTACATCAGGAACTGTCTTATCTTCAGTCAAGAACAAATCCAAATTTGATTTTACTCCACGAATATTAACATATGATATGCTTATCGCTGTTTGTTTATTTAAATTTGTAGACTTTGAACGAGACCCTTGAACAGGCAATATATTAGCTGTAGGGTTTGCCATTATGTTCCTAATTTAATCAAGTCTTCGACAGTAGAAATTTCGATTGCCTGTTCATTTTGATCTCGTATTAAATAAATTCGACCTCTTTTTGTCCACACATATTTAATATTATTTTCCTGTTTAAATTGCTTTGCCTGATGAAATAGTTCCAGCTTTGATGGAAAAAATGTTCGTGAAGGAAAATTCTAATTTCACGCTAAAGATCGTACAGGCAGCTACAGACGTTATGTCCATTTTGTCTTTTATATTTTTAAATAGTTCATGCATTAAATTCCTTCTTAACTTACTTACTTACTTTTCAAACCCGCTTATCCGTTAGGGTCGCGGGGACAGCAGCCCTATGGAGGATCTCCAGCGATCGCGATCTTCCGCCATCAGGTGCATGTCCTCCCTGGTAATACCTATGCGACTCGAACGCAGATTCTCCATGTAATCTAGCCACCTGGTTCTAGGCCGACCCCCTGGTCTCTTACCCACCGGCTTGGAAAATAACAACTGCCTAGGAAGACCAGTTTGTGGTATCCGTATCACGTGGCCTTACCAGCGCAACTGAGATCTCTCAATGCGCAGAAGTAGCGGCTCAACACCCCTAAAGACTCCCTTATTGTGCTGCTGTGCACTCTATCTAGTAGGATAACACCTGCCACACTTCTCAGAAATCTCATTTCGGCCGCTTGTACCCGCGATCGCACTCTTTCGGTCATTACCCAAGCCTCATGACCATAGGTGAGAATGGGGACAAAGATAGATTTGAAGACCGAGAGCTTTGCTTTGTTACCCAGCTCGCGTTTCGTTACCACGGATCGCCACAGTTCACGTCTGACACAGCTTGCTGCACCGATCCGATCATCCAATTCTTTCTCCTGCCGTCCATCACTCGTGAATGCAATCCCGAGATACTTGAATTTCCCAACCTGTCTCAGTGAAGCTCCCCTAACATGGAGAGCGCACTGAGCAAGCTGTCTTGAAATGACCAGAACCTCAGTTTAAGCTACACTGATCTTCATCCCAGCTTCTTCACATTTGGCTGCAAACCAGTCTAGTGCATGGTGAAGGTTCGTGCGAGATGATTCAAGGAGGACAAGGTCGTCAGCAAAGAGTAACCTCTCCACCAGGCAGTCACCCACACAAATGCGCTCATCGCCTCGGCTGCCCCTCTCTATCCAGTCCATAAACATAATGAACAAGGGGGGCGATAGTACGCACCCTTGGCGGAGTCCAACACCCACGGTGAACGGTCTTGACTTAATGGCATTTATCCGGACACACATCTCAGAGCTTTCGTACAGAGACATGATAGCAACCAGTAATTGCCCATCCACTCCATACTCTTGCATCACTTGCCAGAGCTTCTCCCGAGGAACTCTGTCATATGCTTTTTCGAAGTCTACAAAGCCAGCGTGGACCTCTTTTGCATACTCTCAGGATTTCTCAAAGATTTGTCTTAGAGCAAAGATGTGATCCGTCGTGCTTCGCCTAGGTCGGAAACCACACTGCTCCCCCGACAGTTTGGAGTCTACTATTTCCCGACTTCTATTCTCCAGATACTTAGTGTACACTTTCCCAGGAATGCTGAGCAAAGAGATGCCTCGATAGTTGTTGCAATCTCTCTGATCTCCCTTTTTGAAGATAGGGATCACAATTCCTGTCTGCCATTGCTTAGGGGCCTGTCCAGATATCCAAGCAACCTGACACACTCGAGTCAGCCATAGGATACCATCCTGATTTAAGGCCTTTAACATCTCGGACCGGATTTCATCATCACCTGCAGCTTTGCCAGTCTTTAGGAACTTAATTGCCCAACTGACTTCTGCTTCAGTGATACTATCGTGACTATTCTCTGCTCAAAGGTGCACCTCATGTGCCTCAGTTGTTGCTGTCACCGGATTAAGAAGAGATTCAAAGTATTCCTTCCACCTATGCAATACGCTCCTCCGTTTTCAGAAGTACCCCATCTGAACTCTTGTGATGAAAGAGACTTCTTTCCACGGAGGCGGCGCACAGTCTGCCAGAATACCTTGTTTGCCGAACCATAGTCTGCCTCCAATTTCTCCCCGAACTTTTACCAGGCCTTGGCTTTAGCTGTTGATACTGTGTCTTTGCTGCTGCTTTTCGCGCCTCAGTGTACCGCGCTCGACTCGAAGTTGACTTATTTACAAGCCATAGCAAATAGGCTTCCTTCTTTGACTTGACAGCTTCTTGGACTTCACCGTTCCACCATGCAGTCCTTTTCTCACAGCCCTGCGCCACACTCAGCCGCTTACGACAACAGCACAGTGCAGCCGAAGTAATCACAGCAGTTTTAAACAACTGCCACTCCTCTTCAACAGTACCGTGATCACTGGGTAGTTCTTTCAAACTTGATGATATGTTATCTGCAAAGGTTTTCCTCACTGCTCTATCCTCCAATGCCTCTCATTTGATGCTCCAAGTTTGTCTGAACCTAGTATTTCGCTTGGTTTGCATGGATTCAGAGAACCGCAAAGTGCAGACAACAAGGTGGTGATCAGTTGATAGTTCTGCCCATCTTCTCACACGAGTATCCAACACTGATCGGAATAAGTCGGCTGAAACGATTACAAAATCAATCAGTAACTTCTGGTCCATTGCATCCCTGTACCAGGTATATTTATGGATATCCCTGTGCTGGAAGAAGGTGTTTGTGATGGAAAGTCCATTGTTGCAACAGAAATCCAACAAGCACCTTCCATTCACATTTTAATCGGGTTCACCCTTCCTCCCAATCACGCCTTTCCACGTTTGGTCATCAGTTCCTACGTGTGCATTGAAGCCGCCCATCAGGATGACAGAATCTGCACTACCTCTCCTGCTAAGAGCAGCATCAACTTCATTTAGAAAAAGTGGGTACTCTGTGACTGCATTCGGAGCATAGGCAACGAAGAGAGAGAGAGAGACCGTTTCCCTATCTGAAGCCTCAGGAGACACCGTCTTTCACCTAAGGGGGGTCCAATCTGCAACATAATCTGCAAGCTGGGGACTTGTTAGTATTCTCACTCCCGCCTGGGCAGTCATGTTAGGGTCGACACCTGAGTAGAAGAGCTTCCACCCTCTTTCTAAGTTCACAGTTCCAGAACCCGGACGTTTCATAGAGGTATTACCTATGATATCCAGTCGATACTGTTTGGCTTCCTCCACTAACTCTGATTCCTTTCCTGTCACGGAGAATACGTTCCAAGTGCCGATTGACAGCACCCGATCCCCTTGTCGCGTTACCCGTTTCTCCTCCTGGGTAAAGGCATGCGCTGCCCCCGACCGTTTCCCCAAGCGCATAGCGAGTGCACTGGTGGGGCTTCTCGGAGGCATTGCTCCGAGATAACAGCCGGGAGACTGTCGACTATTTTTCTAACGAAAGCCTCTGCCTAACTCCCGAACGCGGGTGACTTTAACCTGCGCCACACCCGATGCAGTATGAATTCTCTCATTCGTCGACATCATGAGATATATGTTTCTTTGGATACTCTTCGTCTCACTTCTCAACCATGACCTTTCTGGTAAGGGTGACCCTAAAGTAGCAGTGCTACAACCAGTATAGCTCACAGAATCCCTGAAGCACCCAAACCCCTGACCCACGGTAAGGGGGCATCCACTCAGGGGAAATTCCTTCTTAAAAAAAAAGGAAGGAGAATTTTTTGTGTGATTGTAAATGAGCTGTTATAGAAATTTAGTCCGACATTTGATAAAAAGATATATTCTCTGTTCATAGATTGGGCAAGATCAAGAAATCACCTGCCTCGCGACCAATTATTATAAAGTTTTTTGTTTTTTTAATTCCTTCTTAAAAACTTTATAATAATTGGTCGCGAGGCAGGTAATTTCTTGATCTTGCCCAATCTATGAACAGCGCATAAATCATTTTTATCAAATGTCGGGCTAATTTTCTTTAACAGCTCATTTACCATCACACATATATTCTCCTGTGGAGATTCAGGAATTCCTCTCAAAATAAGATTACTATTGTATGAATAATGTTCAAGTTCGATGCAACGTTTATTTAAAGTTTGAATTGTTTTTTTGAATTGTTGCTTGATTGATCCTCAAATTTAAGTTGTTGCTTTCCAACGCATCCATTTTTTCAACAATCAAATTAAACGACTCTTCAAACTTTTGAACTTTCTCAGTAAGTTTTGCCAAATTGTCTGAAGTTGTTTTCAATTCTTTTGACATTGTTTGCAAAGTAAGAAGAAACTGAAGAATAGGCGAGAGTTTGTCATCGAGAGACTGATTCAAGTTAGATAGAATATATTCAGGATTTACAGATATATTTTCAGAATCTCCTTCGCTCTCTTTCCTTTTCATAAGATGAACCAAATTATCTTCAGACAGTTCAATATGACAATCACCACAGAACCAGTAGTTGTCTGGAAAAGTGGGTTGACCTTCCCACCCTCCAAACATGCTCGGTGATGAACCCGTCGACATGCACCAATGCAAGTTATTCTTTCTTCAATTTTTACGTATTTTTTGCATTTCAAACAATTAGGAGATGCCATATAGCCAAAATATCATGAGATTCTAGACTATAGATTAATTCAGCATTCGGGATTAATTCAGCATGAGATTCTTTAATTTCAGCACAAACACTATAAAATTGTACACCTAAATACGGGAAATAGGCCTAGTTCCGTTCCGCAAAAATTAATTAACATAGTTTTGACCTTTAACTAAGACTTATCTGATATTGAGCCGTTATTCTCAACCATTATCTCTTTTACTTAATTCAAACTATACTTATATCATGATGAATAATCGGAAAACATCCAAATAAAAGGTCAGTTCAGCGGGAGAGAAAAAATCGACCATATAAAAATAAAAAAGTTGTGGGGAAATATAATAATTTCACATGAAAATAAACGTATACCATAGAAAATGCGGATTATTCGCAATTATGATTATGTCTTCTACAGCGTAAAACGCAACATCATCCCACCACAAGATGGCTGCCAAGAGGCGACGCGCATGAGATGCCGTAAGCGCTCTGTGTACTCTGTGGTCCAGGCTCTGGAAAAAGATGGTAGTCGGTAGGGGAGAGGTTCGGAGAATACGAGGGGAGGGTGTGGAAGCACCTCGTAGCCCAGAGCCTGTGGCGCCTGTACGTTCGTTCGTGCAGTGTGCCGACGCGCGTTCTCATGCAGCAGAAGGACGCCTTTGCGATGCACAGGTGCAGATTGTTGCTGACAGTTTTGCGTGCATACGATGCAGTTCACGACAGTAGGTCGCAGCGGTGATCGTCTTCCCCTGCTGCAGGAAGCTGTAATGCACTACATTACGGATGTTCCACCAAACTGTAACCATGAGCTTCCTGCGGTGCAACGAGGTTTAGGGAACTGTCGCGGAGGTTCATCAGCATCCAGCCACTGTGCTGACCATTTTCTATTGTCGTATAAGAGCCACTTCTCGTCGCAGGTGACAATGTGGATCAAGAATCCCCGCTTCTTCATGGCGCAAAAGCAATTCCGTACACACCTCCAACCGATGCTAGTTTTGGTTTTCCGTAAGTTCATGTAGGACCCATTTGTCCTGCTTTTTCACTTTGCCGATGGTCTTAAGATGTCTACTGGCAGTCGACGCTGATATAGCTTGATCCCCTGAAGGTTCCAAACAGTTTTTGACGGTTCCTCTTCCACAGATGGCGGAATTTTCGGAACTAACGTTGGACAGTATGTTCGTTTATGGTGCCTACACCGAATATTTTCTTGATGTTTCGAGAGGCGTTGGATGCAGTGTGATTCATCCTGAACTCGTAATGCATTATCACATGTAATTCGCATGAAGTCATGACTATCTTCGCTTGGGTTCAAACGCCATTAAATATCATCGCCGAGACTGGTCGCTGATAGGTTTATCTTTGGGAATGTACCACTATATTATGGATACATGCTACTAAATGTGGAACCGTGCTGAATGGCGGAACCCACCTCGAAATCCGACATTTGATATGCAACGACCTGTTATGTTTTAGCATTGAAAATTGCTAAGTGGCGTCATAATTGTACCATTAGAGCACGGGCCATTGAACCGATTTCGATCATTTTCGAACTGTTTCGTTTCATGAACAATATTAATGGATTGACGAAAAAGATTCTTAAAATCTTTCATAGGCTCCAAGAAAATCGAGTTGCGGACGGTCAGACAGACACACACGGATACGTTCCCCACGGTAATAGCATAATAAAAAGCCTGTGTTATGACACATTATTAAAAAGCCAGTGGCTTTGATGTCTTTGTTACAAATTAAATGTAAATGATCTGTATAATAACAGTTTAAAACAAGATGATCTAACATTTTCTTTCACAGTCAGAATTAAATTAAGATGAAATAAAATGTATATTTTGTAATTTGAATGATGGAGCCCCCTAAGACCTAACTTGTCGGCGTATTACCGTACTGGTCTTAAACGAGCTCCGATGTAGTATACTTAACAAATAAATAAATACATAAATAAATATATAAAATAAAAATGTAGAGTTAATTTTATTATGTAGAGTTTTCTTTTTAAACTTTAATATTAAAAGCGTAACCACACTTTTACTTTTTATTAAAAAAATTCGATTTTTTACTTTTTACTGCACTTTTTAAAGTGAAAGTGTGTGCTTTAAAATTTTTATTTTATACATTTTATTCTTTATTTAAAAATAAGCTTTTATATGATAACTACAAGATCAAAAAAACCTTGGAGATCTGCCCAATCGGCCACGTCTCATCTCGGGAAAGCGTTTACAACGCATTATGCTGGCTAATCATAAACAATGCTCTCTAATGTCAACAACTTTGCTAGCACGAAGCCAACGAGAAAGACAGGCCTCGAAGCGGAAAAGTCACCTGACCAACTGGGTCTGAACAACAATCCAATCTTCAATGTCTCCTCTTGGATTTTAACAATCAGTATTTTTTCGTTTTTTGGAAACAATGAAGGTTGGATTGTTGTTCAGACCCAGTTGGCCAGGTGACTTTTCCGCTTCGAGGCCTGTCTTTCTCGTTGGCCTCGTTGCTAGCATTGATGATCCAATTAACAACAATTACATAAGACAATTAACAACCATAACAATAAACAACAATACAGGCAGTTGTTACGTCATGATTTCACTGTACGTAGCCAACACCACCTCTACTAAAAAGCCTGAGCGCGAAAATTTCATACATTGCTACATCATCATAAAAAGTCATCTTTAATCGCATTTCTACCAATAATAAGCTCTAAATTATGACTTCGTATCATGATGTAACAATGTATGACGTTTCCGCGCTCAGGCTTTCTCTTTAGGTGGTGTTGACGTAGCCAACACCACCCAACGCCACCTAAAAAACAAAACCTAGTCACTGCGTCAACACACCTGGGCTGACAATTCAACTTTCATTGTTTACAACAAACGAAAAAGCAACCGATGTAATCAGCGTTTTTTTTGTTTGTTGTAAACAATGAAAGTTGGATTGTCAGCCCTGGTCGTAGCCCACGAGAAAGACAGGCCTGGGCACTCAAAAGTCACCTGACCACAGTAGTCTGAGCAACAATCCAAATACGTCAACACCACCTAAAGAGAAAGCCTGAGCGCGGAAACGTCATACATTGTTACATCATGATACGAAGTCATAATTTAGAGCTTATTATTGGTAGAAATGCGATTAAAGATGACTTTTTATGATGATGTAACAATGTATGAAATTTTCGCGCTCAGGCTTTTTAGTCGAGGTGGTGTTGGCTACGTACAGTGAAATCATGACGTAACAACTGCCTGTATTGTTGTTTATTGTTATGGTTGTTAATTGTCTTATATGGGGGTGGCCGTGGCCTGGTTGTCTCGTCGGTTGGCTTGCCAATCGATGGAGTTCAGCAACTTCAGGCGCGGCCAGCTGCTGGTTGGGTGACGGCCAGGGCTTGAGGGCCACCGCTGGCGGGACAGCTATTTGGGGCGCGGCTGTTGGGGGACTTTGGTCTGACCCATTTGCCGATTGACCATAGCTGGTTTCCCAGCGGTTGGTGACAGCCTCTGGTTCGTTTATCCCCAGCAGCTTTTCCATCATGAAACCCCCCGTGCTTCGGAGGGCACGTTAAGCCGTCGGTCCCGGCTGCTACTGTCATCTCGTAGCAGTCGTTTATAATGGGATGGCGCAAAACTCCCTCGTAGGAGTAGGTGCCGCAGATTATCGCTTGCGATAATCTACCCTCTGTACTAGATAAGATAATTGTCTTATATAATTGTTGTTAATTGGATCATCAATGCTAGCAACGAGGCCCTGGTTTGATGACGCAGTCCACAGGCAGTGAGAAGGCTTTGTTTTTAAAGTGGCGTTGCACCACCTCTACACAAAGCCTGAGCGCGAAAACGCCATACATTGTTACATCATCATGCGGAGTCATAATTTAGGGCTTATTATTGGTAGAAATACGATTAAACATGACTCCGTATGATGATGTAACAATGTAAAACGTTTCCGCGCTCAGGCTTTGAGTAGAGGTGGTGTTGACGTTCCCACGAGAAGGCCCTGGCGCGGAAAAGTCACCTGATCATCTTAGTCGGAATAACAATGTAACCTTCATTGTTTCCATCTTGGATTTTAAAAATCAGCAATTTTTCGTTTGTTGGAAACAATGAAGATTGGATTGTTACTTGGACTAAGATGGTCAGGTGACTTTTCCGCGCCAGGGCCTGTCTTTCACGTGGGCTACGTTCACTGTATACATATTCAGCTTAAATATTAAATAACTTACGAATAAATGAAAGACTAGGGAAACTAAAGATTGAAACATACATTGTCATCGATAAGACGCCGTTGGGGAAATTTGCAGAGCTGTTGGTAGTCAGAAGTGGGCAAAATATTGATTACTAAATTTGCGCACAAACACACAAACAAGTGTAGTTCAATAAAAGTGTGTAATAAAAAAAGAAATTCGGTGACTTGGACTCAAACCAGGAACTAGGTTATTTTGCTTTTTTACCTTGGACAATGTTGCAGCTTAGCTGTGTTGGTTAATACTATTTCGTGAGTTAAAATTTTTCAAAAATACAAATGAACTGCGTTTCCATTTTAAATGTTTGGATGTAATTATATCATAAATTATACATATAATTAACTCGTCATTATGCATATATATAACAATTAGTAATCAAATTTTTATTAAACTTTATTTGGCTAATTTCCTCTAAGAAAACTTTGCCTTGGACAGCTGGCTTAAATTAGATTTCAATTCGTTTAATTAATTTCATTTTGAATGTGATCACTTCATTGTACTTTCGTTTTGATCTATATTTCATTGTCTGAGGCGGTTATCTTGTGATGATTTCATTTCATGGAAGCCGGAGTGCCTAACTTCATTTGGATAATCGAATAAATGAGCGACGCTCGGCATCGACTTGATAAGGAGTGCGCACCGCCGTCTTTCCATTCGACACTCTGAGCGTTGTCGCCATCAGTGAATGGGCGCGAGACATTGGCCGCCATCCTTTCGTGTTGCGTTACACCGCTTTCCACCTGGATCCATATGTTGCAAATGTTCCAGCACGGATTGATTTGACACCTTTACAAACTCCAAGGAAGGTAAGTGAACAAAAAAAAAAAAAATTACCCTTCATTATCAAAGTAGGTGTTTTTATGATGTTAATTTTAACCAGACAACAAAATAGAAGACAATTTCACGAAAAATTAAATAATTATCTAATACATAATTAGTTATTCTTTATGGTGGTAATGAAACGTGGAAGTTTTTATTACGCGTAATTATAGTTGTTAACATCAGCTAAAAGTATTTTTCCTGAAAGAAAAATAAGGGGCGCTATTATGAGTATCGTCGGAAAGACTCTCATCTAAAAAATTATAATGTAATTCTTAGAAATAACAAGTGCTATTGTATTTAGTATGTTTGTCCATATGGAAAAATTAAAATATACACTCTATATTTTTCTAAGTATTTTTAACTTCAAACATTCAGAGTTTCGAATAAAATAAGGAAATCATTAAAGAGTTAGAAACTTCATAAAATGATTATAGGATAACGTTTTTTCTCGTTTATCTTCCTTACCATGTTTCATATAATTATTATAAAACAATTTAGTGTTTTATCCTGTTTACTGGTAAGTATTACGGTAGTATAGCGAACTATTTAAAATTTTCATCCATACTCAGTAATTTATATTTTGCTTAAGATAAAACCCAAATTTTTAATACGATATAGCTCCCTGAGAACTTTTGTGAAAAAAAAAGACTCATGCTATTTTAGGCTGAATTTATTATATACGATAGATAAATTTAATCGAGATCTGAAGAGAAGACCAATCAATTATAATACGTAACTTTTCAATAATTTTGTTATCCAATCCTTAAACCGTTTATGGCTGAGTGTTAAACATATATCATAAATAAATAGAGAAAAACAGTAAAGAAAATTCTACGGCCTGGACTGGAACCAGGAATCTCGGGATATATGCCCGGACACTAACCACTAAGCTACCACGAACATGGAAACTATCGCTATCAACCATGCCCTATGATCATATATTAAAGCGCGGCTCCTTGTTCGCAAGCCAGGACTATCTTTAATATTAAGTGGCGAATATTATTATAATAACAATTGGAAAATGGTCATAGTAAGAAATTTCCACGGCCATTTAATAGTAAAGATGGCCCTGGCTTACGAACAAGGAGCCAAGCTTAACCTGTGCTCATAGGGCATGTTTGATAGCAAAAATTTCCACGTCCGCGGTAGTTTAGTGGTTAAAACGTGTGGGCCCGGAGGTACCTGTTTTGAATCCAGGCCATGGAATTTTCTTCCTTGTTTTTCTCTATTAATTAATATCGGAGATAATGGCGAAAAAATTCTCCTATGATCATTTTCCAATTATTAATATATCATAAGGCTTTGATAAAATGAAAATCATAACAAATTTTGAATTTCATCATTTTAAATAGATATATTAAGTATCAACTTTGATATATTCTATATTTTAACTACTGAATTATTAAAATTTTCGGTTGGGCCGAAAAAATATTTAAACTTTTAATTATCGTAAAATCATGTGCATATTTAAACAAGGGGAAGAAAATGTTTAGAAATTATAGCTTGAAAAATAGAGTCTATATATATTTATTCATTTTTTTTTCTTTCATAGCTGTGTTTTGACAACTGCCAGCATATATAAGTTAAATGGCTAAGAAAGTCTTAGAACAATCGATACTGATTATCCACCTACCTAAACCGTATTTGGTGGCGAATGGGTTGAGTAGCAGATGGTTGGAGGCGTGTGCGCCTTCTGTATCGATCGTGTCGGAGACAGCGAGAGAGGACGACAGGATACCGTTGATAGAGTACCCACCACCACCGCCGCTGCCATACCGTTCACTTCGGGCGGGAAATTCAGCGACAACATCGCGGGACGAACCAGGCGACAAGGGCGCTGACTTTTCAGACGGCGATCCTCGCTCTTCCTTCGGTACAAGATGCGAACTCTGTTTCTCCATGAAAGTGGTGAATATGGACTGAGAACATGGATACGATAGAGCACACGCAACGGAAATCCTGGAAGTTTTGTCAGAAGGGGGTTCCGCGTGGGCGAAGGGATTGATTAACTTTGGCAAACGAAGACCCACAAAGTCTTAGAGGTTTCAATTTACACCCGGCTGACTGTAGCGTTCAGTACGCCAATCACAAAGAATTTTTTTGGCTTTTCTTAGAGAAACGCACTAACTTCTCTCTCACTGAGTGTTAATTCTTAAATGCTCATAGTCTTTTTTTTATCTGTGCGAGAGGTATAGTTCAATGAGATGAGAGATAGGGAGTAGGTGAATGAGAAAAAGTTAAGATACGTGTGTGTGGCTTTCTATCTGTTTGTAATACAGGCTACTCTTTTTTGCCCCGTTCTTTCCTCCCTCCCCATCCGTTCTCTTACTACAAGCATTCACTCGGGAAATTAATCAGGTCGAAGACGACTCTTGTACGGCTTTATTTTGAGCCGCGTTTTTCGCTCTCTTTCTCCATCGAAAAGGGATTTAATTACAAGCAATCAGCATTGGATCAAGAGAGAACTTACAAATGCCGTGCCATGAAAAGCTTCAATTTTGCGCTTGCACAATCATTATCCTTCTCTGCAGTTCCACCCTTCAATTTCAGTAACCTCGAAGGAAAAAAGTTTGACGATGCAGTTTATGGAAAACATTATTCATCGTAGGTTTTTAACTTTAGGAGAATATAAAACTCAGAAAAAGCATTTAAGTCTTCAAAAGCAACCGAAATTTTCTTTTAAAATTTAAGGCTTCAATAAGAATATTTGGGAATGAAAATTAGAAAAATAAGCATAAAGTCTGCCTGAATGGTTGTTTGTTTTTGGGCTTGTTTGTTACCTATACAAATCTACATTTTTATTCCGATCTGGATGAAATTTTGCACCTTTGATATTCGAAGCAAGAGGAAGCTCACTGTCTACCTGAGATTGGAAAAAATTATAATTATTGATAATAGTCGATATTCATAATGATATCAGTGAATATTAATAAGAGGTATCTCATGACCCAAAATGCTAGACAAAACGTATCAACAATGGTATCAACAAGCAATTCACGAGCAATACGCACGGACCAACAATATAGATCTGATGACCAATAACGCAAGTCAAAGTTAGTGGATTATAAATAAGTTTCAAGTTGTAGCAATACATGGAATTCCTGTGGTTCGGGATTTTCTTAGAATTGATAATTCTATTACTTAACATTTTCTTGAAAATCTTCAAAAATGGGCACTAACTGGAGATAATGGGGAGTTAGCATAATATTGAGAAACTGAGCAAGTGGTGAGTGATCAAGCAGTCATCGAAGTTCCCAGGATACCCTCGACGATGCATGCGTATCAACAGAAGAAACGGCGACTGGTGGACAATACGTAGTGATGAATGGCCAAGTTTTGTTGCAAGATATCGAGAACAGAGAACGAATTGCAACAACAGATTACAAAGTAGTAAATAACCCCATTCGGATTGTTGGGATTGCAGGACACACGGATCACAAACGAACATGTACATTCACTGCCACCTAAGAAGAGATTTGTATTATCGAAGTTCACCACTACAGGGCGAGTGTACATCTAAAGTAAGATTAACTGAACAAGAAATTATTTCGGCTAACTATGCCAAACTTGGTGGGAATCATCCATTAGGAGAATTTAAATATTTTTTCGAATTTTCATTATTAATTGTTACTGTAATGATTAAGCGTTTTTATGTGTTCAGTTTTAATATTTATTCACATTTAGATATTGCAAAATTTAATCAAAAAATAGACCAAACATTTCCTAAAAAATGCCCGATACATTTTGACTATAACCTATGTTTTGAAAATCGAAGTGGTGATGATGTAATGACTGAACGATCGTTTTCAAGAATTATTACCAATGAGCATAAAATGATGACGCAATAATAGGACATAGATAAGGCAGTGTTTATCGAGGAGGTTAAGGATTTACACGTGTCTCCTTTGAGTTGCCTTACTAACGTCCAGACGGCTGGCGAAGATTTGTCTTTCGAAAGGAAAGAAAAAGAACGAATATTGGTCAGAAAAAGTTTGCTGCTAAAAGACAAAAAGCTATCTGTGCGTTGGAAACATCAAAGACCGGGAGTTTCATCTGGAGCAGTAGCGTTTAAGAGCTTCTACGTCAAGGGCAAGGGAAATTTGGAAGGAAAGTTGCTGGCCTAATGTAGCCAGTGATGTTCCCCGGTGGTGAAGATGGATAAAATTTTAATTTATTTAACGTATTCTTAGGGGTATATATATATATAGGGTTGGATAAAATAATATGAACACTTTTAATTTTAAACGTTTTGTCGATATATAGAAAGATACTAAACGAATTATCCTGAAACTTTAGGGGTGTAAAGAACAGGACACACCTCATACATACTTCAACGATATTTTTGATTACAGGGCAAATAGGGGACGAGCAACAAACTGAACAAAAGATGATAATTTTTGGGATTACCATGTAAAAAAAGAGGTTTAACTGCTTTGTAGCTATAGCATATAATTATGAGGCCCTTTTTACTTATATGTGTTCATTTGTATGAGGTTAACACGTATGTTCATGGAGATATAAAAGTTTCTCTAAAAAATCGAAGTTTTTTCCTAAGTCTTTTGGTTGACAAACTTGACCAAGTACAGTAGAGACAACAATGCAATAATGATATGAAAATATTAAGTATTTGATGAATTATGAGCGTTTTTACTAAATAATGTTTGACTGAGTATGCACAAGCGTTACCAAAATGTCTTTTGTATAATTTATTAGCAAATTGTACAGAGCTACTCTTACAAAAAGTCCAAGCAAATACCCTGAAAATTCAGAAAGATATCTCCGATAGAATGAGCTGAATTTCAGGTGTTCTCAAAAGAAGAAGTTGATACTGGTGTCCGGTCAAAAAATATAAATTTGGAGAAAACCGCTTATCGTTATGTTTATTTTTGAGTAGCTCTATTCTTTTAAATAAATCTTTATAATTCCATGAATATAGGCGCTGTACTAATAAAAATGAACACAGGCATGTAAAAGAAGCCTCATAATCATATGTTATAGCTAAAGCGCATTTCAAGCACGCATTTTTACAGAATGAACACAAACTTTATTTTTGTGTTAAACTAGCAGATGCCCATAGTTTCGCTCGCGTCAAAATGATATAAGTGAAATGACTCTTGTTATTTAAGTAATACTTCTGTCTATTGTGGCATTTTATGGACTCTTTGCTAATCAGCAAAAACTTCATGGAAAACTAATTTACGATTTTTATTATCTCTCGCCTCAATCAGTATTGTCTGATTTGTTGCAATGTTGCACATATAACTGGCCGTGCGAAAACACCTCTTTTCGGAGGTCTACTCCAATCACATTAATAGTTTGACTTGGGATTTGTTAGTCGCAATGGCGAAACAATTTAACAGAAAACTACACCCTCTAAAATGGCAGATCAGTAGGAATTATGAATATTCTTGGTATTAATGCGATTTTATCGATTACTAGTCCGAAAAATGGTAGCCTTTATGATATGCATTAGACGCTTCACTTACAGTAGTGCTCCATTGGATATTCAGGCGGTTTTAGATTGTGAAGCAACATGATCGGGGTACCAACTTTTACCTGATTACATGAGAAGGCAACCTGTAGGTTTGAGAGCATTAAGAAACTCTACTGGGCAGTGAATGGTCCTATCTAGATTTAATAACTGTACATTTCTATACAATCCTTTATATAATTAAGCCAATGAATTCATTCAAATATTTAGGTATCCACCTGTCTTTTATTCTTTCCTGGGATGTACATATTCTAGCTTTGACTTCTACTCTGAAGCAGTGCCTAGCTTTATTATCTCGCTTACACCTCCTCCCTCAGAAGATTCTCATTTTACTGTACTATGCCACTCTTCTCTTACTTATGGATTACAATTCTGGGGTTCAACTTCTAAACTCAAGTTACTACGTTTATTTCGCATACAAAAATGCTTTGTCCGTATCTTATTTAAATTTACGAAACCGGCCCCGGTTCACATCGTTTCAACCTAGTTGGCGTAATTCCTATTTATCAGATATAATCATTTAATTTAGCCATGTTCATTTACAAATCCTTAAACAACCATTTTACCACCTCTCTTTCACAATCTCTCTTTTCCACTAAAACAACATCTACTTTGAATACAAGACTTAAATACCCCTTAAATTTTCCTCGAATTAAACATAATTATCAGCTTAAAAGCGTTCTAAACTCTGGCATAAGAGTTTGGGCCGACCTGAATCATGAAATTCGCTCTACGCCTAATTTAGCAATCTTTAAATCAAGACTGTTGAGTTTTATTTCCAACTGTTCCCAAATGGAGTAACTCCCCCCCCCCCGTCCCCTTCCCTCCATTCCCTCTTCCTTTTGAATTTTATTAACTTATTATTTTGATTGTCACTCGCTGTTCCTTTACCCGTCCAGAGACCTACCTTGTCGGCTCTGAACGGATGTTCTGTATAACTAACAATTATGAAATAAATAAATATCGTATTCGTTGACGTGATTGTTTTACTTATGATGGCTATTTTTTTCAGAAACTGCTTCATTTACTTCTTCCACGGCATTGTTTCTTGCAGTTATAATTTATTGTTTGACTGTAGACTAGTAGCTTCAAAAAGCTCCAGGAATCGTGATATGCTGTGAAATTGAGGTGGTGTGTGTGAGCAGCTTTTGTCTCTTCACATTCGCAGATCACCCTCGAACGTGTTTAGACGTGGTTTAAACGGAATGCTGCGGTGCACGGGCTGTCTGTTAACTGGTAGTGTAGAGTAAGCATCACATTCACTCACTGATGAAGGATTTGTGAAATCCGAAATGCGCATCTGAGAAAATAAAAAGAATTGATGTGGATTAGTGTTTTCGTTTGTTCCATTTTTTATATGCCTTGTTCGAATATCAAAGATGACCATCGGCGTGGCCGTCCATCAACTTCAATCAATCATCCACAATTAATCTTGTGAACAACATCGAGCAAATCTTGTGTGAGAAGACAGACGCCAATGTGAAAAGACAAAAGCTGCTGCCACATCCGCACTTAGCACCGTTCCGCAAACTGGCTTCGCAGAGTGTTTCCAAGCATTAAACAGACGTTGGCAGAAGTGTGTTACTGCCCAACAGTATTTTGAAGGAAATGTTTAAATAATTGTATTTTTTCTGTGTGCAGAAATAAAAATTAATTCCGGGAACTTTTTGAAGCTAGTAGTATTATTCAAACATCTTAGATATACGGTGAGGCAAAAAGATGTAACATTAAATGGGTGTTTTAATCACTTTAAATTACAAGGCAGGGATTTGGTTACAGGGTTTCAGTTTGGCACCCATAACTCTCAATGCACTTATACACTGCGTTTACATGCACACTTTCGATCCGGATCGAAAGACAAGTTTCAAGTTCATCCTGCAAAAAATGGCATGTAAACAGGCTTCAACACCCCGATCCTGATCGAGTTCAATCCCGTCAAGAGAGGTGGTTTGAAACCAGGGAAGCATGCCTCAGGAAAGAGGTCAACCCAATAATAATATCCGGATCGAGTTTAAATTTGCTGTTTGGTTGAAAGAAAAAATATAGAAAATTTTAGCTAAAATAAGTTCTTGGTTGATTTATACCTCAACACAATAAATATCTATAAATAAGTAAATGAATAAATTTTAAAATACATTGCATGTTTAAATTTTTTTTTTGTAAACTTTTTTATCAAAATGTCATTTTTCCTAATTAAAAATTTTAAAATTGTCAACCAAATTGGAGTTTTATATATATACTTTTATCAAAATTTAATTTAATAATTTTTTTATCAAATTATAATTATCAAATTAAAAATTATATTTATATCAAAAATTTCAATTTAACAATTTCTATTTTATTAAATTATAATTTGATAATTATTTATAATAATTATAATTGTAATTTTATAATTTTTATTATTTTATACTATTAAATAAACAATTAAATTGAAGTTTTTGATATAAATCTAAAAATTAATTTGATAAAATCTATTAAAATTATGTTTTGATAAGAATGTATAAAATTATATTTTGATAAAAATAAGTATAAAAAACTTAAACATGCAAATGCATTTTAAAAGTTATTAAGGATTATTATATTGAGGTAAATAAATCAAAAACTTGACATATAAATAACATTATAGTTAACATAAATAATCTCAACCTTATTATTTATATATAGAAAATTTTAATAGAAAGCAAAATTTAAAGAAAAAATCAATAATTACAAAATGTATTGATTGTCAATTATTTTTCCAGGCGATAATAATGAGAAAATTTTAAAAAATTGAATTTCAGCCGTATTTTAGAGGAAACGTAATTCTAGTGATAAGGCCGACTGAGCAAACAATGGCGGATTTTGTAGCAGATGACAAAGTCGGGCGTACTTTCCTAATCTAGAGCTTTACCCACAGGGCATCTTATCGGACTCGATCCGGATCGAGTTAGATGCATGTAAACGCGAGGCAATTTTGGATTAACTCAAGTCGATCCGGATCGAAACGTGCATGTAAACATAGTGTTTGTCTCTCTCCATTGTGGTTTGTAAGGCCCTGTGGGCCATTTGGGGAGGAATTCCAGCGATGACGTGAGTGATACGGTGTTTCCGGTCGTCCAAGTTCGAGGTTTGCTGGCGTAAACCCGTTCATTGACCATGCCCCACAGCCAAAATTTGCATGGCGTCAGGTCGGGTGAACATGGGAGCCATGGCGAAAACAAAAATTGGGAAAAATAAAAAAAAATTCGTTTCCCATATACGTAATATTAACATGTTTTTGCCTCACCCTGTATAAAAATGACTTAGGGTTTGTTTGTTTGTCCTTGGCACATTGTTCGTGACAATATTGTCAAGCAAACAAAGAAACACACACACAAACAAACAAACAAGCAAACCTGAAATCATTTTTATATATAAGATGTTTGAACAATATTAGTAGCTTCAAAATGTTCCCGGAATTAATTTTATT
This sequence comes from Rhysida immarginata, assembly GCA_023313115.1. Taxonomy (NCBI): domain Eukaryota; kingdom Metazoa; phylum Arthropoda; class Chilopoda; order Scolopendromorpha; family Scolopendridae; genus Rhysida; species Rhysida immarginata. The sequence goes on from JAHWFO010065223.1 coordinate 396,474, forward strand.
TCTGCACACAGAAAACATTCATACCTTTAAATTGCGTGTTCGGAAAATGTAGAATAGTAAGTGCCTAGCGTGGTCCTTTGGATGATAACAAACTTAAAGTTACTTATACAAAATGTTCAAAACTAAACGTAACGCGATGCTTCCACGAGGCTGGCGGAAAACGTCATTTAATCTCAACAATTGCCGCAGTTCTTTATGGGAAGTGCTGGTGCAGAAAGTTTTTAAATAACGTAAGGGCACCATTTTTTAGACGCTAAATTTTGATTTTTAGACATTTTCGATAAGGAACGTTTTGCTTAGATGGGCGCATGGAATCAGACAATGTAATTATTATCCTACATTATCCGAACACCCTGTATATATGACGAAACGTAAAGAACTCTCGACTGTCGAACATGATGACCAAATAGAAGGGAAACCATGACCAGATATACTGCAGGAGGTGAGACATATTAGTGGATGACCCAGGGTTAACCAGGAGTAAAAAAATGGTGACAAAGAGCTTGTAGCATCTAAACTACAACATCTCCAGCAATCAATAGAGAGGATGGAATCGACCAAAAATAACATGGACGAATATCCAGGGAAAATTAGCTCCAGCTATACAGAGAAAGCAAACCCAGATGGCAGTAAATATCACAATGAATGCAATCAACAAAAAGAAGACAAATTTAATGAAATAAGTGCTGAACTAACTAATCAATTACGGTATTCAGTGATCAGAAAGATCATTACTTTCAGATTAACGCTGCCATGAAGATACATTAATAGGTAACGAAAATGTAGTCAAAGCCATCATTGACGGAGTTATGAGCAACATGAGAAGCATCATAAATGATGAACGAATTCATAGACTTTTTCAACATACAACTCGGCGAACTCGTCTCATCGGCGAACGAAGTGCTAGCAAAACTCTTAACACAAACTGTGAAGCCAAAAATAATGACATTAATATCTAAAATGACACCAATAGACTTAAATGCGCTTGAAAGTCAAGCTGCTCAAATTTCAGAAAATATCAATTTAATTAAAACCAATAATAATGCAACCGTTAAAATGGCACTGATTAACGAAGTCTGTCAAGTCAACCTACAACCTACGGACCCAAATAAGGAGAGTACTATGTTAAAAAAGTACACAGATCAGTGAGCGAGCATCAAAAGTTACCGGACAACCAAAGGACACTACATTTGTCGGAAATAAGCAACAGCACGATAAGAAAACTATCCAGAATGATAAGATAGGGAACTAGCCAATGGTCATCCCCACTAAAGAACGGATAACCCAGCGCCTACGTCTGGATAATATTAGTGAGGATGTAAAGGCTACGGAGTCTGCTCTCCAACTTAGGGCCCTTGAATACCGGTCATTGAATGTGGTAGATGGGGGGGGGGGGGTTATAGAAATTAAGGCGTCGACTACTTTGGTCATTTTGCACCTTTTACACAAGTTATATCTGTAAGCAACCCGGGACAAACACAAACATCCATGCCCAGACGGGATTAGAACCCACGACCAGGCGGACTCAAGAACTAGAAAGCCTACGCCCTAGCCCTCTCGGCCACCTCGCCGGCTGTGTGGTAGATGGCCTACACAACGTAGTACTATAGCAAATTTTGTTTTCATGAGATTGGAAGCAAACAGTCTGGAACAGTATATGAGTTCACAAATATGGCCTGCCAATATTAGCATAAAAAGCTACTATGGCAGAAATCTACAATTTACGGAGAATTATTGGCAACTGCATACCCCCCCCCCCCTCCCCGAGCCCTAGCACGACCAACATGTCATCAGCACAAGAATAATGCCAAATTTAATTTAGGATAATAAAATGCACGATCGCTAGTTAATAGACTCGACAACATACAAATATTCCTGGAGACAAATCAACTACAAATATGTGCGATTACTGAGATTTGGCGGCGTTTAATAATGATGATGGCGTCTTTACTATAAAGGATTACTTTTGTGAAATTTCAGCTATTTTTTACTATTTTCTCTTATATCTCAAGAGAAAATGAGCACGCTTCGTAATTCTCGTGCGCTTGCATTGCTATTGTTAACGAAGAACACTTGTTTAGCAACTGGCTGTGAAGAAGGTAGCCAGCCATTGATGTCTGCTCACTTAAACCTAAGTTTTTGTTTTTTTACAAAATAAATTATTAATATTTTTTATGCAAGTCTTGTTCATTATGTTTCAAACAATCAAAATTCATCCATTTATGGTCCCTCGACCCGGATAATCAACTCTCTTCTATTCTAACGAAGCCATCGGATTCAAACGAAACTTCCATGCCAGCATTGTTGGTTCAGCTTTCTACGTTACAATGACCAGTGTCCAGACGACTGCATTCTTCAGCTACGAATCGTTGTCATGTAAGTGAATTTCGACTATTCCTTTATCCATTACAATTTACTTCAAATCCTCTTTCTCTGCTAATTCTAGTCCCTCTCATTATTATTTTCATCTCGAGTAACTTACGCAATCATAAGCGAAATCAAGGCTCTAATAAGAAAGCGAGCTGGCAAAAAGCGCGCTTTGACCACATTCAAGACCCATATTCTTGACAAATTAAAAACAGCAATCGAAATTCAGGATATAACTGAAGTAGAAAAACATTTATCTCACATGCGAGCAGTTTTTCAAGAATTTAATGAGATTCAAGATGCTATTGAAGCTGCGTCCGATGACGCTGATGTCGAGGCACAATTTTCTGAGTGAGACAATTTTCATAGGTATTATTTTTCCGCTACCTCTATGGGAGACTTAATCATCAAAAAATTCAAAGATACAAACAACACTACAATTGTTCAATCAGTGACTGAATCTTCAATTTCTGCAGCTTTATCAGCAGACGATATGTCCATAAAGTTGCCGACCATTCAGTTGCCCAAATTCTCAGGTGAAATCAGGAACTGGCTTGAGTTCAAAGACACCTTCATTTCCCTTATTTCTTCAAATATTAAACTTTCTGCAATTCAAACATTAACTTACTTAAAATCGAGCTTTCCGGTCCTGCAGTTAAGGTAATCAGTTCTTTAGAAACTACTGAGATGAATTAAGAAATTGCATGGAATCTTTTATGTGAAAGGTGTGACAACAAAAAATTCCTATTAAACAATCATATCAATGCGCTATTAGAAATACCAGCTATTAAGCTTGAGTCAGCAATCGAATTAAGAAAGCTGTATGATAAGTTATTAAAACAACTGTTATGTTCACAAGCATTAGGTCAAAAGTTCGATGACTGGAATACTTTACTCACATAGTGACACTAAAGCTAGATTCAAACACCAAACGCGAATGGAAAATTAGAACATGAAATAACGATCTCCAAAACTTTCAGATTTCAAAGAATTTCTGAAACAAAGATGTCAATTATTAGAAGCTTTAGAAAATCATTCAAAGCAAGTTAACAAACGAAACAATTCAAATGTTCGATAACGTCCACTAACAATAGTTGTACCGCAAGATTTAGAGCCCTGACTGTAATGCTCGATTTGGTACAGCCTCTGGTTCGTTTATCCCCAGCAGCTCTTCCATCATGAAACCCCCCGTGCTTCGGAGGGCACGTTAAGCCGTCGGTCCCGGCTGCTACTGTCATCTCGTAGCAGTCGTTATTTAATGGGATGGCGCAAAACTCCCTCGTAGGAGTAGGTGCCGCAGATTATCGCTTGCGATAATCTACCCTCTGTACTAGATACTAGAATGCTCGATTAACAGAAAAAGGGAAGTACGGCTCTTGCTCAAGATCATTGTTGAAACGATGAATTATTTCATATTGTTGGATTTTCGCTGACGCATTTGTCTTCAGAGCAATGATTAAATTTAATTGTTATTTTACAAGATTTTATTTTATTAATTTATGTATTTATCTTATTTTATTTATTCATTTAGTCTAGTTTATTTAATTAATTAATTACTCGCTTTATTTATTTTATTTTTTGCATTTATTTTATCATTTAATTAATGTTTTCTTATATTAGTTATATTATTTTATTTATTTAATTTATTTTTATTTATCCAATTCCATCATAATTTTTTCATTTTATTTACACATTAATTTTGTTTTTTTCATTGAAATGCCAAAATGTATAATGCTTAAACATTACAGCAACACTGTTCTTGATTCTCGTTCTAGTTGGTTTGGTTTGTTTGGTATTAACGTCCGTTTCAACTGCCATGGTCATTTCAGGACGGCGTTATAGGGGCCGCAAATTTTGCCGCGCAAGGGTTCTTTAACGTGCAGCCGGCAAACGACTACACGGGACCAACGGCTTTATTTCCCTTCCGAAGTAAGTGCGTGATCTCAGGATTTTCCCCCTGAAAAAATCCTCGTCGTCCTCGGCCGGGATCGAACCCGCGTCCTCGGGCATATTTTCGTTCTATGCTTATAAGGAGATTCAACTTTGGATTCAAAAGTGTTTAGTTCATTTTTGGATTTTATGATCTATAACCATTAATAAAAATAAACCTATTAAATTAATCACAATTATAAATAACATGAATTTAACATAATCTTAGAAATAACAAACTTAACGTAATTTTAAAGTAACATGCATTTAACATAATCGAAAATTAATAAAACAGTTTTTAATTTTCTTGAATAGGATTTGAAAGGATTTTCAGCACTCTGTGTGTGATCTTCGTCTTTATCATCCCACCAGTCGTTAGCAGAACCCTTAAAAATTCCTGTTGGAATAATTATGCAGTCGAACCTCGATAAGTGGACAGCCTCGGGACCGGAAGAAAATATCCACTTATCCCGAGGAGGAGTTTTTTTTTTAAAAAAGTACACTACTCAACGCTATTGTCTAATGTCTAATTTAACAATATAAAATTATCAGTTATCACAAAATAAAAGAATATTCCACTTTCGTATTCACATTTGTTGATGGATTTATTTTCAATCACTGATCCCACAAGTCTCCTGTCATTCATAGAGTAAATTAAGCTAACTAAATGCTATATTATAGAGAAAATTTGTTATTCCTTAAATTCCCAATTTTGAACCGTATCTTTACATCAAGACATCTACACCTTTCTTACATACATATCAGTGCCCTGTTCAACATTTCTATCTCCTAACTACACCTTCTGTCAAAATTTCTTCTGTCTTCCAGCTGTACCACCTTCCTTCCTACAATATTTGTGCCTTATTCAACATTTCTTCTGTATTCCATCTGTATTTCACCCGTCTTCCGTCTGTATCTACAAGATGCAATTTCTTCCATCCCTCAACAAGTTTACTTTCATCAGATCTTACACTGAAGAGCCAAAACATTATGACCACCTACTTTAATAACGCGTTGCGCCACCTTTGGCCTGCATAACAGCTGCAACTCGTCTTGGCATATGCCACAAGTTCTTGGTAGATGACTGGAGACAGGTTGTACCAAATGTCTAAACAGCGGTCACGCAAAATCGAGATATTCCCGCATGGTGATGTTTGAGCTCTGAGCTGCCGCTCCATGACATCCCAAATGTGCTCTGTCGGATTAAGATCCGGCGAGTTAGGTAACCATGACATTAATTGGAATTCATCCTGATGCTCCTCGAAACACTCCAACGCAATTCGTGCCTTGTTACAATGGGGCATTGTCCTGCTGGAAGATTCCATTTCCAGTTAGAAAAACAGACGCCATGTAAAGGTGCAACTGGTCCGCAGTGATATTCAGATAGTCCGCAGCTTTCATGGTCCGTTCTACCACAACTACGGGTCCCAGAGCCGCCCATAAGAACGTCCCCCAAAGCATAATACCGCCACCACCAGCCTGTGTATGACCTGCTGTACAAGGTGGGGGGGGGGGGCAACTCTTCGCCTGGAAGTCGGCGTACCCTGACACGACCATCCACGTGATGAATAAGAAATAGTGATTCATCCGACCAGGCAACTCTTCCACTTATCCATGCTCCAGTCTCGATGCTTCCGGGCCCGCTGTAGGCGTAGTTGACAATGACGCTTGGTCAACAGAGGCACAGGAATGGGACGTCTGCTGCGCAGTCCTATATCCAACAGTGTCCGCTGAACTGTGTGTTCCGAAACACTTGCAGTTGGACCTGCACTGTTTGTCAGCTAAGCCACTATCTGGCGCCGATCTTGCTTTACAAGCGGGACAGTCTCCGACGTCCTTTTTCTTTGATGACGCGTGGGCATCCAACACCTTGGCGTCTACTGCTGGTTTCACCGTCATTTATCCACTTTGCATACATACTAACAACGGCAGATCGTGAACAATCGTGCAGTTTCGGTTTATTCGTTCCGAGTCTTCGGGCCATTACAATATGCCCTCTATCAAATTCGCTTAGATCAGCAGCATTTCCCATCACTCGCAAAATTAAGTGCAAGACCGATTCATTATCTTCTCCAGCAGCAGTTAAATACCATTTCCACTTAATTACATGCCTTCCACGTGATCCAGACGAGTTCATTCACCAATGTGGGGATGGTCATAACGTTTTGGCTCTTCAGTGTATATATTGTATTTATATCATTAACATTAATAAAGGTGATTCATATACACTCACTCACCAAAAGTCATGGCACACCCCTCCAATCAGGTTCCCTGTCCGTAATGAGACATATCCCGCTGCTTCCATTCTCGGAATGCAGGTGCACAGACTTACTTGATATCACACAATCATTGTGAGCAAAATACTAGCTGCAGAAATGGCAGCACGCCGAGAACTATCCGCATTTGAACTGGGAATGATTGTTGGTGCCAGACGGATGGGTGCCTCAATATCAGATGTAGCCAGAACACTGCAATTTTCCCGCACAAACTGTTGCAAGGGGTCTATGGAGAGTATATCCAATGAGGGGTTACAATCCATGTCGGACAGCGGACGGGCCGCCCACGCCTCATTGATGCCAGAGGTGTTCGCCAGGTCATCGGGCTTGCAACTGCTGACCGAAGGGCGACAGCAGTTCAAATCACCATGCGGTACAACCAGGGACGTCCCACAACTGTGTCCGTGACGACAATTCGGCGAACCTTGGCAGTTGCAGGTTTTGGAGCAGGAGGCCACGACGGGTGCCCTGTTGACAGCTGCACATCATCGGCAACGCCTAGCCTGGGCCAACCAACATCGACATTGGACCGCTGAGGACTGGCGAAGGGTTGCCTGGTCCGACGAGTCACGATTTCAACTGTATCGGGTCGATGGTCGTGTACGTGTCTGGCGCAAGCCACACGAAGCTAAGGACCCCGCTTTTCAGGTGGGGACCACTCAGGCAGGTGGAGACTCAATATTGGTCTGGGATGTTTTCTCGTGGCATGCAATGGGTCCCTTGGTGCATCTGACATCCACTCTACGTGCTATTTCCTACATCGATCTCCTTGGGGACCACCTGCACCTCTTCATGAACTGTTTTTACCCCGCGGGCGACGGCATCTTCCAGCATGATAATGCGCCTCCACACGCGGCCCTTGTGACACGGCAGTGGCTGGAGGAACATGCTACCGACTTCACGACAATGATTTGGCCTCCACGTTCCCCAGATTGCAATCCTATTGAACATTAGTGGGACGTCATTGAACGATCTATCTGGTCGTCACCAACAATTGCTACATGCAGCATCGTTATGGAGCGCAGTGGAGGCGGCATGGCTTGCAGTGCCTGTGGCTGTGTTTCGGGGACTGATAGACTATCTTCCTCGACGGGTCTCCGCCGTTTTCCGGGCCAGAGGGGACCCAACACGTTATTAGGCAGATGTGCCATGACTTTTGGTGAGTGAGTGTAAGCACGATAGAAGAAGAAATAGGGGATCTTGCATAAAAAAATGTAATGCAAATCTAATAGATGCGTTTTCGTAGAGAAGCCTGAAATTGTTGCAGCTCGACGTCGTTTCTGGAAGAGATTAGAAAACAAACCCATCATATACATTTGGATGAAACGTGTATTCATATAATTGCTGTTTTCGGAAAGTGCTGGCAAAAATGACAATGAAAATGAAGTTTTAGAAAACTGTAATAGAGGAGCAGGATTTATTGTTCACGCAGGAGGGGAAAAAATATAAGTTGGCCTTGTTTTCAAATCTGGAACTCGTACGGTGATTAGCATGAAGATGTGAATTCTGAGAATTTCAAAAATGGTTAACAAATAATTTAATGCCAAACCTTTCAGTCTGTGCAATATGCATACTCCGCTTGTAATAGCCACAATATAAAATCTGTATGAGGTCGGATTTCTGGAAATGAAATGGCATACGAAATATAGAAAGCCGAGGCAAATTCTTAACGTCAACTTTGAAAGACATTGGCAACGTCTCCTTCCCGGATTATTGGAAGATATTACCCCTCCCCCAATCTTTTGACAATCGTCAATCATATTATTTTTTCATAATGTGGAAGACCTCTTGAGTTAGTCAGGCTTCTTGCCTACTTCAGTTGATTTCATTTGGAATTTATTCTGGAAGGGTGAGCCTCGTAATAGCACTGCTTCTGTCCCACCTGAACTGAAATATACACTTCACTGTTCGATTGCCAGATCACTGGGTTTCGTGTGTGTAGCTTTTTTATTTAGTGATATACTCCAAGCTCAGACAATCGTCAGTCAAATTTCCCTCCACCAAGAGGAGATAACTTCATTCGTTCATACTGTGGATGACCTTTGTGGGTACATCAGGCTTCCTTTGAAATATGTTTATGAAGAGTAATATTATGGAAGCTATGCTTAAAATTCCACTCCAATACCGATACACTACACTGTTCGATTGTCGGTTATCATTCGAAATTTAGCACACAGCATCCTTCTGTGAAGACACCCAGCTTTCGGTGCAACACTTAATTTTCTCTAAAACATACCTTTTAGTTAGCTTAATTTACTCTATGAGGGAAATCAAAAAGCACGAGAGGAGACTTGTGGGATTAGTAGTTGAAAAAATCCATCAACAAATGCAAATGCAGAAGCGGAATATTCTTTTGTTTTGTGATAATGATAATTTTATATTGTTAAATTAAACATTAGACACTGTTTAAATCAATTAGTACTAAGTAGTGTACTTTTTTTAAACCAGTGTTTCTCAAACTTTTTTCTATGAACGCCCCCTACGCGCATACAAAATTTAGTAACCCCGTCCCCCCCCCCCCCCCTGCATCTTAAGAAGATTTTTTCACAAGATATCAAGGGAATTACAGATTTTGGGATCGGGGAAATTCATGATTCGGAAGAAGGAGCGAGATGTAACGATGGATCAAAAGGGCAGTTGGCATCTTGTGAAGAGCTTGCATAATAAGCTGCTCTCACCATCCTTTAATTATAAAAATGAAAAGATTTATAAATTTTAAAAATTCTTTTTTGCTACTATCATCGGCGATACAATTAATTGCCAGGGCGATTTTAGTTTCAACCTTTGATGGGGCATAATATAAAGACAAATGTGAATAACAAAATCATTTTATTACCAGGAACCAAGTACAGGTGATCCAAAAGTCAGGAAACTTTAAATTCAATAATTCGCACACGAATGCAGATAAAAAGATTCTGTTTGCATAGAAACGATTGAAATGAAGTTGGATTCATTTTCCAGGAAAAAAAATTAATGCTAGAATCTTCGGATTTTGACCAACAGATGAGATTGTCAGGTTATAGACATCATTTTATAAACATTTTCAGACGGTAAGATGCCGGATTAACTATGTAGACACTACGCTGTTTACTGCATTAAGCAACATTCCTTTCGGTATGACAACACATGTTGCCAAAGATGTGGGTTGGTCGTGGTACACACATTTGATTTCAGGTATCCCCATGGCAAAAAGTCACATCGGGCGAAATGTGAAATGCGCTTTATCAGTCCAAAGCACGGTGAAAAGCCAGTCGTGCTACTGCTTCGAAATCGTGAAATCGTCAGGTGTCATTTCATGGCTCTGTTGCAACTTGTACAGAAATCGCTTAAGGATAATTTGCAGTGATTGCCACACACTGCTGTACGATATGCCAATCCATCGGAACACTTCTCGCGCACTGCATTCTCTGTGTGCAGAAACCTCCGGTAGTCCTTGCACTGTCTGTTCGACTCTCTGGGTCGATATGTTTGAAATGCCGCACTGGCATTTTCCTTATTCTGATAATAAAGTTTAACTAAGAGGGCTTTCTCGATTAATGACAGCATTTCTATGCTTCGCTACAATTGAGTCATGTGTATGTTACAGTGATGTATGTTAGAGTCACTGTATAAGAATTAGAGTCTTATACAGTGACTCTAATGTCTATAACTTGATACCGCCATCTGTTGAACAATTCTAACATTTCAATTGTTTCTGTGTAAACAGAATCTTTTTGATGAAATAATTGATGAAAATAGGAAAAAAATACCATAGCCTGGCTTCGTGTGCGAATTATTGAGTTTTAAAGTTTTTCCTGCCTTTTAGTTTACTCCGTACAATCAAAGTTACTTTTCGACATAGTCACCGTAAAGATTGAGATAGTTTTCATACCAGTGGACGAGATTTCCAATACCCTTATCATAGAAGCCTGCCGCCAGCATGTTGAAATAAGTCTCTATGGTGACCCAACAGCTTTTTGAACAATTTCAATGAGAAGTGTTAGATTACCAGACTTGGCGCCGAGTGACTTTAATCTTTTTCAAGAGCTGAAGAAAGGTCTAGGAAGACAACACTTCTGCGCCAATAAAGAGCTTCAGGATGCTGTGGAGACATATCTCATCGTCCTGGCGGCAAATCTCTATGAAAAGGGTACTGGAAAATTCATCCATTTGTATGACAAATCACTCAATCTCTACAGTGACTATGTCAAAAAGTAATTTTGCTATTCACACTTGTCTTATCAGATGTTAAAAAAATAACCCTCGTATCACGTAAGTTCACACAACTGAATCAGAGCCTCACATTATTCGCATATTTCGCCCCCCTGCCCCTTCCCCACTGCCCACTGGTTACTTAACGCCCCCCTTCCGCCCATTTGCTACATAACGCCCCCTATGATGACTCTGCCGCCCCTTAGGGGGCGATATCGCCCACTTTGAGAAGCACTGTTTTAAACGAAAACCCCCTACTCCGGATAAGTGGCTATTTTCTTCCGATCTCGAGGCTATCCACTTATCGAGGTTCTACTGCATAGTTATTCCAACAGGAATTTTTAAGGATTCTGATGACGACTGGTGGGATGATGAAGAAGACGAAGATCATACACTGACTGCTGAAAATCCATTCAAATCCCATTCAAGAAAATTAAAAACTATTTTATTAATTTTCGATTATGTTAAATGCATGTTACTTTAAAATTACGTTAAAATATGATATTTCTAAAATCATGCTAAATTCATGTTATTTTTAAAAGAAGGATTCGTATATTATAATATTTCATACCGAATTTACGGTTTTATTTTTAAATTAATTTGTTAAGATGAAAATAAGATAAGTTCGAAAAATTATTTATAGTTGTGTGATTAATTTAATAAGTCTATTTTTATTAATGGTTAGACACCATAAAATCCAAAGATGAATCAAAAACATTTGAATCCAAACTTGAAATATATTCTTTATAAGCATAGAACGAGTCTCAAGAGCAGCACTGCGGTAATGTTTATGCAGTATACAATTTAGCATTTCAATGATGTGTAAATAAAATGAAAAAAAAATTATGATGGAATTGGATAAATAAAAATAAATTAAATAAATAAAATAATATAACTAATATAAGAATACATTAATTAAATGATAAATAAATACAAAAAATAAAATAAATAAAGCGAGTAATTAATTAATTAAATAAACTAGACTAAATGAATAAATAAAATAATATAAATACATAAATTAATAAAATAAAATCATGTAAAATAACAATTAAATTTAATCATTGCTCTAGTCTTCAGAGCTACTATATATATAGTGCTATTCTGAAGACAAATGCGTCAGCGAAAATCCAAAAATATGAAATAATTCATCGTTTCAACAATGGTCTTGAGCAAGGGCCGTACTCCCCTTATTCTGTTAATCGAGCCTTCCACTTAGGGCTCTAAATCTTGCGGTACAACTATACTCTTGTTTCAAATTAAAAATCTAATACGTACAAATGCAACTTTTGCAGTGACACAAATCAATTAATCTATTCTTGTAACCAATTCCTACAGTTAAATGCTCGCAAAATATTGCAAGAAATACAAAAAAGAAAGCTATGTACAAATTTTCTAAGAAAGAATCACAATCTTCAAGATTGTGAATTAGGTCCTTGTAAAAGGTTCAATAAAAAACATAACACTTTGTTGCATTATGATAGGAATGACTCAAGCTTGGCACCCACAAATGAAAATCTATCAAATGAGACTACCGACACCCATGGTAGCAAATTGTAATTCGACTAATCAGCTGGTTCTCTTAGCAACGGTTCAAGTTAAGATAAGAGATCAATCTGGAAGCATAGTCATTGCAAGAGCGCTATTAGATTGTGCATCTCAAAGCAGCTTCATCACATGCAATTTATACGATAAACTGAAGCTTACATATAATATTCACCCACCCCCACCAAAGGTAAGTATGGCACATATGCCTTCTAGGCGGTACGTCGAGGTGGGCTCAGTTAAGAGTTCTGACCAATAAAGAGAACACACCTGAGTACGTGATATTGAATGTCTGGCTTATTTTATTTACCATAACGCAAAACATCATTTCAAAACCAGTAAACTTATTTCTTAATTCAAAAAGTAGGGGCCCTCTTTAACGAACACTATATTATTTACAAATCCACGGAGCATTCTCCGGTTTCATGTGCTGATTGACACACGGGTTCGTACTAGATAGTATGTGATCTACTTATGCCCGATTGCCAGATACAAATAATAATGGGGTGATACCCCACCTGTGGCCATAAGCTGTGACTAAACCCACGTGCCTCCGAAACAAATATTCCTGACAAAATTACAAACGCTTCCGCGTGGAGTAAACTCCTTTTATGGTCAAGTAAGGTGACAGAGACCTTTCTTGGCTATCACTTGGGAGAGTCTACCAGCAAGTCCCACGTGAGACACGCAGTTGGGCCCATCCAAACGGGATAGTCGTCACACTCCTGCGTTTGAAAATGACTAACGTGCGCTTCAAATATAATATCCTTCCCCTCTGGCTCCCAGAGACATAAGCCATGACTATCTCGGAGCATGAAACCGGTGCCCAATCATCTTATCGATAAAATAATACAGCAGACTTCGCAGAGTGTGTTGCTACGATGCTGAAGCAAAATCAGCTGTCACCGCTGGCGGCTCTGAAATTCTCCCGCGGGTTTCACCCAGCTACACTGCGTGGATATAAACCTAGCAAGGTTCAGCGTTCAACTTCCACAATAGGCGGGAGGACCGATGTAATTGTGACGCCCGTTGCACTTATAAGTGTTTGTTTGCAATCTCAATCATCTCGGGGTGCAAAGAATAACAAAAACACACTCACCAGCACTGCTGAAGTTTCTATGCTTATTTATCGGAACGTCGCTCAACAGCGACCATAACTCTATGCCCTGTCGGCGTCATCGCTTCTGCCGTTGATCGCTCCGCCCGTTCGATCTGCATAATTCCGTGCCTGGGGAGTTCCAATGCTTTAACGAAACTCATAATACATAATTACTGGGAATCTTATTATAATAAAGTCAAATAATGTTCATAAATTGTACTTATTTACGATTACTTCGCTCATATCCTTTGCCCTCGTTCGAAAACTATACTGTCTCCAAGAGCTCATAATCATACGTCCATATCCCGAAAGATAAATTATATTAACACAAAAAAAAAAAAACGAACCCCATGACAAAAGACACACGCATGCTTATAACAAAACACAATTTCTCGGAAAACACATATTGACAACAATACTCCGTCGGAAGCTGAGGAAATCTTCAGGCAACAAAAGGATCGTTAACAATTACTCTCCCAACAGAGCATTGCATGCGATTGTTCGTCCGTCTTAACGCACAATGATTCACGTTACAATTTTCATTAAAAAATCAAAAAAAAAACACAACCCACACAACTAAATCATTCAGACAGATCACATTCTGATACAGACAGCTATATTACTTACGTAATCTCTTTGTAAAAAAAAAACAAAAGGAAACTACACTGGAATACAAATAACTTAAAACACACAATTAACACACCTCCTCCCCTTTTTTCCCTCTCTCCGCCGGACCTACGTGACTTGCAGCTCCCCGGAACGTCACATTTACAGACTCGATTAACTATATCTGCTATAGGCATTATTAATCAAAGTACAACTAGCATCGACTACAAAACTTATATTCAAATCCAATCGCTTCATGCTGCATTCAAAAGCAACTTAACATGCTATGTCATTGATAAAATGACAGAACAAACACTCCTGCGAAAACTCAGTTCTTTCATTCCAAAAATTCCTAAACACATTCAATTAGCAGACAAAGAATTCTATATATCTAAGTATGTCGTTATTTTTATAGGCGCAGATCTATTCTGGAATGTAATAATGAGAGAGGAAATTAAATTAGGCAAAGGTCAACCAAATTCAAGAAATACAGCCTTTGGTTGGATAGTGGCTGGACCATTCATGTAAGAAAATGAACAGACGAAAACAAATAGCCATTTCAATCAATTACTAGACATACAAGAACTAGAATTCACTAGGCAAAGTCATACGTATTACCTCTGTCAGAGATTTTAGTCTTGTTACTTAATTCAAACTTGTAATTGACTATCTTGTTGTTTTGTATGTAACTATAATATCTCTATTAAACCAATTACTATTTATTTGTTTTGTTATTTTATATTATAATTTTTTGTGTTTATGTTTGTTCATTTACTGTATTCTTAAAATTTAACTTTCGCTTTATTAATTTTTACATGAAAATTTCTTTTTTGTTATATCCCAATTTAAGTTTTTTATTTTTGGCTGTTGCCTGCTTAATTTTTGTAGTTTTTGCAACTGATAATTTGTAGTTTTTTTAAATTTTAATAATTTTTATAGGACTCGTTTTTCTCTCCAATTTTTTCATTTCTATATTTTTTTCATATTTTATTCTTTATTTCTCTCAATTTTTATCACTTTTTATTTTTTCTTTTTCCCTTATCCTATTTTTAATGTATTATTTTTATTTATTTATTTTTCCTTTATATTTTTCGTTGGTTATACCTTTAATTATTTCAATTATCTAATTTTATATATCTTGATCTAAAATTGATCCGATTTTAGACCACGTCACATATATTTATACTCCGGTCGACTTTAACCCCGTCCTCGTATTGTGCTCTGTGATTGGTCGGGAGTTGTTCGGTTCTGACGTCACCTGCAAAATCCGCGTTCTTGTGTCATCATTATGGAGTTCCTCAGTAAACTAGGAGAAAGTAATTGTATTGTTCTTTCAAACTATTACAATGAAATCAATGGCGTATTTCATTCTCGAAAATGCTTTTAATTACATTTATTTCATTAAATTAATTTTGCACATGCGCACTGGATTCATTCACACTTCCTGCGAGCACCTGTTTGGTGCTTCCTGCAAGCACTTCATATTTTAGTTTTTTCCAGTTTTTCTAATTTATAAATTTATAGTTTAATATTAAAATAATACAGGCGAAGTCGTTCTGTTGACGAGAGGTTGTATGAAAAGATATCAAACCAGCTGTTTACAAAATAACTCCCGTGCCAATATAACAAGATAGACATCGATATATCGGGGAGAGTTCAAATTTTTGTATCACGGCGCGTTATTAACTGCCCTAACAAATCACGTGATTACAGCGACCAATCACAGAGCACAATACGCGGTCGGGGCTAAAGTCGACCGGAGTATAGTAACGACTTTTCTCTCCCGATCTCCCTTGAATGTATTAATTCCCAAATTAAAGATATATGTGAAAACCAACCCAATAAGTATTTCTCTATTTTCTATTTAAATATCCGCAGCATCAATATTAACTTAGCTTGTACATTGGCCAATCTCAAGACTCTTGTGATGCAACCTAAAATTATAATATTTACCGAGAGCTGGATCTATGATCACAGCGATATTCCCGATATTCCTGGCTATCAGGCCGCTTCAGTTGGCCATAGCAATAAACGTGATGGTGGTATCTGCGTCTACCTCTTACGGTCGCTTTCCTTTCTTACTTCTTCTGTGTGTAGCTTGGTTACACTTGATTACGAGGCTTTACCCCTTACAGTTAATAAGAATATAATCATTATGTAGATTTATCGCCCTTCCTCGGGAAATTTATCTTCTTTAAAAAGTCATTCCATGTGAAATCATCCAATGAGTGTTGCTCCTTAGTAACAGAATTTTTGTCAAAAAATTACCACTAAAACTTATGGTGGTGAAACCCTCATATATCAATTTGTAAAACATTTTGTCCATTATTGGCTGAAATATGGACATTTGAAAAACGGCCATTTTTACCAAATGTCGGCCATCTTGGATTTGCCACTGCTGTGAAAAACTGCAAAAACTTGAAAAATAATGGTTTAAATTCAACAATGCTGGTACCAATTTGAAGCTATTAATATGAGGAATATAAAATCAGTGTTGAAATAAAAGTAAATATATGTTTTACTACATTATTACATGGAAAAAGAAAAAAATCATCTTCAAAATTTAGCCAAATTGAATGGGCTGTCAAAAAAATGGCCCATCATATTTTTTTCTGAAACTTGGTAGAAACACCAATAAATATGTGTCCTTTAAGTATAAAAAATTTAGGAAGGTAATATTTGTTAACAACTAAAAAAGAATATTTTTCTTAAACCCAGGATATCGAGATATGAAACTCCTTGTTGCTGGAATATGCTAGTAAATTGCTTTCTAAAAAATAATTTATCATTCTTATATTTCATTATCTTAATTTTAAATAGAAAAAAAAAACATTTCTATATTCAAAAAATTCATTTATAGCAATTTCAAAAATTGAATCATCGACAACTAGCTCTAAATGATGCAATTTGCCATATTTGTTGTGTTGTATCTTCGTTTTTTTTTTTGTTTTTTTTGTGCTTCAAGTAAAAACAATTGTAATGAATTCAATATTAAAACAATATTTAATTAATATTCTAATATTTCTATTACATGAGAAGTGAAAAAAATACCTTCAGTTTCGCTTTAATGAACTGTTAAGTAATTAGCAAATAGCTCTGTTAAGCTTATGAGGAACAATAATATACATGTTTGAAATATAAAAAAATATAGGAATGGTAAATATTTTATCAAATATATATTCAATATATATAATTACTATAAATGGACATAATGAAAATAATTTTTTAAAAAGAAAAAATGGCATCTATACATACTATTTTGAATATTTTGAAAAAATAAATGAATTTAATCCACTTTAAAATTTGTGAATAATAGTTCAATAGAGTTATTTTCATCAGGTGTTATTTTATATGTTCTTTCTGTGTTAGTTGAGGGAGCAGACACAATTTTCATTTTGTGTTCGTATGGAATCCAACACACATCGAAAGGTTTAGGCCACATATACGATGCACTTGGACCATGAGGATGCATAAACATAATTTTATAGTCATTATATTCATCACAACACTCCACAATTTTTCCAATCCACCAGTTCATTCCATATGTGCAGGCACCATATTGTTCATTCTGGAGTGTCAGTGGTATGGTCTTGCTTCTTAAAGTAGCAATGAATGAAGTTGTGGTGGAATCTGATACCCTGGAAACCAATAATTGATTTTCGTTTATAGGAACAAAGCTGTGATTTGACCTTGTTTCTTTAATAGCATCTGCGATTTGATACCTCACTGCTAAATGACGGTGGGAAATCTCAATTTCAGATTTTTCTACAAAAACGATTTTGATTCCTTTATTAGAATCTTTCGTAAATTTATACAAATCAGATGCATCTAATATGAGGTCTTTATATCGTCGCTGAAGGCTTGCTTTGGTTTCCATTCGTTCTACGGTACCATCACATGCTCCCTTTCCATGGCAAGATGCAAAAAAAATGCCATTCAGCTTTCACACCATGATCTTTTTCGTGGTGACAGAGATTGATAAAGTTTTTAAACTTTTTATACTGAGCTGATGATCCATTACTGAAATACTTTATATATTTAATTTGTGGCACTTCTTTAATTAAATCCTGAACAATTACTTTTTGGAAAGTCCAAAATGTTGTTGTGTCGTGGACTAAATGGACACTGATTACACACATAGGAATAGCTTTCAACTTATCATTAGCAGTGACCTTTACATATACTAGAAAAGGATGAATTGTCACCTGCTCTTTCTTCCAATGAACACTTTGGATAGCATCCTGCATGATACAAGTATAGTTTTCAGAAAAATCTGCTAGAATAATGGCAGTACATTCACTCAATTCATCCTTTGTTTTGCTCAAGTACTTACTCTGAGCTTTTGTAAAGAAGTGATGGGTGCATACTGCAGACAGTTTTTCGACTAAATTTTCAACAAATTCATCAACTGATGTAATAATTGTTTTCAGTTCTGCACCATCAGTTTTCACCCACTGTTTGTAAGAAATTTCATTAATCATTTCTAATTCATTAGAAAGCATTAATTCGTCTTTCAGAATTTCCACAGATGGACAGTTATCACATCTGTGTATCAGCACTTTTCGGATTCAGTGGAACAAACTAGTTTTCTTAACATTGATATATAGTCAGGAATATGAAGAGCATGAAGCATGAGTTTCACGTTTTGATGATAAATGCAAACACACACAGAATGAATACCTTTACTTCCAGCAGTCACACATTCTCTTGGGCGTAATGAGCAAAATTTAGATAGTTTAATCTTTAAATCTTTATGTGGTTCTTTAAATGCAACATATAATTCTTTTAAGTTATACAACATCAATCTCTTTTGTTTTAATACTCTACCATTTTCAGTAGTAACAGATATGCAATCTTTTTTTCCTGGACTAATACGACTGTTATCATCATTATAATAAAATGTAATAACCTTCTCTACAGTTTCAGAATTTAACTTAGCACCCTTTTTGTCACATGGCATCGATAACATCTCTTCTGTTGCTTTTAATTTTCTTGCTTTTTTAACTAAATATTCATGGAGAGCTAGTGTCTAGGATGATGTAATATTGCATCATGCTGTGGTCAGACAAACAGATGATGCAATACAAGCAATCATTTCACAAACTGCTGGGTGCATTTCGGTGAAAATCAGGAAAGTTTGGCAAAAAGTGTGCACGAAAGTGTAAATCCACCCATTTGGGTGACTTTTGATGAAAATCATGAATGTTTGGCAAAAAGTGTGCACGACACTGTAAATCCTACCATTTGGATAAATATTTCACTGTAATTGCATAGCTTAAGGAAATAAGTGCAGTCATCACGTCCAAAAAACGATTCTGAATCCTATTTTCCAAAAATTACAGAGCTGGGCCGATTTCACCGAAATGCACGCAAATGGGTGGATTTACACATGGTTCATTTATAGCTAGTTTTAGATGATTCAATTTTTCATCAATACTAGCATATTCCAGCAACAAGGAGTTTCATACCCCGATATCCTGGGTTTAAGAAAAAAAGATTTTTTGGTTGTTAACAAATATTACCTTCCTAAATTTTTTTATACTTAAAGGACACATACTTATTGGTGTTTCTACCAAATTTCAGAAAAAAATATGATGGGCCATTTTTTTGACAGCCCATTCAATTTGGCTAAATTTTGAAGATGATTTTTTTTTCCATGTAATAATGTAGTAAAACATATATTTATTTTTATTTCAACACTGATTTTATATTCCTCATATAAATAGCTTCAAATTGGTACCAGAATTGTTGAATTTGAACCATTATTTCTCAAGTGTTTGCAGTTTTTCACAGCAGTGGCAAATCCAAGATGGCCGATATTTGGTAAAAATGACGGCTTTTCAAATGTCCATATTTCAGCCAATAATGGACAAAATGTTTTATAAATTGATATATGAGGGTTTCACCACCATAAGTTTTAGTGGTAATTTTAAAAAAAAAAATCTGTTACTATGGAGCAACAAATTTTTCTCATATTGGGTGTTTTCACATGGAATGACAAAATTGTACGCTTTTAATTTCCGTTTTATTTGACTTTCAAACTTCAGGGAAAATAGTTATTTTAGTGGGTGACTACAACATTGATTTTAATAAGCCTTCCCCCTCCTTAAACCTTCTTCTGGATCCAATTTTTCGTTCTGGACTTTTACCTACCACTTTCTCTTTTTCACACTATTCTCTTCATTACAATTCTTATTCAGCCATAGATTCTTGCTTCTCTAATTCCAGTTCCATCCTTGATAGTACTTTTTTGGATTTGGCGATTACCGATAATTTTCCGATGCTTACAATTCTTAATGTATCGACCCGTAATGTCACTCGTAAT
This sequence comes from Rhysida immarginata, assembly GCA_023313115.1. Lineage (NCBI taxonomy): Eukaryota > Metazoa > Arthropoda > Chilopoda > Scolopendromorpha > Scolopendridae > Rhysida > Rhysida immarginata. The sequence continues at coordinate 416,809 of JAHWFO010065223.1, forward strand.
AACTGTTCTTCTTCAAGAGCATTTACTCCCAATAGAAGGGCAATTTTATAATCCTACCTTGTGTTAACCGATTGGAATTCTGTCTTCCCTAGTTCTACTGATGCCAATTCACTATTTTCGTCTTTCCTTTCTCATTTCCAGCTCGGTTATGATCGGTACTTTCCTTTAAAATCCCGCTCCTACGCTGTTTCTAAAACTTATGTTCATAAGCCTTGGATAACTTCTGCTATATTATTACTTATTAAAAAGAAAAACGCCTATTATAGAAAATTTCGTAGAAGCCCTTCTCTCAATATGCCTAACAAGTTCAAACGTTTCCAATCATGTGAAATTTATAATCAATAATTCTAGACAGTCATATTTTGAATCTCTGTTCTCACGCCTACAATCCAGTAAAGAAAAGTGGCGTTTATTAACTGATCTATCGCATCGACCCAAATTTCTTCATTCTCCTTATCCGCAACCGGATAAGGTTACTGCTTCCTCTTTGTCTGATTTTCTTAGTGCTCTTTTGCCCCTTTCTTCTAATATTCCTTCGTTATCCAATTTTAACAATTCATTTCAAGTTTCCAATTCTTCTTTTAGCTTTTACGTTACCCCAACTACTCGAGAAGAAGTTTCTGATATTTATTTATTTTTATTTTATTTATTTATTTAATGCACCCACGGGGAGTAAAAATAATTTATACAGTTAGAAAGGGCTAAACAAGTTCAACAGTAAATGACAACAGGTGTCAGGCATACGACACAAAACAAGCATGCAAAGAAAATCAATTAAAAAATTTAAAACAGTAAAAGACTAAATATCTAAGATTGTACAATATATGATTTAAAATTACGTTTAAAATGTATACAAGAAGAATTACAGTAGGATAGTGCACAATGAACAGCCGAACTACGTAAATAAAAAGGGAATTCATTCCATTGTGCACTATTGCACTATAGTAGTATTGCACTATAGGGAAAGGTTTTCATTATGAACGTTGACATTTTAGAGGGGAGCTCAAATAGGTAACGCCGAGTTTGACGTAAATTGCCACGTGTTTTGAACCGATCCCTCACAAAGTTCGCAGGATGGCAATCGTCACGTAAGGCACTCTCGAGTTCTGAGAGCAGGGCAATTTTATAAATGCATGTAGTGTCGGTAGCTTGTTACGATCACAAGCATGAGTTACAGAGTCTAATCTATCTAATTTAAAAGCTATACGAATGACTTTATTATATACTACTTTTAAGCGTTTTATATTAGCCTTGGAAGTTGATGACTTTATATATATGCTACTTTTAAGAAGTTTTATATTATCAGAAAAGAGCTCCATAGGCTAGAGTTGGGACGATGGTCGCAGTAATATATTGGCTTAATTGATCGGCTGTAGAAAAGGATCTCAACCTTTTTTGTAAGGTAGCATTTTCGGTGCAAAAAACTAATAAGAGGATCGATCATATCATTAAAAAGGAGGTTAGCGTCAAAAGTAATACCAAGAATCTTCATGATTTTTTCTGGTGTCTCTTTTTTTGCGCAGATTAAGATGTTAGCACTGTTGAGGGTTAAACCTCTTTTTTGGTACCAATTGGATAAATCGTAGATCTTGGTTGAGCAAGTAAATAGCACTAGGATAATTGCAATTTGAAAAAGAAGCAAACAAAAAATTGTTATCAACGTAACTTAAGATTTCGTTATTAAAATTATAATTAATCAGTGAGGCAGTGGCAACGGCATAAAGGAGTGGACCAAGACTGGAACCCTGTATAACCCCTCTAGTTGAGGGTTTCGAAATTAGTGGGTCATATGAAATGATATTAGTTCTTTCATGAAAGTAATCATTGAAGAGTTCTAAATAGGCCTTGGATACGCCTAACGTTTCGAGGTCTACTAGCAGTTGCGGCCTAGAGATTGAGTCAAAGGCCTTTGAAATATCTGTTTGTGCTATTAGGAATTTATCACCACGATCACATAGTAAACTGAATTCCGGACAATTGCCCAATATGTAACAGTAAAGACCTGAAGAGGTAATAAGAAAAATAACACTCCACAGAATTAAAAGTGATACAAAAGGAAAATAACCAAAACAAAAAGTAATGTGGATAGTGATGATTAAATATAAATAAAAACTCTTAAACCACAACGAAAATAAAAAGAAAAATACAACCTGTATGCATTTTGAAAGCAAGGCTTTCATCATTCAGCAGGACTAGTGAGAAACCTCATAGAAGAGAGAATTCTGAAGGTTAAAAGTAACCTGGAAGGCTTTATATAGTGCTATAAATCCTATCGCACTAATAGAGTGGAGGCTTTATATAGAGCGATAGTTTTAATTTTAAGAATTCTCTTTTCTATCGAGGTTTCTCACTAGTCCTGCTGAATGATGAAAGCCTTGCTTTCGAAATGCATACAGGTTGTAGTTTTCTTTTTATTTTCGTTGTGGTTTAAGAGTTTTTATTTCTATTTAACCACGATCATATGCCTTTATTGCTTTTATGTAGATGTGGATTGGCACCCAGGTCACTCTATGTCCTGGCTGACCTCCTCTTTGGGAATGTGGTATGGTTGGCCATAGGTAATCTGTAACAGCATTAAAAACAGCTTTTTCCACGATTTTGGTAACGGGAGACAATACTGATATTGGACGAAAATTAACAAAGTCACGAGAATCACCTTTTTTAAAGATGGGGGTTTATCTTTGCTATCTTTAATGCACTCATGCACAATTTTCTAAATTTATCTAAAGTATCATTATTGCACTCTTTTATGCACTCTTTAAACTGTGAGCAGATTAATTCAAATGTTAACCACTATGGTAAAGTTTTAGACTTGGTATTTTCCAACTTCTCTTCCTTTACTTGCATTAAGGATGATGGGTTAGTTGCGGAAGATACCTATCATTCATCATTACTGGTATCATGTTCTGAATTGATCACTGATAATAAGTTTAAAGTTAGGCCTTCACACTTCAGCTTTAAATCTGCTGATTATGCGTTATTATACAGATTGTTATCTTACACTAACTGGTCCAGCCTATATCAGTTTGATAATGTCAATTCTCTAGTGGAAGAATTTTTTAACATCTTATTTGATATAATATCAATATGTGTTCCATTTGTATCTAAGAAAAAAACTAAAAATTACCCTGTGTATGGTTTTCAAATGAAGTTGTTATTTTGACAAGGAGAAAAGATAAAACTTTCAAAAAATTGAAACGCTCAAATAATCCCCTTGATATATTAACATTTAAATCTTTGAGGTCAGAAATAAAAAAAATTTATTAGGAGGGATTTTAAATTGTATTTAGATCAGGCTAAAAACTTGATAAAAACCAATAATAAAGTATTTTGGAAGATCATTGAAGAGATGAGATGCTCAAATAACAGGAGCTTTCCGAATGGAATGATGTATGATAACAAAATTCTAGATAGTGCTTATGATATAGCTAATGCATTCAAACATAATTTTCAATCTATTTATAATGTTTACAGTTCTTTGTCTTTACCGTCAATCATGGAATCTTCTACTGCAGATGGTACCGCTGATACTCTTATGTTCTTCCCTATCTCGAATGATGAAATCTTGAGTGCCATTATAAAAATTAAAAACACGAGATCAATGGGAATGGATGGGATTCCCTATAACATTTATAAAGCTTGTTGTGAATTCTTTGTTATTCCATTCTCTTTAATATTTAATATGTCTCGTAAATCTGGCGTTTTTCCAGATCTTTGGAAGCAAATTAAGACAGTACGATTTTCAAAAATAAGGGTAATAAAAACGATATTAAGAATTACCGTCCAATTTCTATAACCAGCTTTCCTGCAAAGGTGTTTGAACAAATTATTTATAGTCATGTTTGTTCCTACCTATCACCACATCAACATGGGTTCTATACAAAGCGTTCCACTATCTCCAATCTTCTTGACACTATTAACTTAATTGGTGAAGGTATTAAATCAAATGCTCAGGTTGATGTAATTTACATTGATTTTTAAAAGGCTTTTGATAAGGTAGATCATTCACTATTATTGAAAAAAATTGGTTAATTTCGGTTTGAACCGAAATTACATCTCTTGGTTTATATCTTATCTATCAAACCGAATCAATTTTGTTACTATTAATGATGAGATCTCTAACCCTTTTACCTCCACCTCTGGAGTACCTCAGGGTTCTGTTTTGGGGCCCCTTTTGTTTTTAATTTTTATTAATGATATCACAGAATGCGTAAAGTTCTCTACAGTATTTTTATTTGCTGATGATTTAAAGATTGGCAAGATTGTTTATGATTTGAACGATTGTATAAATTTACAAAATGATTTACATGGCATAATGAACTGGTGTAGTGATAATAAGATGTCTGTGAATGTCGTTAAGTGCAATTTTGTTTCTTACTCACTCAAACGAAATATTTTACAGCATCACTATTTTTGAATGACATTATTTTAGAAAAGAAATCTAATGTAAAAGATCTAGGAGTTCTTTTTGATTCCAAGCTCTCATTTGTAAATCATATTAATTTTATTATTTCTAAAGCCTATTCTGTCTCGTATTTTATAATTAGGAATGCTAAAAGGTTCAATGATAGTAATTTTTGTATCTATCTTTTCAATACTCTAGCTAGACCATTACTGGAATATGCTTCATTTATCTGGTCACCATATTGTAGAAATTTACTAAAATCTATTGAAAAGGTTCAAACCGATTTCCTAAGATTCATATTTAAAATTTTTTGTTATGATTATTTTACTGTTAATTTATATGTTACTAATTCTTATTTAATGCAGTATTTTAAATGCAATGTACTACGTCATAGGCGAATTATATTCGACCTATGTATGTTATATAAGTTATATAATCATTCTTGTTTATCCAACACTTTTTTTGAGTTTATGTCCTTACGAGTTCCCAGAATGTGTACCAAATCATCAGATATATTTTATTTACCTTTTTCTCGAAAAACTCTTATAAATAATCTACCTTTTTATCGTTTGTGTAATCTTTCAAAATCACTTTCTGAAGTAATTGATTTAAATTGTATGACTTTATCTGAATTTAAGTCTTCTATATGGGAAAATATTTATATTTTTTAATCATTTTTGTTAATCCATTTTTTTAAATACAAGTATGTTATTTTTCTTTATGTAATTTCATAAATTTGTAAGCTGTTACTGGGCCTCTGGCCTGTTGCTTGCTTAAATAAATAAATAAATAAATAAATAAATAAATAAATAAATGCAGCGGGAAATTTTTTATGTTTAATTATTTCGGTACAAAGGGTATAAATCATAAATATTCCATTTCCATTTAAATTTTGAATTAAATGATCATAAATTGTAAGAGGGTAACTCGGCCCCTTTATTTTTACAGTTCGGATTAGTTGAAGAAATTTTTGTCCATATGGGATAGTTGGATCTGGTGAGCTTTCAAGTCGTTTCTCTAGAGGTTTTATTGTTTCAGGAGGTTCAAGAAGTTGTGTTGGATTATTAAGCCATTCAAGATAGTTACTGTAATTATCCGTTGACAAAGTAGGCTGTTCCGTATAACACTTAGTTCGGACTAAATGCCAAATCAGGATAGGACTCTGCATCACTAATTCCCTTTTCGCATTTCGGATTTCGTTCTGAAACTTTGTGCTGGCTTGTTTACATTGAAGATAAGAATTTGAATCATTAAGGGCTATAAAGGTACGATAGGACTCTAATTTGGTTTTCCACGCCGTAATTACTTTGTAATTCCACCAAGCTTTTAAGTTCCATCTGTCGCCACGTATGGGTCTTGTAACTTTTAAATTCCATCCCTGCTGATTTTGCTGCAGAAGTTACAAAGACATTTAAATACTCAAGCTTATCATTCATTTCAGCTATGCTTAAATATTCATCATAATTAAGTTTTCAAGCTCCTGGTGGAAAATTTCACGTTTAAAGCCGACTGTCACAAGGATTTGTAAGCAATAGCGCGAGTGGTCAGCAACCGGGCAGTTCGCGGCGTAAAGCGCGTGTCCGGAGCCCGCCATCGGATAACAGTAATACCGATGGAAACGCACACAACAAAAGCCTCAACGAGCTTTGCTTCAGTACCAAGCCCAGCACGAAGAAGACAATAGACGAGCCCCATCTATTAGCAATAATTAAAATTTTAATATAAATAATAATGAGAAAATGCGTAGTCGCGGCAACAGATGGAGGAGTCGGAAGCAGGCTTGGGGAAATGACGACGAGATGTGCGTTGGCGCGAATTATGAGACAACGTGCTCTCGACCGGGCAATGCTGGTTACAATGGAAATGTTAGACAATTCCGAATACACTGAGACATTAATTTTTATGAGCGAGATACCGTCTACGAGTGCTACGAGAGATGCGCCGTTCGTAGTGCAACTTGCTGGCGACTCTGGAACGCAGAGAGACGTCTCGTCGTCGAGCGAGCGTAATAAACTTTGTCTTTTATCTCCCTCAACGTAGAAAGAGAGGATATCGCCAGCGAGCCGGCGCGACTGGAGGTTTCAGAATATAGTTACACTAATAAATAAATAACTACTTAAAGTGACTAGCTTATTAATTACCATTTACCCTATATGGCATTCACAATTGCCCCCAAACATCTTTCCACTGAGTTCTAATTCTGATGCGCACAGATAATGCTGTTTCTTTTGAGAAGCTAAAATTTAGATCTCATTATAACATTTTTTTGAAACTTAAAACATGAACACATGTATTAGAAAATGTTTTCAAAATAAAAGATATTAAAAATATCTCCAGCCAATTTTTGCCTCAGAAATATCTCCAGCATTCGTATGTTTGACTGCTCGGTCGAAAGACCTGAAAATATTCGTATATTTATCGAAATGTTCGGTCCGGTAGCAAATTCTTGTTGTGTTCGGGAATGTATTACAAATCTCAATACTTACAAGCTGCTGGTAAACAGTAAGCGCAATGTTGCTGGCATCAATCTCCAAGCGATTACAGTTAACCTGCTGATTTTGGTGACTCATTATTTCAGACTTTCGTAATTTACAAGAAGAGATCAATGAAGTTACTTCATTATAAATTTTTCTAACATCTTTTTTTTATTGTAGGCGATACATTTTCTGCCGTAACGTACGCTAGCAATGGAAAAAAAATGGACGAACGGAAGTTTTTTGCCCGCTAAAAGTAACAACTGCGCAAGCACGTAACCCGCCCACTTTCTTAGTGAAAAGGGTCCATTGTCACCACTTTTTTCATGATATGGTCAGGCTGTATAATCTTGATGGTATAGGTACCCAAAGGCTGAGGAATTAATTTAGTGCAACATGGTGCATTCTCAGAGCAAATGGGGTGTTTGAATTTTCTCACTAAGAAATATACCCCTTGTGGACGCTAATGTTAAGTGTACTGGGTCCTCACAATGTTTACCTAATAACTAATTATGTTTTGTTTCTAGAGCAACTAATTTTTTTTAAAACCCTCTTTACACTTTCTTCTAATTACCTACTTTTGTTTCAAAGTGTATTGTTTGCTTTTTAATTTTCAAATAATTGCTGCATTGTTTCAATTGATAACTCACAACACTGATTCAGCAAATTAGATGCTTGACAACTGACCTCGCAAACTTTCTAAATACAGTTTCTCGCAACGAATGGTTCAATGCGGTTTTTGTATTCTGGTAGCTCAGTTGGTTTTTTGATTTTAAACAATTTTATCTCTCTCAATGTTAACCCTTTTTAAGGGCTACAACAGTTAGTACACCACAGACAACATTCTATACGACATTTAAGATAAATTTAATTATTCTGAATTACGAGTTCAATGTTGGTGAAGGCTTACAGAGGGTTTCTGAACTGATTTAGGGTTGTATATGTATGGGTTTTCGGTTCTCTTCAGGAAACAGTTGCTTAGTTTAATCTTGTCTTGTCTTCTAAAAAGTATTTATCTAGATTCTTTACATGTTTCTCTAACTGGGCACCTATTGTGCCAATGAGTTTTAGTTTGAATTTTAATTTTCTCTCTCTAGATGTTATACCTTTGTACTGATCAATAGAGTTATTACAATGAAGATCTAATTAATTCAACATGAGATTTAAGTTGAAATAGCTGTTTTTGAATTCTGAATTTGTCTTCTCAACATTGGTGAAAACTTTCAAGGTGTGCTTAACTAGGTAGGATAAGTCTTCACTACCGATATTATTTAAGGGGACATTTGCTAAGGCATTCAATCCTGGCAGAGTTGATTAATGGGCATTTTTACAATCATTAGTGGTTGTATTGAGCTGATTGCACTCGGACAGAGTATATTCATCCTTCAAGCATAATTTAAAGTGTTTCACTGATGTTAACGTACACGTTTTGCCATTTTCAATGTTTTACTTTACAAACAAAAAGTTTCATACTTAAAACCCTTTTCATGCATTCATTTGTAAAAATAATAAATTTAATTTGCAGAAAAATACTGAACTTAGTTCATCTCTTTCAAATACATTACAATGAATCAGGCATATTCATTGAACACTCTATTTATATATTATCTAAATTAAAGGAACCTAGACTGACGATTTTTTCGGTAACTCTAGCAATAGTGTACACAGGGTAATTCTTCTTTTTTCGTCAGTCTGATATTTTTACAGCCTCTGACTTCGTCACATAAAACCTTTCTACTTTTATACCTTTAATGTTGTCATTGCAAAACATAAGTTGATTGTGTAAGCTTAATATTTGTTTTTCTAAATGTCTCTATAAACTTACGCGTGCTTTTATTTGTGTCTACGGAAATACCCATACTAATTCAGGGGTTGGCAAGAATTTCGTTTGTAATTTTTTCGCTATGCAGGTGATATTTCACAGTTTTTTTCATGTGCGACTTTTAAACTGAAATACAGGGTGGTTATAAAATACGTCCGCCTACTCAGAGCCATCTAGAGCCCAATCTAATGAACCGATTGTGATGCAAATTGAAATGTAAGCTATTCAGACCATGGGGGAGAGAATTACGGAAGGAAAAAAATTAATGCAAATTTTCATCACCAGGTGAAAATGTGGTGCTCTGGAATGACAAATGGAGATTTTAAAACTAGTTTTGTTGTTTTAAACAAGCAGGCAAGGTTTTAGTTTGATTACAGCATATGTTTAATATATCCGCCCACTGCACCAATGACTTGTTGGTAGCGTATGACAGGTTGATCAATTGTTGCATGAAGCATCTCCCAGGGAATGTCTGAGACATGCCATCTAATACTGGTTTTCAGCTCAGGCACAGTCTGTGCGCTTTGTTAATAGAACCGATCTTTCAAATATCCCCAGAGCTAAAAATCGTACGAGTTCAAATCCAGAGAACGTGGAAGCCACGCATCTGGAAAATTTCTAGAGATCACATGATCATTTCCAAAGTTGGTATGAAGCAGTTCCTTCACTTGTCGGCTAATATGAGGAGGTGGTCCTTCTTGCATGAAGAGAGTGGTTTCCAAGCGTCGTCATTCCACAAGGCAGGAATCAAATGCTGTGCAAGAAGTTCATAATACCGTGCACTTGTCACAGAACATTCGACAGGACTTCCTTATGTCACTTTATCAAAGAAAAAGGGGGGTAGAATAAAATCAGCAGTGAATCCACACTATAAGGTTATGTATTCAGAATGCAATAGCTTTTCATGTACGACATGGGGGAGCAAGGCATCCCGTATGTGGCAGTTCTGCTTGTTCACCGCTCCTTCTAGGGTGAAATGCGATTCGCCTGACCATAGAATGTTCCATGGCCACAGGCCATCAACTATCATCCTCGCCAGAAAGCAATAAGAAAATCAGCGCGTTCTGTGGATCTTGGGGTTTTAGCTGTTGTGCCAGATGAATCTTGTATGGGTACCAGTGGAGAATGGACCGCAAGACCTTCCGCACCATGGACCATGGGGTGGAGCATTTGTTGCAGAATGTTGACAACAGGAAGCTCTGTCTACCACTCTGACAGCCATGTCTTTAAGAACTTTGTCTGCTATTTTGCATCATCCACTTCTATTCTTGGTGCGACAGCCAGTCGATTCAAATTTCTGTATCATTTTTCGGAACCCAGGATCTGACATGGGCTCTTTTCGCAGTCCTTTTAGGCAATTATATGCTCACAATGCAGCTGGACTGCTGCTATCATTCTGGTATCATTATCAACAGTGCACGTTCTTCGTTGCTTAAAATCATGATCTTTCGTGGTAGCTATTGACTACACATAATGTAATGAATGGATCAATCCATTCCGTTCTGGAAATGTTGACTTTGTAATTTGCAAAAACTTTCTACTAAGGCCAATATAGAGAACAAAAATGTGCTGTAATCAAACAAAAACTTTGCCTGCTTGTTTAAAAACAATAAAGCTAGTTTATTTGTTAACGATTTGCCTTGCATTTTCTCGTCTTCTAAACCGATTCTATATGCTGATGACATTGCACTTCTGCTCTCATGTCCCAATAGCTCTTGTTTGCTCTCCGCTTTAAATCTAGCCTTAGAGGAACTAAGAAGATGGTGTTCCACTAATTGATTAGTCGTAAAAATTGAAAAGACCAAGGTGATGTTTTTTCACCAAAAAAATAAACTTTATGTTCTTTTTTCCCCTTTAATTTATTATGGTAACTCCCTAATTTCAACGACCCCAGTGTTTACTTATCTTGGCCTTACTTTATCCACGGATTTGTAATGGGACGCCCATATTGATATTTTATTATTGAAACCCAATAAAAAACTTGGTATAATTTCCAGACTTCATTTTTTTCCATATAATATTTTACTTCCGGATACATTCTTCTTTGTGTTACGTGGTCATATTTTGGGGCTCTACTTCTGCATTTAACCTTACTCGAATATTAAAATTACAAAAATGGTTCCTGCGAATTCTTCTTCATCTCCCGCGATCCTCCCCTGTGTCCCATTATTTTTTCTTATTACGAATATTCTCTATCTATCAAATTTACTTCTTAGCTTTATGTACATTTATTTATAAATCCACTAACTCTATGATCCACCTTACATCGCCTTTAATAATACGTACCAATAGTGATAGTCATAGTCACAATACCCGTGCTTCCAACGAGATAAGGGTCCCTGCATCACACTCAAATTATCAGAACAGAAGTGTCTCCCACATTGGGATTAAATGCTGGGCATATTTGCCTTCTGGAATTCGTTCCTTGGCGCCCTATTCTCTGTTCCGAAGATCTCTTCGTGCCTATTGTCTTGATAATATTACATTCAATCTGTCTTTGCATTAACAGTCTTAGTTTAATTCGGTCTATTCTTTTATCATTCCTTTAACCGTCTTACATTTGATTAGTTTTATTTGTTTTTTAAAATTATTTATGTGAGTTATGAGGTCCTCTTCTTTTTTGGAGCTCACTTATCCTCCAGTATTTGTTTTACCCTACCTCAATATTGCCATCTTTGAACTACAACTCTCAGGAACGCTATTTGCTCTATTCGCTCTATTTGCTTTATTTGTTTTATTTGTTCGTCTTATTTCATTTTTTTTTATTATTTATTTTACATGTTTTGTGACTTGGATTTAACTTAATTATATTTGTTTATTTAATTTGTTAAGATTATTTTGTGCACCTGCTTTGATCTGATTGTTTGATTACTTAGTTTTAGCTAACTCAGTGAATCATATTATAATATTTACAATAGTTATCTACTAACCTCTTTTCAATTTTTATTGTTTACTTTATAATGCCCTCCTGGCCTAACTCGTTAGTTCATATCATACGGGCCTTGTAGGGCACCATTGTATTCTTCTAACACCAACGTAAATAAATAAATAAATAAATAAATAAATAAATAAATAAATAAATAAATAAAAATCTCCATTTCCCCTCGACGGTATCTCTACCTTGACATGGTGGTGGGGTTTGTGAGTTCAAATGAATCCATGAGGCTATAAAATAGTGTAACTACCGGCAGGGCTTCCCTTGCCTGGCAGGTCATGGAAGAAGGACCAGACTAAAAGAAGGGCCAGTAACCCACTTCGAAGATGTAAAATTTTTTCATTACTCACAGAGGCATTCACAAAGTAAGCCGGACTGATAAATTGGAACAAAAAACTAGCGAACGAAAAAGGAATAAGAGATGGCATAAAAATATAATGAAAATTGGATGCAGGAATGTTAGATCAATTAATGAGAAGGAGCACACACACCAGATGAATTGAAAAAATATAAAATAAATGATCTGATTTAATCATTTTAAAAGATTTTCTGAAAATTAAATACTAAGAACTGTCAGTTCTAAGAAATCTTGAATAAAAGGAATTCTATGCATTGTTACAAATTGAACCTTAGTTGTATTCCACGAACTTTGTCTTGCATTGTTGGTCATGACATATTTCTTCTAAATATTTCCTGCCATCATTATGAATATCCATTTATTATTGATAATTATTATTTTTTCGAAATATGAGGTAGACACTGACTTTCCTATGCTTTGAAGGTAAAGTATGCAAAATTTCTTCAAGATCTGAATAAAAATGTAGATTTGTATAAGAAACAAACAAACAAACTCACAAACCAACAAACACACAAACCCACAAACATTCTTCTTTATACATATAGAATGACTGGCAGAAGTAACGGCGTTGCCTGGGATATTTATACTTGTAGGTAAAGAGAACAACCTCAAAAAATTTACTTATAATTCCCAATTGGTTAAATGATAACTCAATCAATACAAAACAGAGCAAAATGACTATCCATTCTACGAAAAATACAAAAGACAGGAATTCTAGGTGAAACACCGGTACTTTATATAAACTCTTTTTCACTTGCCTCACCACCGCGGACATCATCAGATACTTTAGACTCAAGTTTTTCCTGCCCTTGACGTAGAAGCTCTTATACCCTGTTACTCTATTCGAAACTTCCATTGTTCAGATATTTCAAATGCACGGGTATAGCTTTTTCTGTTATAGTTGCAGAGTTTCTAGGAGCAGTACTCGTTCTTTCTCTTTCCTTTCCAGACACATAAATATTTGCCAGTCGTCTTTACGTTTGATAGGTAGCTCAATGGAGAAACACGCGTGACTCCTTTGCCTCATCAATAGACGGTGCCTTATTAATGTTCTGTCACTGCATCATTATTTTATGCCCATTATTATTAATTCTTGGAAACGAACGTTCAATCATCGCATTATCAGCATATCAGTTTCCAAAATATTAACATTCCCACAGAATATAGTCAAAATATATTCTTATGAAATGTTTGGATCTGATGTGCTACTAAATAAGCTACGTGATATCCCCGGTGTGGCACGGACTTTTTTTGGGATTAAATTTTGTAATATCTTAAAAATAAACACATGAAAACGCTTAGAAATAATACAGTAAAAATTCTTTATGAAAATTCGAATAATTTTATAAAGACTCACAATGGATGGACCTCTCCAAGGATGCCACTGCTGGTCTAAATAATTTCTTACTCACGTAATCTTACTAAACGGGTGGCGGCCTTACAGTATAACAGAGGGACATCAGGAGTTCCAAGAAAAGATACTCCATTTATTCCCGGCTTTGTCAAGGATATACAGGAAGACAATCGACAATCGAACAGTGAAGTGAAAAGAAAAACGCGAGTGGCCCAGGAGCCAAGCTCACTTAGCACGCTCGCCCAAAGAGTAAACCAGAGGAGGTACACTGAACTGGGTGAGAAGCCTGATGAACGTCTTTAGTCCTCCAGAGAAGAAGTCCCCAGAAGGGACGAGAGTCAGATTGTAGATTGACGAATAGAGTCCCCAAAAATCAGCAGGATCTAAAAGATCCAATAGTTGGGGAAGGCGGCCTTGTTAACGTCATCAAAGCAGACATCCAGGATATGGCGCGGTCTTCCAAACCTGAGGGGATTCTTTACAACGAGTGGATGGTCCAGAATACCAGAAACCAGGGTGTTTTCATGATTCTTCATCTTGGGTAGCATGTTCTTCGTAAGTGTCTGGACATAGGGGACTATGTGGGTCATCCCCAAATCGTCATAGATAGAGTGGTTATTGGCAACTCTTCTGTCAAGTTGGGCAATGGATCGGAGAGCAATATTTTGGAAGGTCTGGAGATCCTTCCACCTAGATTTGCAAATAAAAGCCCAAGCATGCATCCCAAAATAGTACGAATCACAACCTTGTATATCAAGAATTTGTTATCTACACCAAGAGCGCTATTTCGCCCCAGAAGTGCAATCAAACTGAACTTCGCCTTCTTTGCCTTGTTGAGCGCATATTGGACTTGGTCGTTCCAGTTTAGTTTGGAGTCGATCATGACACCAAGATATTTATAGCTTTTTACCCACTCAAGTTTCTTGCCAAATAAGAAGAGGGGCTTTGGAGGGTTTTTGCATTTGCGAGTGATAAACATCACCTTGCACTTTTTGACATTCAGCTTTAATCGCCACTTACTGATCCAGTTCTCGCACTGATGTAAAGCTTTTTGTAGTCGAGTGATGACATGTGCTGGGTTTTGTGCCCAGGTCATGATGTAACCGTCGTCAGCAAACATGTAAAGAAGACACTTTGCAAACTTGGGGAAATCATGGATAAAGAAGTTGAATAAGGCTGGCCCCAAGACAGAGCCTTCGGGTACACCAGCATTAACATCGCAGGGTTCAGACAAGGAGTCCCCAACCTTAACACGAAAAGTCCTTTCTGACAGGAAGGAGCGAACCAGGACAATTAGGTCGTCAGGGGACCCGCAGGTAATCTTTTTGTAAATGAGCCCATCATGCCAGACTTGTTCAAAGGCCTTTTAGACATCGAGGAAAACGAGACCACCAAACATAGAGAGGTTGAGTGGACCGTTTAAATCAGCAACGAGCCTCCATAACTGAAGCTGACAAGAGTGGCCTGGACGGAAGTCAAATTGCTCACTACGAATGACGTTGTTTGCCTCGCAGTACTCATTGAACCTCTTGAGTGCGCTCAAAGACCTTCGAAAGCATGGGCAACACGCTAATGGGCCTATAACTTGTGGGAAGAGCAGGATCCAGTCCAGGCTTAGGAATGGTGATGATGACCGAGTCCTTCCAGGCACTAGGGAAATGGCCGCTAAGCCAGCAATCATTCATGACCTTAGTGATGATGCAGATAACACTGGGAGGCAAATTTTTGAGAGCACTGTTGGTAATGGTGTCGATGCTGGTTGCCTTTTTGCTTTTTAGGCGCTTTATGATGTCCAATATCTCAGAGGTGCCAATGTCTTCAGGAGACCAAGAGCGTGCTTTGTGGTCACACACGTCCTTGACCTCACGAGTGATATTGACCAGATCATCCTCTTTGGGCGTAGAGGATTGGCTCAGTGAATCGGCGATAATTTGTGCGCTGTCCTGGTCATTGCTAACGAAATCGCCACCCTCTGTAAGCAGAGGAGGACGAACAATAGTCCTGTTGCTTTTAAGGGTCCTGTCCATACTCCAGAGATAGTTATCTTGGACGGACAGACTTTTAACTTTGTCGTTCCATCTTTGATTTCTTAAATCCTTAATCTGATCACTTACCTTGCGGGATAGCCTGTTGTACTTCGTCTTGAAGTGGAGAAACCTGGTACGCTCCCAAAGCCTTCTGAAATGGTTATTTTCGTGCATGAGTTGCCTGATGGAGGGAGGAAGTTCCAGATGGTCTGGCCGCTTGCAATCCACCGGAGTGTCACTGGCATTTGTAGCCATCTTGATGGAGTAAGTGACCTTTTTGATATTTTCGTCAATGTCACTGCTGGTGACGGGAACCTGATAGGGAATGTTACTGTCGTTCATAAGTTCTCTAAAAAATTTCCAGTCCTGCTTATAACGAAGACTTATTCTCAGGTCGATATTTATCCCCTCAAAATTTAGTGCAACTGATAGGTGATCAGATGATAAGGCATTTACTGTAAAAATATTGTAGGGTTTGAAAAATCCCTTGAGAACAGCAGTGTCGAGCAGCGTCACTAGCGGTTGAGTAATCACAGTAGTATGTATCTTCAAAGGAGCCAATAACGGAAGTGTCGATCTGATCTACCATGTACCTATAAAGTACCAGGCCACTTTGATTAGTGCATCTGGAGTTCCAGTGTGGGTATTTCGCATTCAAATCACCCGCCATAACGACTGGGGTGGACCCAGACAGTAGTTCATCTAAGTCGCGAGGGTCTAACTTGTGCCTGGGTGGGTTGTATAGGGAAGTAAATCTGACCCCTCCAATATCAGCATTTTTGATGACAATGGAAACTGCTTTCATATTGACAAGGTTAGGTGTGACAATCTTAGTGTGATTAATACCTCTTTTTACAACAATAGCTACCCCACCGGAGCCTGGATCTGAAGCTTTTTTAGGAGGCCTATCTTTCCGGTAAACATAGCATCCTGGTAGATTGAAAGCCTTCCTCTGTTTGAGATGGGTTTCGCACAAGAAGGCAACATCAATATTCAAGCTTGTGAGGAAATCGTAGAACTCATGACACTTGCGAGGGATGCCCCTGGCATTCCATATAATGCAACGCAGCTTACCTTGATTTATAACTTTGTAGGGATGTCTATCCATGATTATTGTCTTGTCTCAGTTTGAGTGGTCTGCGGCAACACTTTGCCACTATCCTTTAACATATTCATTAGGTTACCCAAATAGCTTTGAATTTTAACCAATTCATCGTGGTCAGCGACTCTCTTACCAATAGAAGGATATACAGCAGCAAGAGGCATGCAAGCCTTTATATATACAGAACAGTGTTACAAGTTAAGCAATGAGCGTAAATACTTACAAGAACCAATAGGATATAAAGCAAGGGGGACATGAGTTCAAAAAGGATCTAATGGCGAAACTAGTTGGAACTCCTGATGTCCCTCTGTTATACTGTAAGGCCACCACTTGTTTAGTTAATAGGAACAGTATTATGATCCATCCTTCCACCGATATGACTCCACTCATCTCTAAGATGTTCCACATCAAGGCTCGGGAATTGCTTCCGGGTGATCTGCAGCCACTTGAGGTTCCCCCATGGTGGTGGCACACGATCTGCCTTGATTACGTCCTGAAGCTAGCCTCCACCATCCAGAACATCTGATTCAACCGCATGTGTATCCGAGAGCGCCTAGAACCTAAGTATGCCCACGTTATCATCCGGAACAGGTCTACCGCCGCCCAAGCTGCACGGGCCGCCGCCGTAAGGACTTGGGTAAGCCATGCTACCACCACCTTAGGTTCAATCCAGTCGAAAGAGGTGGTTTGAAACCAGGGAAGCATGCCTCAGGAAAGAGGTTAATCCACTAATGTGCATGTAAACACCCCGATCAGGATCCAGTTTAAATTTGCTGTTTTTTACAAAAAGCATCGTCTCAACCAAGAGATATTCCGCCTGCACCTCCACATTTCATCCATCATATCGCCTGATGTTCTGATGCCTCTTTTCGAGGATGATGAAGTTAGGGTGCAATTCTTCAAAGAACATAAGTTCTTAACCCTGTGCAAGAAGCTAGATGACCTCCGACGCCCGCCTCCAACACGCCCACATCCTCCTGAAGGTGATTTTGTGTTTTATGGCAATGTCGTTAACCTAACATCAATCCAGCTGTCCGACAACGAACAGCGACTCCTCGACAAAGGCCTCAAGCACGTTGTCTATAGGAAGCCAACACGATCGACTTACACGATGTCATCTCAGATTTCGAGCACGCCGTCAACCTACTACCCCAGACTGGCCGTCCCAGACATCTGATACACAAGTTTTTCAAAGAAGCGTCTGCGTCTAAACCACCCCGGGAACTACTCACTGATGCTGCTGCCTCTACCACCTTGAAGACGAAGTTACAAGATTCCGATGCCTTCGTCGGCAAGCCGATAAAGGTAACATGTCGGTTATCATTTACCATTCTACGTTCATTGATAAAGTTAACGATTTCATCGCCGATTTTGTCACCCTCCCATCCGACCCCACTTCTAAATACCACAAATCTATTATTTCCGTCATCAACAAATCCCTACGCTTCAGATACCTCCGACGCCTCATCCCGCCTAACCCTCGCCCACCCAACCTTAACGCCCTAGTCAAGATCCATAAACCTAACATGCTATACGCCCCGTCGTTAACTATTCCTCAGCTCCTGCTCACCTCGTTGCCAAATCCCTTTCCACCTTCCTCTTTAACCTGAAAATCCTCCCTAATACTTACAATGTACACAATTCTCTAACCCTTACTGTGTTCCTTTCTTCCATCCACAGTGATGAGCACCTCTCCCTTATGTCCCTTTCTATCCAACTTATACACTAACATCCCTGTCAACCCCACCCTTTCTATCCTACAGTGTCTGTTACTAGCTGCGTCTTTCCCTGCACCCGATACTATTGACCTATTAGCTATCCACTCTGTAATTTCTTCGCAGAACTATTTCTCCTTTAACAACTCTTACTATTCCCAACCCACAGGGCTAGGAATAGGGTTCTCACTCAGCAGTTTTCTGTCTGAGGTTTTCCTACAGCACCTGGAATTAACACACGTCACCCCCCTCCTCAATAATTCCTCCGTCATCGCATATTTGCGATATGTCGATGACATCCTCATCCTTTTTGACTCCCGATCCACTACTTCCACTAATATTGTTAACACCTTTAACTCCTTTTCTCCACATAGCCAATTCACTTTTGAACTAGAAACTAACCGGTCCATCCCTTTCCTTGCTATCTTCATCATCAACAACCCCCACACTAACCGCTTCTCCTTTTCTGTCTTCCGTAAACCGACCACATCCTCCAATTTAATACACCATTCCTCTTCACACCCCACCACCCACAAACAAGCCTCACTGAGATACCTAATCGACCGGGGCCTGAAGCTCCCCCTCTTCCGCCTATCCAGATCTTCAGAACTCCGCATAATCCGACACCTCGCCCACTCCATGGATATTCGACCTCCACGTTCTCTCGCATTCTTCACCGCCGCAGACGGGCCCTTCTCTCCCCCCCCCCCACCTCCTGTTTCGCCCTATACTAAAAAGTGGACGTCCTTACTATATCTGGGACCTACTTTCTCCCAGCTTTCCGATTTCTTATCGTCCTTTGGCCTCCGAATATCATTTCAACCCCAGCTGCTCGCACTCTGAACCCGCCCACCTCCGTCACCTCCGACAAATATTCCCAGTCCAAAGTTTACCGCCTGAATTGTGCGTTTTGCGATATGTTCTATGTGGGATTATCGACCCGCAATCTTGCATTGCGATTCAAAGAACATCTTGACTCGTATAAAAAACGGGACCGTGTCTCCCACTATGCAAACCACCTCGCAGATTCCGGACACACTTTAAAGACAAAATAAGAGGTTATGTCTGTCTTGCACATCTGTAATAAACCAGAAAAAACTGCTACCCTCGAAGCGATCGAAATATTCAAGGCCAAGAGGTCCACCCCACACTTGCTTCTCAATTACCAGACGGACTTTAATGTGTATGCAATACTTAGTTCTTTATCTGATCTACTATGATTTTCTCTCGTTTTCTTTATTTTATGTTTCTTCTGCATTTTGTAAGTTTCTTACCCCTTTATTTTATTTTGTTGTTTCTATGTAAATCCTCTTGTCTTCGGACAACCGGATATGTTCTCCTTTCGGTCCGCATTAAACCAACACCTCCTAAAAAGAAAGCCTATGCACTGAAAATTCATACATTGTTACATCATCATCAAAAGGCATTGTTAATCGTATTTCTACTAGTAACAAGCCCTAAATTATGACTTCTTATAACCACGTAACTATGTATGAATTTTCAGTGCATAGGCTTTCTTTCTAGGAGGTGTTGATTAAACGCACCATCTCTGTACAACTTCTCTTTTGTGTAACTTTAAAAAAAAATTTGTATTTATTCTATTTTATTCTACTGGCCATTACATCCTTTTTGAACTCATTGGCCACCTTGCTTTATATCCTATTGGTTCTTTTATGTATTTACGCTCATTGCTTAACTTGTAACACTGTTCTGTATATATAAAGGCTTGCATGCCTCTTGCCTTGAAGCAGTTCGAAGACTGATTTAACTGCTGGAAATTGAACCTTAACGTCGGAAAGTGCAAGGCTTTGTACCTCAATAGGAAGCTCAAGCATCCCCCAGATTCTCTTGTTCTGTT
>JAHWFO010065223.1:441858-456214 GCA_023313115.1 Rhysida immarginata
AATTCATTGATATGCATACGATTAATTACCTAGCAGAAGGTTCTATTTAGCCCTGGGGGTATCCAGTGCAATTTGCGAAGGTGTTTCAGTTTCAATGTCCAATACTTGTAGATAGGGCAGTCTCTCTCGATGAGGCAAAGGAGGTACACGTGTCTTCCTTCAGCACCCTAACAAGCGTAATTATCCCGGGCAACACCGGGTCCTCTTCTAGTTATATATATAGAAGAGAATAGATAATTTGACTTGTTTTACAGTTCGGCGTTAATCACACTCATCTTCTGTGTAATGAACCTAAAAAAATATTCATACGAGGGGTGTCCAGAAAGTAAGTTCCGTTTTATTTTGTAGGCTTAAAAAGGTGAGTAATTCGAAATTCGGCAACGTTGCCTGAAAGAGAACGGTCTTGTGATCGAATGCGGGACGAGTTAACTTGGGGACTCGACTAATAGGGTCAGGAGAGATACTGCAAATGACGTCCTCTAGTTCTTTTTTCGCCGCCTTCGTTCCAAAGCTGCCTCGGATCATTGTGCGCCGTTTCTCATTCAGTTTCTCTGTGCTCGCGGTTTCACGTCAATGTACATTCACCAACAGCTTATTTCTGTAAGGAGAGATGTGATGTCTGAGTCAATGGTGAGAAGATGGGTTCGCGAGTTTAAAGCAGGACAAAAAAGGAAGAGTTCGACCTTCACTTGTCACGGACGAAATGAGGCAAATATTAAAACTGTGATATAAAACAAAAGACGAGGAATGTTGACTGCAAATGTGCGTCTCCTCCACGACAATGCTCGGCCTCATGTCGCTCGTGCAACCACTCAGCTTCTTGAGCAGTTTAGATGGGATGTTCTGCCCCATCCACCCTATAGCTCTGATTTAGCTCCTTCCGACTATTATCTGTCCCCGAAATTAAAGGAGAAATTAGCAGGAGAACGCTTCAGCTCTGACGAGGAGGTCAAGGAAGCAGTCAACAACTGGACAAAAGAGATGGCGGCAAGCTTTTACAAGGAGGAGTATTTAAAGCTCGTTTCCATGTGTACAAAAGGTATTGAGATCGGTGAGGATCATATAGAAAAATAAGACATATATTACAGTACAATTCTTGTAAATTTCATTTTTTTTTCAATGAAAACTTGATTTTTTAAAAATAAACGGAACTTATTTTCTGGACACCCCTCTTAATTATTATGCTGTCATTTCTACATACATGTTAGTGATCATGAAATAAGAAAAAAGAAAATGAAAGAATGAAAGTTAAAAGAAATCAAAGATCTCAAAGAATGTTTACCTCACCCAGGTAGCCTCAATTCTTCTATTAATCCAGTGAAAACTTTCTTTTTGTCTCTTTTGAACGTTCTTCACAGTTGAAATATAAAACATTACTTTGCCTTTCCACCAGAGTTAGTGCTATTTATTGCACAACAATTTAGCATAATGATTACCAGCTAGGTTAAAGTGAAAGCTCTGAGGATTTTTCAGGTATTTTTACCTCCTGGTCCGTAACTTTTTTATTTGTTAACCGATTTTCAAAATTCTTTTCATATCTGTTACTTGCTTCTGTCCTCTACGTAATGCTCTGTTCACTTTTCGACATAGCCCTATCCCTTACCACGCATTGCACCAACGAGTGACTAGTCAGGTGAATCCGTCGGAGAGGAAATCCGGAGTTGTTGTCAACACGAGGATTGAATGGCATCATTTACCTCTTCCTCATAACGCAACTAATGTCTCTTCAGGTGCTCTTTCTTCTTTGAGAAGTGGTGAAAGTCGCAATGTTCAAAGTCTTTCACATTTTAACTGCAATTTTTCGTCTTTGAATTGTGGGCTCTGCAAAGCCTCTGCTGTGTGGCGAACACGTGCAGTTGGACTTTATCCTACTGCAGAAAAGAGTCCAAAGCTACCATTCAATCCTGATGTGAAAAGCAACTCCGGAATTCCTCACCGAAGGGTTAAACTAACTAGTCATGCGTTCGCGCAATGTGTGGAAAGAGATGGGGACTATGTTTCGACAAGTGAATAGTGCATCACATAGAGGACAAATTTATCATATACAAAAAGAATTTTGAAATAAACATAGAAAACTTACAGACCAGGAGGCAAATTTTATGAACAACCCTCGTAGTTCACAAAACTCTTATTTTATAACACTCTAATATTGCTAGGAGTGGATTGTAATAATAAACAAATTTCTCTTACGTTTTTCTATCCACTGAATCATACTGTATTTTTATCAAAAATATTTAAAAATTGCAATTGCTCTTAAATAAGCATCAAAGCTCATTGTGGCAAAAAAAACCGCGGAAAAACTCAAAATGGCTGTTATGGTCACCTGACACTAAGGAACCAATCAGATGCCATACAGTACAGTTCACTCAAATGCCATACTCTTCCTTATATAGTGACTCTACTATACTCTAGAGAGGGAGGTTAAACAGCGCCATAATATCTTTTGTGGCAAAATTGAGAGGCTCTAGTATTGGAGACACTGCCTACTATATAATATACTTTATTATAAGACGACAACCTCTTGCATGGATATGAATTAGAAACTGGATCGTTCACGCTGCCAGGCAATAATATCGATAAATTCGGGGACGGATCTCATCCATCGTTCTCAATACAAAGCAGTCTTGTATTGAGATCGCTGATCTCAGCAGCATAAAGAATTTATATTCTATTGATATTATTTAGTAAACAGAGCTTACCTTTTCTAATAAATTAAAAAAAACCATTTTATTCTATAAACTCTTAATAATTAGTTGGAATAATGTGGAGTAAAACGAGGTGAAAACTATTCCAAATGTTTATTTTCATTTCCTTTTTTTTTTACTGTAAAATTATATGAATCAAAGTAGAAATTTGAAAATAAAATCCTTACCATTGGAATGATTTGAGAATTATTTACATTATCTTTTATCCATTATAACATTATTTTAATCATCTTTAGAGTTGTATGGTTGAAAAATTAAAAGGAAAGTTCGACTCAATTTTGAAATTATATTTTTAATGGAAACATTACTGTTGTACCTGTTTATTTCTGGGTACAACTGTAATGTTTCTACTAAAAATGTAATTTCAAAATTGAGCCGAAAAAGCCTTTTAATTTTTCAACCATACATCTCAAAAATGATTTTTTTTAAATATATTATAATGGAAAAAAGATAATGTAAATAATTCTCAAATCATTTCAATGACGAGGATTTTATTTTCAAATTTCTATTTTGATTTACATAATTTTACAGTAAGAAGAAAACGAGTCAAACTTGCCTTTTAATTTTTCAACCATACAACTCAAAAATGATTTTTTTTAAAAAATATATTATAATGGATAGAAAATAATGTAAATAATTCTCAAATCATTTCAATGGTTTATTTATGGTAAATGTTACATAAAATCAACTGAAAATATCTCTGCAGTCTACATATTATTTAATGTTATTATATGATTAATAAATTAAAATTTTAAAACAACTTTTATAAATAATTGTGTTAATACACTTAAAATTATTTTTAACTTCAAAGGTGACAATATTTTTATTAAAAACCAGTCATAATTAATTTTAAAAATTTAATGTTTAGATCATTATGAGTTAATTGATAATATAAAAACTTGATTTTAAATATAATTTCTCGCCTGTATTTACAATTTTACATGAATTTGGTTATGTATTATAAAATGTATTCATGAAATTAATTTTAAGAGACAATTTGAAAAATTAAATGATCCACAGTAATTTTTTTCAATGTTTATTCTTTTCGATAATGCGATAGATCGATCTGTGAAAAAAAAATTTCGCATACCGTACTATGGATATTAATCATAGTACCATAACCCATCATGTAGTAGAATAAATGTTATGAATTATACAAAACCAACAGATAAAAGTTAAGAAGTATTCCATACAAATCAAATCATGGCTCAGATTTTTTATAAAAATAATTTACATGGCTTTCATTATAAAAACATTAAATGTGAAAACTTTCACTGAATATAAACACAGTACCGTACTTCTCTTTCGTCTATCTCGTTTTGTATTGAGATCGATGGTAGGAAACGACCATCTGAACAGTATGAAATTTCCGCCAAAAGTACACGCTCAACGTTACAGATTTTTATCCATATGTTACAATATACTAAAATAAAAAGATAAATTTCCTGTTATATGTTATTTCAAGTATATTTATTCAATATTTTCTTAGTCCTTCTCTCGTTAGCAATTTGAGACAGATGAATTTCTTGATACTCCTCTCGTTAGCCAAGCCTATGAAATACAGCTGCTGAAAGAATTCTCCCCGTTCTTATCGTGTACTACTGTCTGGACCCCGGACTTCCGATTATCTTTTTGGTTACGCATCTTCAACGTTCAGCCCATAGGCGTGAGCGATCCAGTTTCTAATTCATATCCATGACCTCTTGTCCATGCCAAGTGAATAAAATAATGAACTCAAAGAGTTCGAAATACGTACCGGGTGTTTCAAAAATGACCGGTATATTTGAAAAATCAATAAATCAATAAAGCAATATGCTTGGGAGAACAATAAATTTTCAGGCAGACAAACTTTCGAAATTACAAACGGTGTATTTCTATCGCTGCCCGTTTAAGTTTTTATTGATTTTTCAAATATACCGGTTATCCGGTTGTTTTTGAAGCACCCGATATTTGCGGAAGAAAATCCATTTGTGGACAGGAGGTTGTCGTCTTATTAATTATGTCGTTATCCACAGTCATCGAAGAATTCTCATATAATATACTGCTTGTACAATGCAGCTAAGGAAATGTATTTACAACGTACTTGAGGTCTTTGTCAACAGCAAGCCAGTATTTCTGACCGTACTTGTCAGGCGTCGATGCCATAAACTGAGCGAATGGACATCTGGCTTTACTTGGGAACAGCTGCTCATCTCAATAATAAATGAAAGAAAACTCTTTAATCACAACGAATAACAGAAAAATGCGCGTATCGAGGTATTTTTCTGTTATTCGTTGTGGTTAAAGAGTTTTCTTTCATTTATTATTGTAATAATTATCCACATAATATTTTTTCCTTGGTTTTATGAAATCACTATAGCGTTTTTCTACCATTAGTGTTATCAACTGGTCATCCACTTTACTGAATACACCTGGTCTGTAGCACGTTATGTAGTTTTCAATGAATCCGTTCCATACAACAGAAAACGAAGCAAATTGGTGAGTATTCAATCTTTGAGAACGAGTAGACCTTTTATCGAATCAAAATATCGTAAAATCTCACAGAAGTGATTTCTTGACATTGCTTTCTTACACAAAGGAAGACCCCAAAGAGATGCCCATAGGACCTGGATAGACTTATCATTAGCTCCAGCAACACCATATGCATACACGACAGCGAAAAATTCTTCAAGCTCTGCGATAGTAAAAGCCATTGTATTGTTCTTCTTTGCTGACGTGCTTCTGCTACAGTGCACTTGATCGTGTGATCAAGGATAAACTTGTCAATGAATAAGCGCCACGCACTAGCTGGATTTACAGTAACAACAGCTCTTTCCGCATATGCAGTAGGTCTATATATCTCCTTCAAAATCTTCTGTTTTGAGTGCTACCAGAAATACAATCAGCAGTTTTCATCAGCTCCCACGTGGTTCCATCAAGAACAAACAATTTTCTTCAGCTTCACTCTGTTCTGTATCACCATGTGGAACTACTACAACTTGACTGCTGTATCTTCTTGAAACGTCACCACGTTGTCCTGGACGTCCTCTGGATCACCAAGATCAGCCGACTGTAGAAACACGTCGATAGCTCGGATTTTGGTGTGCTAAAACATAACTTCATAGTCAAATTTTTTTTCCAATCACTTCAAGAATCAGAGCTTTCGGAAAATTCAAACTGCGAAGTATCAACATCTGTTCTCACATTCTGATTGATCTGACGGAATATCTTGCAGCATAGACAGCATTTCATCACTTTTCAGGGCCATTTAAAGCTGGATCTTCAATCCGCACATGCAGAAATGATAGAAATGAAAAGAGCAATGCAGCTATCGAAAAGTAAAGCTGAAAGTTCTCAAAAAAGTGTCCTTTGTTTCTTTTTTCAAAAAGTGAAAGTGAAATTTATTGAAAATTAAATTGAAATGAGCTTCTCAAGAATTTCAGAACTCGCAGAATAATTCAGCTAACAACCTTATCAGTAGATTTGACAGCAGATTTAGAACTGAACCTAAGCATTTAACATAAAGGAGTCAAATTGACATGCAAAGTAAATCATGAAATATTTCCGCAAAAAAAATTTCCCCAAACAAAATTTTATTCAGATATTTTCCCTAAACAAAATTGAGAGGAATTTCTTCTGAATGTTACAGAAGCAAATTTATAGCGAGTTAAAAAAAAATGAGTCATTTTGACACCATCGGGCATCGCAGTGTTAAAAGAGAGGGCAAGTGCATAAAAGATGGCATATGTATAAGTGTCGTACAAATGAAAAGGAAAATTTGTGTTGAAAAAACAGACGACGTGTAGGATCGTAAGTTTTTGTTTTCAATAATTGCGAAACCCCACGTGAAAATTTAACAATAGGTTGCAAGTGTTGCATCACATGAGAAAGAACGATAGCTGGTGCTTCGAAGCTCTGCGAGTGATCGCTTCATCCAAACAACAAAATGGAGTCAACAAAACAGGAACAGAGAGCAGTAATTCGCTTTTTGTCATGTGAAGGAGTTTTAGTTTCTGAAATATATTGTCGTATGCAGAACATCTATGGAAATGACTGCCTAACCTTCACTCGTGTTTGACCATGGAGCAAGAGGTTTTCGGAGGGACAGTCATCATTGCAAGATGATCAACGATCTGTGACAAGCAAACCGCGCTATGATGGATGATTCAAAAGCCAAAATTGACGCTGTCTTAAAGGAAAACAGAAGAGTGGCAATCAATGTCGTGGTTGCTGAAAGTGATCTTAGTCGTGGAACTGTTCACTCCATTATCAGGAACCATCTGCACTACAGAAAAATCTGTGCACAACGGATCCCGCATCATTGACATCAGAACAACTTGGAGTTTGAATGGCCATAGCCCTGCAACATTTGACTCGCTATGAACAGGAAAGAGAGAGTTTTCTCGACAGAATCGTTACAGGGGATGAAACTTTTGGTGCTTTCATTTCCAGCCCGAACGGAAACGTCAAATTCGTCAATGGAAGCATTATGGGTCACCACTCCCGAAAAAATCAAAAGCAATCGCAAACAGCACGGGGAAGGTGATGTTGACCGTGTTTTTGAAACGCAAAGGCCCGATTTCACTGGACTTTCTTGAAAAAGGCACCGCAGTTAATGCAGCACGATATGGGGAAACATTGAAGGCACTACGCGCGGCCATCAAATGTAAGCATCCTGGACTTCTCACAGAAGGATTGCTTCTTCTCCACGACAACGCACGTCCTCACACCTCGAAAGCAATGGTAAACCCCATCAAAAAGTGCAACTGGGAAGCAATGCAGCAGCCACCTTACAGCCCTGACTAATCTCCATGTGACTTTCACGTGTTTGGGGATCTCAAGAAACATCTGAAAGGCCGCAGGTTTCAGTCGGACGTTGAAGTGAAGGAAGAAGTTTTGGAATGGTTCCACATGCAACCGACAGACTTCTTCCATAAAGGAATTACACGCCCTTTTACACAGCGGGATAAATGCCTTAACGCATTTGGAGAGGATTTTAAATTCCTTGTATACACTTTGAAAAAAATATTTTTCATTTTAATTTGTACGACCCTTATACTAATTAGCCAACGATGGTCACCCTTTATACAGAAGACGGAAACCTGAAAATGGGGCTTCACAGTAACTGTTACAGTTAAGGTTAACAACCAAAACAGAAATATCGAAATTAATAACTGGTGGGTTGTGTCTTATTCCCCTCTCTTTACGCACACTTCAATGTCGATTACTGCCACTCTGTTAAATCGATTAAGCACATTTGCAAAACACATCACCAAAGGCAGTGAGATGGCCGTTTTTGGGTTAGCCAATGAAAATACGGTGGATAAGGAGACTCAGTATCAAGTGGTGAGATATATGAGCTATTTGGCGCCTCTTAATTTTTCAAATCCATGAACGATACCTAACGGTTGTCCACTTAAGCGTTCCCGTAGAGAACGGGCAGAGAGTATACTTTTGTAAAAGAATGCTCAAGAGAGCATGTAAATGCCTCCCAAGAGAACATTAACAGCTTTTTTTCAGTTGTGCCAGCAAGATCCATTTGCAAAGGCATTACTCTACGTCGATGTACCAAACTACTACACCTCGAACGCGTCATGCAAAATTTTCTGCAAGAGGAAGAAGGGAGCCCAAGTTCCAGGTCATACCGACATATGCGCAACTGACGCCATTGGCCCTCTCTATACTGTTTATCCCAGCAATGCTGAGTGCTATTACCTGACAATGTTGATACTGCTTGCATTCGCTATTATTATCAACTAGAAGAGGTACCCGGCGTTGCCCGGGATAATTACACTTGTACAAACTTTTCCTTTCATTGTTAGTCATGAGATATATATTGTTGGTTCATGCAGTGTTTGTGAATTGCGTGCTGATACCATTGTTGATACCTATTGTTGTACCAACTTTGCCTTGCATTGTTGGTCATGAGATATTTCTCATTAATATGCCTTGCCATAACCATGAATATCGATTTTTTTATCAATAATTATTATTTTTTCGAAATCTGAAGTATTTTTATTTTTTCAGCTCATTGTTATTGGTGAATTGCGTGTTGAAACCATTGTTGATACCCATTGTTGCACAAACTTTTATTTGCATTGTTGGTCATGAGATATATATTGTTGGTCCGTGCAGAGTGTTTGTGAATTGCGTGTTGATACCATTGTTGCAAAAACTTTGTCTTGCATTGTTGGTCATGCGATATTTCTCATTAATATGCCCTGCTATAACCATGAATATCGATTTTTTATCAATAATTATTATTTTTTCGAAATCTGAAGTAGACAGTGACCTTCCTCATGCTTTGAAGGTCATGTATGCGAAATTTCATCAAGATCGGAATAAAACTGTAGATTTGTATAAAAAACGTACACACAGACCCACCCACAGACCCACAGACCCACCCACAGACAAACATCCTTCTTTATATATATAGATAAGGCTCAGGGCCAATCGCTTTGCATGGCATCGTTAACTTATGACAATGGCTTTTTCACACGGGCAATTATATGTAGCTTGCTGAAGAGTCGGCACCCCAGATAATTTTTTTGTTTATGCCCCGGACCGACAAACTAAAAACATAGTGTACGATCAGGCTTTGTAGTAAAATTTTGGGTATAGATAAAATTGCGGGAGTTCGTATTCGAACCTCGGCTGGCGAGTCCAGGCACCAGAAACCATAACAGCCTTTTTCATATACACGAAAAATTTCAGGTGTTTAAGTGAAGCAAATCAACATCCTTCTTGAAGTTGTTCTCCTTACCTATAACTGTAATTATTCCGGGTAACGACGGGTACCCCAGCTATTACGCGCTTAACAAAGTTCCAATCACGATCACTTTAAAAAGACGGATGGCAATTGCAAAAATATGAATAAAATTAACAAGATAGTAGCGCAAAGCCAAACAGGTGTCAAATAAGGCGAATCGTAAAACAAGCAGGTGTCTAGTCCAACAATATGGGAGTCGTCCAATCCAAAGACATTTGTTATGTTTGTATTTGTACTTAAATTTGTAAAGGAATCCGATTGGTACCTAATATACTATATGGAGGCACTATGTATCAAGTTGTCTTGTTGAAAAATGCATGCATCGCATCCGAAATACGTATCCAGATTAATAAATATCATGTTGTGGATGTGCGGTTTTGACTTGGTTTGTGTCTTCCATTGATGTCGCTATCTACAGTTAAAGTAACCATTTTCTTGATTTATTAACACTAAGTCTGCTTCCAAAACATTTACATTCACACAGAAAAATGATTAAATTTTAGGGAATGTTTGTTTATGATGTGGTACTAATAACAAGATTAAAATGATGTCCGTCTTCACAGAAATATGGGATAAATCATGGAATATTTAGAACCATCTTTCCTTCGATGACATTTTGCAATATGTGAATCTGAATATATAAAATCAATGAAGACATGAAAAAGCTTAGAATTATAACACATCTCATGAGGACACCTACTACTCTATTTTCATTCACAAACGACAAGTCCAGTCTAATCTGCCTAGACTCTAATAAAGTAACTGATTTTGCAACCGATCAACATACGTTAATCACAGATACTGCAGGGCAGATAAACACCTTTTTGCACCCGACTCTACATTTTGTCTGATAACTCGGCGTCATCAAGGACTTTATTTAACCTTTTGCTTTTCTGCCTCAGATTAAGCTGATAATCCTCTTCATACTGGTGAAAATCACGGGCTACTTTAGGGCCAACTTTCCTTTTAAGTTTCTGTTGCTATTGACGTAGAAACTTTCATACTCTCCTGCTCTAGAAGAAGCTACCATCGTTCAGATGTTTCCAAAAGATGTTTCCAAAACTCCGATAAGAGAGTTGATATCCCCGGCGTTTAGGTTTTAATTTTACAAAATCTATCTATCTATATGAGTAGCCTAATAGCAAAGACGGACATACGCCACGAATGTGATTTTAAGAAAAACGCATTTTTTTGTTGTAGCATTGTTTTTTATGTTAAATTAATAATGTTTTTTTTAAAATTAAGTTTAAAAAATATGTAATTAAATGAATTACCTTTATCACCTACTTTTTTATTTTTTAAATGTGAAAAGTGAAGTCTAAAATTGCAATGTCCGCCTTTGCTTCATAATGTGGACTGTGTCTGTGTTTGCATGCAACTCAAGTACGTTTTAACATTGCGACTCAATGGCAAGTATCACAAAATTTTTTTTTATTACAAAATATTATTGTAACTTTTTTTTAAATTTGTTGAAACATACTTTTTTTCAAGTTTTTTAAAAAAAATAAACAGTTTTGAAATTAAAATGAAATAAAATTTTTCATTAATAGTTTTTAATGATCAATGGAGATTCCTGTTAGCACCAGTTCATCCTCAATAATGTTGTCATGTAAGCATTCACATTCACCTGTTAATGTATTATCATCAACAACAAAAGTTTCATCTCTTTCCAGCAGCAGATGACACGATGTAGGTGGCCATCTTGTTCACATGACCAAAATCTTGAGTTCCCATTGGTTTATAAGGATGTGTCTGTGTTTGCTTCAAAACGCTATTTTACATGTCCGTTTCTGCTTTACACATCACACTTTAAACTGAATTTTAAGCCATTTCTAGCCACTTTTGCTTCAAAAGGATAGCGCCATTGAATTCAGCGGGAAAAATACCATGGGAAACCACTCCTAACTCAAAAAGTCAAAAAATGACTATGTCCGTCTTTGCTTTTAGGCTACTCATATATAAAGAAGGATGTTTGTTTGTTTGTGGGTATGTTTTTTGTACAAATCTACGGTTTTATTCTGATCTTGATGAAATTTTGCATACATGACCTTCAAAGCATGAGGACGGTCACTGTCTACCCCAGACTTTGAAAAATTAATAATAATTGATAAAATATCGATATTCATGGTTATGGCAAGTCATATTAACGAGAAATATCTCATGACCAACAATGCAAGCCAAAGTTTGTGCAACAAAAGTTCGTAACAATGGTATCAACACGCCATTCACAAACACTCTGCACGGACCAACAATATATATCTCATGGCCAACAATGCAAGGAAAAATTTGTGCAACAATAGGTATCAACAATGGTGTCAACATGCAATGCACCAACACTATGCAAGGATCAACAATATACCATTATATCTCATGAACAACAATGTAAGGCAAAGTTTGTGCATTATAGATAAGTTTCAATCTGTAACAATGCATAGAATTCCAGTTATTCAGACTTTTCTTAGAAAAGAGTTCTTAGTACTTAACTATTTCTTGAAAATCTTTAAAAATGATCAGCAACTGGAGATAATGGAGAGTTAGCAGACTATTGATAAAGAGTGGAAGTCGACAGAGGAAGCAATCCTTTAGCTTCGTGCTGTATTGTGCAAATAGTAATTAGAAGTATCGGGGAACGCTAGACTACACAAAGTGATGAATGGACAAGTTTTGCATCAAGACATCGAGAGAAGAAAGGTAATTGCAACAACAGCAAGTTTACATCTCAAGTAAGATTACGTAAGAAAGAGATAATTTAGACAAGCAGTGACATCCTTGGTGAGGTCCTTCCATGTCAGGCTTTAAAAAAATTTTAACAAATTTTCAATAAGAATTTTTACTGTACTATTTCTAAGCGTTTTCATGTGTTTATTTTTAAGATATTTCAAAATTTATTCCAACAAAAAATAGTCCGAGCCACGCTGGGGTTGTCACCTAGTTTTTTTGGAAGCACAGCAGAACCAAACATTTCATGAAAATACATTTTGACTATATTCTGTGGGAATGTGTATATTTTGGAAACAGAGATGCTGGTAATATGATGGCTGAATGTTCATTTCCAAGAATTATTGATAATGATCATAAAGTGAAGATCCAGTGACAGAGCATTATTAAGGCAGCGTCTATTGATTAGGCATAGGAGTCAAGCGTGCCTCCCTTGAGCTCCCTATCAAACATCCAGACGACTGGCAAAAATTTATGTGTCTAGAATGGAAAGAGAAAGAACGAGTACTGGTCAGAGAAATCCTGCAACTAAAAGAGAAAAAGCTATACGGGCATTTGAAACATCTAAAAAACGGGAGTTTCGAATAGAGCAATAGGGTATAACTTCTACATCAAGGGCAAGAAAAACTTTGAGTCTCTGGTGATGTTCTGCAGTGGCAAGGCAATTCAAGAAGAGTTCACGTAAAGTCCCGGTATATCACCTCGACTTCCTTTTTTCGTATTTTTCGTAGAATAGAGAGTTCCTTTGCTCTGTGTTGTATTGATAAATTTATTATTTAACCAAATGGGGGTTATAATTTAATTTTTGAGATTGTGCTCTTTACCTACAAATGTAATTATCACGGTCAACGCCAGGTAACTCTGCTAGTCTTTTCTTTTCTTTTATCTTCTATATATATATATATATATATATAAAGAAGAATGTTTGTTTGTTCGTGGATTTGTTTGTGGGTTTGTTTTTTATACAAATCTCACAGTTTTATTCCGATCTTGGTAAAATTTCGCATACATGACCTTCAAGGCATGAGGAAGATCACTGTCTACATCAGATTTCAAAAAATAATAATTATTGATTAAAAATCGATATTCATGGTTATGGCAAGTCATATTAACGAGAAATATCTCATCATCAACAATGCAAGACAAAGTTTTTGCAACAATGAGTACAACAATGGTATCAACACGCAATTCACAAACAATATATATCTCATGAACAACAATGCAAGGCAAAGTTGTGCAACAATAGGCCCGTTGTGTTCGCATCAACAATGGTCTCAATGTGCAATTCACCAATAACAATGAGCACAAAATTATTCAAAAAATTATAACAATGAACATAAAATGATGATGCAGTGACAGAACATTCGTTTCCAAAAATTATTAATAATGAACAGAAAATGGATATAATAGACGACATAGACAGGGCAGTCTCTCTCGATGAGGCAAAGGAGGTACACGTGTCTTCCTTCAGCTCCCTAACAAGCATTCAGACGATTGGGAAAAGTGTGTGTGTTTCTTTGTGTATGTGTGTGTGTTAACCTACAAAAGTAATTATCCCGGGCAACGCCGGGGCCTGTGCTAGTATATATATCTTCTATATATATAAAGAAGGATGTTTGTGGGTCTGTGGGTCTGTGGGTCTGTGTGTGGGTCTGTGGATCTGTGTGTACGTTTTTTATACAAATCTACAGTTTTATTCCGATCTTGATAAAATTTCGCATACATGACCTGCAAAGCATGAGGAAGGTCACTGTCTACCTCAGATTTCGGAAAAATAATAAATATCGATAAAAAATCGATATTCATGGTTATGGCAAGGCATATTAATTAGAAATATCTCATGACCAACAATGCAAGGCAAAGTTGGTACAACAATAGGTATCAACAATGGTATCAGCACGCAATTCACAAACACACTGCATGAACCAACAATCAATATCTCATGACTAACAATGAAAGGAAAAGTTTGTGCGAGTGTAATTATCCCGGGCAACGCCGGGTACCTCTTCTAGTCTATCTATCTATATATATAAAGAAGGATGTTTGTGGGTCTGTGCGTCTGTGGGTCTGTGGGTGGGTCTGTGGTTCTGTGTGTACGTTTTTTATACAAATCTACAGTTTTATTCCGATCTTGATGGAATTTCGCATACATGACCTTCAAAGCATGAGGAAGGTCACTGTCTAC
>JAHWFO010065223.1:461214-486216 GCA_023313115.1 Rhysida immarginata
TGTTATAATTCTTGGAAAGGATTGCTTTATCATTGCATCATCATTTTCAGATCATCGTTATTGGTGAATTGCGTGTTGAAACCATTGTTGATACCTTTTGTTGCACAAACTTTGTCTTGCATTGTTGGTCATGCGATATTTCTCATTAATATGCCCTGCCATAACCATGAATATCGATTTTTTATCAATAATTATTATTTTTCCGAAATCTGAGGTAGACAGTGACCTTCCTCATGCTTTGAAGGTTATGTATGCGAAATTTCATCAAGATCGGAATAAAACTGTAGATTTGTATAAAAAACGTACAGACGGACGGACAGACCCACCCACCCACAAACATCCTTCTTTATATATATAGATAGATTTTTCAAATAGAGCTTTACTAAGTCTGACTTATTTTTGTCACTTGTTTATCTTCTTTTTTATTTGTTTGTATTTGATTACGTTTTGTTTATTTTAAGTCTAACTTTAATTTTATTCAAACTTATTTAATTATGTTTACCAATCCAATTTCAGTTGAGGAGTTTATTGCAGGGATATCGAGTTTACCTATACTACTCTCCATTCAACTCTTTCTCTTTTTGTTTTGAACGTTAGAAGTCTATTTTCTAACTTAGATGGTATAAAATTAAATCTAGAATTGTTAAATGTAACTCCTAATATTTTGATTCATTGAAACCTGGCTTCATGACCCAGCGAAGAGTCGGCACCCCGAAGTAAGGGTGATGCTCTATCTTGAATTAAAATGTGGCTTCACGTTGCCATTATTTATAAAGTTTGGCTAATTGATTGTATGTGTGATCAGCTGGTGGGATATTATGGTTTCATTCTACTGAAGATGGAAGATTTAATGAAAATACTAGTTTTTGGTGAGCTGCTAATGCTTTTCATAGAATAAAAATTAGTATTAAAACGGGAACAAATGAGATTATTTATTCGATTGTTGAAATAATATATCATGTTGTGTATGCATCTGGATAATTAGAATAGTGCCGTGGTATTCCTCTTAATCCCAGGAAGTGTTGGGGAAAGAATGTTAAATTTACTCTTAAGAATATGGTGAAGAATTGGACTTTTAATACCTTTTTTATTTATTGTGATTCCTAAGAATAATAGGAATCAGTTAGTGATTCCAGATAAAATAGCAAATACTGCTCCTATTGATAATACTTAATGGAAATGTGCTACTACATAATATGTGTCATGTAGTATAATGTCAATTGAAGAATTAGCTAAAATAATTCTTGTTAGGCCTCCCACAGTAAAGAGGAATTCGAATCCCAGAACTCATAGTAGGGGTGCTTCAAATGATAATTGGGCACATGTAATGTAGTTAGTCAGCTAAAAATTTTAATGCCTGTCGGGACGGCAATGATTATTATTGCTCCTGTAAAGTATGGTCAGGTATCAACATCCATACTTACTGTAAATATGTGGTGGGTACAAACAACGAAGCCTAAAGAAAGTTCAATCCTTCAGTAAGGGGTCCATAGTGCTGTTTCTATCGATAAAATTGGTAGAGTCTTTACAACACAACAACGGGAGAACAGAGTTTCCGACTAGTTTCACCATTTATTCCCGGCTTTATCAAGGAAACACAAAAGAGGACATAAGCCTTTATATACAAAAAATATGGTACAGAATGAGAACATGATTGGATGAAGAAATAACAAATAGTAAATAATATAAATTGTACAGTGACGACATTGAAAGGAGAATGGTTGGATAAGGAACCAATAACAATGAAATTATAAGTAAAGGAAACCTTGAGAGGAAAATTAATTGAAATATAAAGGAAAAAGTGATGTCATAACACAAACAAAATTGAAAACGCGGACCTAGAAGAATACTCATCCGGAGTTATCTTAAACTAAAGTATCAATAAAAAATAGAAAGGAAAGTAAATATAAAAATTTGAAAAATTACAAGATATCGGATAAAGAATTTAAAACTGAATAAATATCAAAAACGGTTTGGCAATTGAGGAGGTGATCTGGGGAAGAGATCTTAGCTTTAAAGATCTCAATAGCTTCGAGAGTGGCAGTCTTGAATGGGTCGTTGCATAGATGGAGAATGGTCATGATTTCACTTTGCTCTTTGGGGGCATGTCCCATGCGGGCAAGGTGGATGGCGTAGTGTGAATTATTATCTTGTTTCTTGTAGGAGTCCATGTGTTCTTTGAGTCGTTTATTGAAATTGTGGGTCGATAGGCCTATATAGTATTTGTCGCAAAATCCACAGTTTAATCTATAAACTCCGGAACGGGAGAAATTGTTGGTGTGTGTTTGGATGGGGGGATTAAGAGACCGAAAGCATGGGCTCGATGAGCAATAGGAAACTTGGAGGCCGAGTGAGGAGAGGAAGGCAGAAAGGCAATAATATTGAGGGCTGATGAATCGCAAGGACACCCATTTCTTGGATGGGGATGGATAAGGAGGTTTAGGGTTAGAGAGGGCAAGTTTTCTTCGTTGGAGAATCCGGGAGAAGGTGGAAGTTGTGTAGCCATTTTTTAAGGCGAGGGCAGGTATAGTTCGAAATTCGGTGGCACGGGAAGAAGGACTGAGGGGTAACTTGAGGGCATGTTCGATGAAGAAACGGAGGGAGGCTTGTTTATGGATAGGAGGGTGTGAAGAGGAACAATGGATGAAATTAGATGATGTGGTGGGTTTACGCTAGACAGAGAATGAAGAGCGGTGGTTGGAGGATATCGAGGTATGGAAGAGAGCGGTTAGATTCGGTTTCAAAGGTGAACTGGCTGTAGGGTGAGAAAGTGTTGAAAAGGTTAGCAATGTCAATGGGTGGGGTAAAACGGGAATCAAAAATAATTAGGATATCATCAACGTATCGAAAGTATGAAATAATGGTGGAGTTAGAGAGGAGGGGAGAGACAAAGGTGAGTTCAAGTTTCTGGAGGAAGACTTCGGAAAGAAAGCTACGTAATGGGAACCCCATTCCTAAACCAGACGGTTGGGAATAGAAGGTATTATTAAAGGAAAGGTAATTCTGGTTAGAAATGACAGTGAGGATAGAGCTGGGAAATTCCTTGATAAAGCCGGGAATAAATGGCGAAACTAGTCGGAAACTCTGTTCTCCCTTTGTTGTGTTGTAAAGTCTCTACCAAATTTAAATCGCCTAAAGAAAGGCTTAGGTATCAGTATAAAGAAAATTATAATGAAGGCATGAGCAGTAACGACTATGTTATATGTTTGGTCGTCTCCAATTAGTCTTCCTGGTTGGCTTAATTCAAGCCGAATTAACAATCTTAATCCAGTCCCTACTATTGAGGATCAAGCTCCGAAAATTAAATATATAGTTCCAATATCTTTACGATTTTTGGAATATAACCATCGCGATAAAAGAATTTAAAAATATAAGATTATATATCTAAAGTGGAATAATTTCTCTGGTTCTTCAGTTTTTGGAATATTAAATTGCAAGCTTAAAGGTGAGTGGGAACTTAAATAATAATTTTAGCTTTGAAGGCTAATAGTTTTAGTTAACTTAAAAAGTTAAGTTATTATTAATATGAAAGGTATCCCTAAAACTGAAGGGGTTAATAATATAATTCTTATTTTGTTGTCTTTGTTGAATCCATATAATAGAGGGGATTCTGTTAATATAAATGAGCAATATGATACTCTTAGGTATTAGTATACAGGGTGCATTTTGAAAGTAATGCGCATTTTCTGGGAAAAATGGGTTTATTGATCTGCTTGGTACAAATGGTTAAATTCTTCAAAATAGTCTCCTCCTGCATCAATACACTTGCGGAGACGATTCTGCCACGCCTGGAAGGCACATGGAATTACTCGACTGGAATGTTTTTCAGGAACATCAGCTTGGATGTTCTCCACCGACTCCCAGTGCTTTCTCTTTAGCTCTCTCTTCAGTCGAGGGAACAAAAAAAGTCACACGGAGCCAAGTCAGGGCTGTAAGGAGGCTGGGACCCAACGGAGGTCTTGCACCGGGTCGGGAAGTTGGTGACGACGAATGCCATGTGGCTGGGGGCATTGCCGTGGTGGAGCTTGAAGACGTCTTTGATGGCAGTTTGTGTTGCATTCTTCCCAAGCCACACCCAAAACTTGATCGCGTACCGCTGTTCCAGCGAATGCTCCATCGTGCTGTGACACAATCGAAAAACAGACTTCGTGCGAAGACACGTCCTACCGCTCTTACTGCTCAGAGCGAACTAAGACTGGGCACGCTGCAGAGCCCCCACCACATTATTCGACCAGTCCGTGCACGCTGCGATGGATTGTCGCAGCACAATAAAATTATGCGCATTACTTTCATAATGCACCCTGTAAGGTAATTAATGAGGCTGTAGAATAGTTGTTGTGATAATGTAGTTTGTTTTTGATAGTGCTAGAATTACTTGCCATTTCGGTATTTCATAGTGCTAGATTCGTGATATTGGAGGCAGTCCTCCTAATGATATGAGATTTAAGAAAAGTAAAATGTCTGTTTTTTTTATTTTTTGCTGAGGTTAATAGTTGTGGGGTGAATATGATTTTGTTGATTTTGTTATATTATAATTGTAAATTAAATCAAAATATAAGCTAGTAGATACAAGAGGAAGGTTTGTTAGTCTCATATTATAGCTGCTACCATTCACCCTATGCGACCAATACAGGAGTAGGCTATTAGTTTTCATAGTCTTGCTTGTTGGTAGCCTCCCACCAAACAAATAAAGGCTGATAGTAGGAGGAGCCCTATTAGCCAGGTAATCAAAATTAAGCAGTTTACTCAATTGGAGTTGTCTATGATCGATGGCAATCAAAATCGTAAAGGGGCAGCCCCTAGCTCTATTAGTAGTGCTGCTAGTAAAATAATTTTTGATAGGGCAAGGGATGATCATATATATAGTATTGAAGA
The DNA here is from genome assembly GCA_023313115.1 of Rhysida immarginata. Lineage (NCBI taxonomy): Eukaryota > Metazoa > Arthropoda > Chilopoda > Scolopendromorpha > Scolopendridae > Rhysida > Rhysida immarginata. Next base: position 466,090 of record JAHWFO010065223.1, read on the forward strand.
TATTAATACTTCTATTAAAAGCATTGAGGATGCCAGGGCCTGGGTATTGAAGTTTTTTAAAGGTGTATCAATTTTAGAATTACAGGCTACAATAGGGATTATTGATATTAAGTTTAGCTCTAATCCTGTTCAAATTGTGAATCATATAGAGGAGCAGCTGCGATTAGCATTCCTGTGATCAGGGTGAATGTGAATATTAACATAAGTGTTCGAGAAAGTAAGACATATGTGTGGGATATGTACCCAATAGCTTAGAAGTTAGCTTATCTTAATATGATGTAGTGTAATGGGTACGCAAGATTTTGAATCTTGAGGACTCTGAATATTATAACAAAAGTATAAAATACATAAATTATTTAATCGAAATAATCCTGTAATCAGGCATTATGTTTTCATTATATTATATTCTCCTTAGCCTAATGTGTCAGGTTAGGAAATAAAAAGTTTGTTTACCTTTTGTTGCCTCTCTTCTCCGGCCTCCCAACTTCGACTTATGATGAGCAGCTTAATACTCCAATAAAACTGATTATCATTCGGTATATATTTACAAAAATCTATTTAATCATAGAATTTAATTAATCGCCCTCGACATGAATACTTTATGGAATCGAAAGTCTTCTGTTGCGAACTCTTCATATAGAACAAATCGAACTCCTAGAACGACATCTAACTTTAAATAAAAAAAACAGGAAAACAAAGAAACATCTGCACCCAGAAACTGGCAAGATCGCTAAGCTCGACACATGCCTAATCCTTCTTCCTACGGAATTTAAAAGTAGTGAAACTTGACCAGTCTTTATTTGAAGCTTCAGAAAAAAGAAAAACAATGCTTCCCTGCCCATCATCATAGAGAAGAGTTAACAATGGCAGAGGAAAAAAAATCTCATAAGGAAGTCAAAATTCGTCTGCTATGATCTTTCAAGAGACGAGATCGCTCGCAGTTTCAGCTTCACTTTCAAGAGGCATAAGAGATCGCTAGCGATTTACAACAAAAAAAAAACAACACACACATTTATGTGACATTCCTCTCACCTAACTAATCGAGAAAAAGAAAGAAAAAAATTGCGCCAAAATTTAAACCAACAATATTTACACCACTCATGAGGAGTGCTCCAACAGCGACTAATTGCCAGACATGTAAAGCCACTAATTTTATGCATTCTCTCACAGTATTTCTCTGTATATCTCTGTAATTAACTCTTGGTCGTGCTCTAAGATAATATCTGGATACCTCCTGAGAATCATCACACAATGTGGGACCTTTGAACATGGTTAACATGAGCTCGTCGGCAAATCACTTGCAAATCTTCTTCAAAATTTCCTTCCCTCGGCTCTGATGTAGGACCGTATACTTCCGTTTCTCTCTCGATTTGAGGAGTTGGATTCCTCCCTTTCATTCGTCTCTCGATTTGAGGAGGAGTACCCACACAAGGTTTGAGTCGATCTATATGAACGGTTTGTTCATCCCTCCTTTTTGAATCCTTAATTACATAATCCACTTGACCCACCTTACCAACAATTCGAAAAGGCCCTATATAATTGAAGCACAATTTTCTTTTCTTTCCCCCTTTCCTCAACATCCAAACCATATCTCCAATTTCAAATGTCCTAAAATCCCTTTTATCTTTTACTTTATCCAATTTCCTCTTCCTTTTAGAGATATCCCATGACTTAACCACGTTCCTGACTTGAAGATGCATTCTCACCAATTCAGATCTATATTTCTCAATATCAATTACCTCATTTGCCTCCCGTCTGCTATCTTCCCACACTAAAGGTGTCCTGGGATCCTGCCCAAACAGCATAAATGAAAGATCATCCCCCAAATTCTCATACACACTATTCCTAATTGAGAACAAGGCGAAGTACAAAGATTCATCCCAGTTTTCTGGGTTATTTTCACACAATAACCTAAGAGATTCCACCACTGACTGATTTGCCTACTCCACATACCCGTTTGAGGTGGGTCTATATGCCAAAGTGAATTTATGTTCCATACCTAAGACTTCACTCACATGGATAAACAACTCTGAACAAAACTTTTTACCATGGTCACTGATAATCTTCTTGAGGATCCCATACCTGCAGATAATATTGTTGCAGTGGGCCTTAGCCACTGTTTTAGCTGAATGATCTCATGCAGGGATGGCTTCAATTTCCCTTGTCTATCTGTCAATGAACGCAACGATGTACTTATTTCCTTGCAACGACTCTTCCATGGGGCCATCAACATCTACACTAATCACCTTAAACGGTTCACTGGTGGACAAGCTAGTCTGGAATGGTGCCTTTCTTTTTTTTAGCTTTGACTGTAGGCAAATTGCACACTATGAGACAAATTTAGCGACATCAGCATTCATTCCATTCCAAAAATAGTGTTTCTTTCGTTTCCTAGCAGTGCATGTAGCACCCTTATGCGCGAACAGGGCATTGTTGTGAGCTAATGAGATAATTTCTTGATTCATATCCCTCTCAACATATTCCCCCCCCCCACTTTTATGAATACCACCCTTCCTTTGGACCAACCTCTAAAAACCAAATGGAATTTCTCTTTTTGACTTCCCTTCCCCCCTTAATCATCTCCACCAATTTCTCAATGGCAGGATCATAGTTCTGAGCATCCCTTGAACGTGCCTTCCATTTCTTATTTTCAAAAGCAATCACCACATTACACTCCACCGCACTGATTTGCCTAGACAGAAGGTCGGCCATACAATTTTTCTTTCCTGTAATGTGAAAAATTTCTAGGTTAAACTCTTCTAATTCCAGAGCCCATCATAGTAGCCAGTTATTCTTTTTTTCATGCTGAAAACAAAACTAAAAGGCATATAATTAGACCTTATGTGCACCCTATATGCAAGGATAATCGGTTTAAAGTGCTGCAATGCAGCTAATACCGCAAACATCTTCTTTTCTACAGGGTGGGCCATAAGTCGCGCACCAAAGCATTTAAAACAACTGTGACAATAATAAACGTTATTTTATTAAAACCAAGCTTAACTAATGAACTAAGAAACACGTTGCTGGTACAATCACAAATGCTCAAAATGCTCGCCATTTGCTGATTTTAAATTGTTTCTCATCACACTTCACGTAATTCTTTGACGCGCGACTTACGGCCCGCATTGTATAATGAAGTACGCTATTTGTGCTTTACTCAACTTTGAACTAAAATAGCCCACAGACCTCAAGTTCCCAGAATACTCCTAAAGAAGAGCAGCACCAACAGCTTCCACAAAAGCGTCTGTGAAAAGGTAAAATTCCTTGCTATAATCGGGTGCTACTAATAAGGGAGGAGTGGACAATATCTTGATAATCTCATCGAATGTTTGTTTGCATGAAGGACTCCACCTAAATTTTTGTCAATTCAGTTATGGGACAGAGTATATCGGAAAAGTTCGGTAAAAATGGGCGGTAGAAGTTCACTGCTTCAGACAGTGACCTCACAATCTTCACATTCTTGGGCTCCTGTAAGCTTACAATTGCTTTATGGCTTATCCTTTCAGTTAAAATATTGTGCCCTAAATATTTGACACTTGGCTCATAAAATCTGCATTTAGATGATTTCATCATCACACCATTTTTCCTGAACTATAAAAAAATCCATCTCAATAGTTCCAAATGCTTCTTTAGAGTCACTGTAGAAACTAAAATATCGTCCTGGAAAACCAGAACTCCAGTCCCGATTCTATCTAACAACGGGGATATAACATAGTGTTGAAAAATACGTGCAGAGTTTTTCGCACCTTGGGGCATGCGGGTAACTTGAAACTTGCCCCAAGGTGTCTGAAAAGCAAAACTTTTACGTAAATGGAGGGCAATGGGAACCTGATAATACCCATTGTTGAGATGCAATGTGGAGAAATATTTATGTCCATTGATGCTGCTTAATAGGTTCCAAATTACTGGCATAGGTTAATCCATGGTAGTCGTTACCTCATTAACTCTCCTTCGATCTAAGATTACTCTAATGTCACCATTCTGTTTCCAAGCACTAATGCTGGGCTCTATAATCTTGGCCTCCCCAAGCTCTCGCAATTTTTTCCGGTACGTTTCCCTGTAGATGTGGGGTATGGGATACTGCTGAGTGAATATGGGTCGATCCTGACAAATTTCAAATGTTGCCACAAAATTTCTTCATCCCGAGCAGATTCTTGACATCCTCAGAAAAATAGTCACAGAACTGCTCACACAATTCTTTGATGTAAACTGAGGCAAGGGTTGCATCAGACGTTTCCTCCAAACTATTGTAAGCAACACATTCGGCTTGACACACTGATTCATTAGTAGAAGCGACCTGTTTGACATGCGAGAGGCACATAGGAATCCTAAGGGCCCTATCTTTGTTTTGAGGTTTATTATTCACCTCCCTGCCTCGCACCAAGCAAGATTTAAGAACCTCAATGAAACTCACATATCTAGTTTCGGGCCACTCTTCTAGAGATGAGCAATAAAACCTGTCCTTGTACACTACATCACTACCAATTATGCCTTGATACGTTTTACCACAGAAGTCATAAAGCAAGAGCTGCTTGATTTCAATCTCCTCTCCGCGAATATCTAAATTGGCACGATTTGCTCTCGTTATCTTGAGGGACTCGCCAACCACGCCAACAATGTCGAGATTAACATCTTCACACAACACATGGGGAATACTCCTGGCCACCTTCCTGTCAATGAAAGTATCCAAAAGCATGGGAATGCATATCCCTTCAACCAAAACATCAATTCTATAATAATTGTCCCTATCGTGCTGGATTTCCACAGAGCACGAGTTAACACCTTCCCAATATCATTTGAGCATCCTGTTGTGCCTATAGTATTGACATTCTGTGGACAATCCCTGTGAAATTAATACATCGAAAGCACTTATTATATACATTACTCGAGGCACCAACATCAACTTTCTCCAAAATTTTCTGCATCATTTTCTGGAGATCCTTTACCTCCTTCCTCAATTCTCGAATCTCATTTTCACAATTCTTAACCTTATTTTCATCACTCTTCCCCTCACCTCAGACTCTTCCATTTTACTTAAGGACCCTTGCCGAGTAGCAACTTCCTCCACACTATTAGATTCAACATTCACCTTACCTTCTAAATGCTCGGATTCCATAGCACATTTAACAGCTTCAGGATATGATTTCGGGTCTGAACTTTATTGCTTTTCGATGTTCTGGCAAGAGACATGCCGCAACCTCTCTAGTAAGGTTAGTTTCCTCTTTTTCTTCGTTCTGGATCAACTTTAGCTAATTTGTTAAAGGAGAGCTCCAAGTGATGAATAGAACCCTGAACCTTTTCTCTTTTCCTCTGGGACACATCACAGAATTCCTTAACCAACCTGTCCAACAAAACTTTACAAATAGTTGTTTCAGACTCTCTGTACACACTTGAAAGATATCAATGCCATACAGATCGTGTTCTGCAGCTTTACAAACAGCAGCTCCCTTGAGCTTGGACTTTAAAACTGTCAGCTTGATTTCATCTGACCGTTTGGCCATAGCTGCGGCTTGTTCAAATGTTGAAAGGAAACCTGAGATACCTATGCTAAATTCGTCCCCTGGGAATGTGGGAATAATTGCAACATATCCAGATAAATTAGGTAAGTTATTAATTTCAATCTCCACGCGCAGCATCTGCATTCGGAGGAGCCATGTTCTAATTTGCGCTCTTTTTTTCAACAGAACGTCGCAGGGAAGCCAACTCTCCTGCCGTGGGAATACTGACATTTGGTTACATGACAATTCGCGACGGGCAATTCATTTCTGCGACAAATCGTATTAACGAGACATGTAAGATTCTAAAATCTTAAAATGATTTAACATTTGCTTTTTTGATTGTATAATTGAAGTTGTAAAAATGATCTTTTCATTGTTTTAAACATAGAATGCATCATTTAAGGATTTTTTTCTTTTTTAATCATAAGCGAAACATTTAAAATAGACTAATGATAGAATAAAATGCCCTTAAATTCGCGTTTTTTATGTTAAAATATGGAATGTTTACTGTATGAATTTATGATTTAAATTTTTTGTACCTTCTTTTAATTTTAAGCTGTGAGCCTCGCAAATTCTTCGAAATGAGCTGTGTTAGTCGCGAATTGTCTTGTAACAAAATGTCAGTATCCCCCAGCCGTGGACGCCAATGTGATCTCCATAGCCTAGTGTGTCAGATTAGGAAAACAATGTTTACCTTTTGTTGCCTCTCTTCTCCGGCCTGCCAACTTCGACGTGTAATGAGCAGCTTAATACTCCAAGCAATAAAAGTAATTATGAATTGGTATATATTTAAAAGATTTATTCAATCACACAATTTAATTAATCACGCTCGACATGGAATCGAAAGCCTTCTGTTGCGAACTCTTCCTATAGAACAAATCGAACTCCTAGAACGACATCTAACTTTAAATAAAAAACAGGAAAACAAACAAACATCTGCACCAAGAAACTAGCAAGATCACTAGGTCGACACATGCCTATTCCTTCTTCCTATGAAACTTGATCAATCTTTATTTGAAACTTCAGAAAAAAGGAAAATACTCTTTTCCTGTCCGCCGTCTTAGAGAAGAGCAACAATAGAAGAGAAAAAAAAAACTCTCGTAAGGAAGTCAACAATTTGTCTGCTCTAATCTCGCAAGAGACGAGTTCGCTCGCGGTTTCAGTTTCACTTTCAAGAGGCATAAGAGATTGCTGGCGATTTACAAAAACCCCCCACAAATCTATGTCACAATATGAAAGTTTGAATGTAAATTATTTTATACAATGTCGATTAGATTATCTTGTTTCAAATAATTATAGACTTATATTTATATTAAACGTTTATCCCGGTTAAAATGCAGGTAGTATGTGGGATGTGGAAAAAAGACTCATTCTGTAAAAGCTCGCAAGACGGCAAGTTCAATTGACATTCGACCGTATTAAGACGAGAATTCCAGTGTAAAAGTTTATCTAAAAATGTAATTACATCCAGCTATACATGACAAGAGGGCTCACGTCATTTGGTGATACATCGTATCAAGTGAATCATATGATCAATAGGACTCTGGCAGGAGTCCCAAAAAGTTAAAAGGACCTTTCTACTATAGGGAACCATATACCGACCTCAGGAAATCTACTGATACTAGTCATCGGCTAAGTCCTTTTCTTTGCCATGAAGGGTAACTGTCTGTTGATGTCTTATATAGTATAAGTGCGCATTTAATGATATACCTTAAGATGACCCGAATAAAGAAATGGCATGTTTGTAGCTGATAAATGTAATCAAACTTAAGATCATTAATTGCACCTGCTAAATTGACTCATGGTTCATATATCAAACATATTTACATTAGATAGAAAATATATATCATATTTTAATTTTCAGTATAACCTTCGAGAATTACAATGCCACCTTATAAAAAAAAAGAAATAAGTTATTACTGTGGGGGGTGTTCCAATTTTTATCGGTTATTTTCGGCATATTCTTATCGGAGTTTGTTAGTTTAATATACTTTATGTTAAATTTATAATGTAAAATTCATTGTAAATTTTGCCTTATAGATATGTGATTAAATATATATAATTAATTACATACATGAAGCTCTTATTAAAAGTTTGACTCTGGCTTGAATTGTGGTTGTGACGTGGAAGTGCATATAGGTTTTTGAATATTTATTTATTACAGTGTTTAACTCTAAGGTGTCATAGGGGTGTGATTTTGGTAAACTTTGCTAAGACGATCTTATGTTGTGCCAGCAGCCGCAGTTATACTTCATGTTCAAATTAAAATTTTTAAAAGGTAGTTAATTTGTTTAGGAGAAATGAGCTCTGGTAGTCTTTGGAGAAATATTTAACTATTATCAATTTCTTTTTGAAGCTACGACAGGAGGCTATTAACCAGGATTAGATACCCTGTTATTTCTTTTGTAAATGGCCCGTTTTAGTAGTATAAGATTTCTTTAAAAAAAGAGGGTTTGGCGATATTATAGGCATATTAGAGGAACCTGTATCATAATCGACAGTCTGCAAGTGTATTTCCTTACTTTGTAAATACACTTGTATAGAGTCGTCTTCAGTTTGCGTTAAAAGGCGCTTTCTTTATAAATATTAATTTTGAAATCAAATCAAGGTATAGTTAATATTAAGGTTGCGAGGGTTAAAATTTTTGTAGAAATATGGATTATAAAATTTAATTTTTATATGATGGTGGATTTAACTGTAAAACTTCTAATTATCTAGTTTTTAAAATGTACTGGTATATGCACACATCATCCGTCAGCAGAAGACACTCGTATCCAGGGACCACTTGAATGTGGAGGGGGTGTTCCAACCATTTTAGACCTGGCCACACAAATAGGTGTGTGCGGGTTTTAGGGACCACAGGAATGTGGAGGAGGTGTCCCATTGTTTTTACATCGGACCACACTCACAGGTTTAATTTTTAATGAAATACCCCACCCCCTTATTAAAATTTGAATTAAATATAAATTGTTGAGGGGGTGTTTAAATTTGAACTTAATGTGGAGGGATTGTTTTCTGCTTCAATTATATTTAATTAATGTTTTTCATAATTTTGGGTGTGGTCCTACATGTCTTAGCCCCTGGCCCACCCCTCCCATGTCAAAAGGTGTACTGTGTGTCTTGTAGTGAAACATCCCTGTCCAGAAGAGTGTCGTGCAATGATTCACCACTACCAGTGTGGCAGGCAAGGGGGTCCTTGTGCTCGCAGCAAAACCCTACTTCTGTGATTCTGTCTCACAAGTGAAAACCCCTTGATTCCCTTAAATACCAAGGAAATTAGGAGTTGCTAGGATGACTGGTTCCTCAGGTTGATTGCCTAATTACTAATTAACTGTTGTTTTTCATGCAATCAAATTTTTTCCAAGCCCTTTTACATTTTCTTCTAAATAAAACGACTTCTGTTTCAAGGTGTATTGTTTGGTTTTTAATTTACTGATAATGAGTGCATTGTTTCAACTGACTACTGACAACTAGGATCCAAAGTTTTAGAGGGTTGATAATTGACATTGCAAACTTTCATAAATACAGTTTTCTCGCTAAGAATGTATAATATTCTTCTACTTTCTGTGATTTTTTGCGTTCTGGTTGCTCAGTTTGATGTTTGTTTTAAAAAATTTTGTCTCTAAGGTTTACTCTTTTTAAGCGCAATGTTGGCAACATTCTATACGTGAATTAGGTTTAACTTGGTTAAAAATTCAACTTGACCTTTCACTGTTACTTGACTGTGTCACCTGCACAGGCTAATGGTTTGAGCATCAGGTTTTCATTCACCGCTTGAGTGGTGCTCTGAGCTCGTTTCTCTGTGACTCTTGGGTCACACTTTTTTTAACCCACTGTACACACAGTGTTAAGGTCAATCCTCGTTTTCCTTTTTCTTTTAAATGCGTTCTTTACTGTTTTTGATATCATTAAATGTTGCTTGCAACTTTTGTTTCCAGCATGACCTGTGATGTACAGGTATTTTTCCTGTCATTTGTCAGCAATGAAGATTTTGAACCGCGTTTTTTTCTGTACCTGCAGAAAAATCCCGTCACCCTTTTCTGCTCTATAGCATTCTACAGCTTAAAGCTTAGCGCTGGGTGCTGTTTATTTCACCGTGTGATTAAGAGATTGCAATAATTTTTCACAGTTTTTTTGGGGATGCAAGTTTTGTTTCACAAATTATTCCTCTCTTGCAACATTTTAAACTGAAATTTTTTTGGTTTTCAATGAAAATACGATGTTAGAGGCAAATGTCAATCGTTATTTTTTTTATTTTTATTTATTTTCACATCACAAATTGTTTATTTCACCGTGTTGGCTACATTGTTTGCATACACTGATGTGTCGTTGTTACAGAACCTTATTTTAGCATGTTCATCATTAGTACAATTTGTATCAAGTATTAGTTTAAATAATAATAATAATCATTGTACTGTGTTACAGACGTGAGTGTTTACCAGTTTCCATGTTTCAATTGCTGGGCTTGCTGTTCTAAGTCATTTTTTTAAATTTGGAATTTTCCCTCTCAAATACAACAAATTCTTTCAAGCTCACCTCATTTAGCTTGATTGGATAAGTGTTTACCAACAACATTGTTTAAGGTCTGTTGCTAGCGTATTTCAATCATTCAGGTGACTACTATATATCAGAATTTTTTAATTCTTTTTCACCTGATCTGCTAAGGTGTTAATAGGATATGCTTCAAAGTTGTTAATATGTACGAAATGAGAAGAATGTTTCTGTGCAATGGTTGCATGTACAAATTGCACAACTAAACTTACAATCCAAATGAATACAAGGGTTGTTTTAAGGTTTTCATTTTCCACATATTGTGCGGTTTTATCTCTGTTAAATGCAAATCAACAACTTACTAAACCCATTATTTCTTATTGATTGCACTGATTTTTGCTAATGTTAGTAAACAGTGAATAGAGACTGATTTGCTTGCTTTATTCCTGTTCGGATTTTCAGGTGATCATCTTCATTGTGCTTGATGAGAGATTGGCCTGACTGCCTAAGGGTTTTCACATAAGCTCTCATTGATGCCATTGAATAACCCTTTTTCTGGGTATTTGTGATGGTATTTGCCTGATTATACTCTTGCAGTACAAGTGTATTTTTCATTCACCTGTTTTTCAGGCACTTTAATGTGACTTTTAAATGTTGCTTCGTGGTGTTATGACTGCCGAGGTGTCTATTGTCACGACACTCAAACACAGACTCGCGAGGTTGCTAACATAACAGTGGGTTGATGCTGGGGTGTTTTCACATATGTTCTAATTGACACAGTCAAATAAGGGTTTTCATGGTAATTGTTACTGAAATGGCTATATTCATAGATTCATTATTTTTACATTTTTAACACTAATGTTAAATGTTTTTCTGGGATACTGAAATTGCAGTGTCGTCAATATTCACATCCTCACAAATGCAATTGTTGAGGTTGTTACCAATGCAGTGAACAATGTAAAGCTTTTTATTAGGGCTCAACGCTGCTAATTATTCAAATACGTTGAAGGTCATTCACTCTTTACCCAGCGCTTGCAATTCGTTTTGAACTAAAATTTTCTATAAATTTCAATTCAACTTTTCATTTTACTTTTTAACGCGTAGCCAATGATTTTTTATCTTCTTTGGCTGTTGTTATTTCTATAGAATACGTGAAGATGTTTGCAGTGGGTTCCTATTAACAATTTTGTACGTTGGTCTTATCAGACCACTTGGGTGATGTCATGTGTAGTCGGGTTCTATTTCCAACGTTTCTACTAATCCAAACTAAAAATCTTTGTGTTTTAGTTTGGGAACATGAAATACGTTTACCCATTAGTTTCTCTGGTTTTTTCATCTCATTAAAGTCTTTCCTTTTGACAAATTTGCGTGACCAGGGGTAGCCACGCTGTTCAAGTACAACATTTGCTACAGTGACCGTCACCTAAATCAGTGTCTCTTACGATAAACGTTCGCGCTAAAAGGTCTTTGTCATTTTTAGACTGGGTACATAAAATACGTTTGTTTGAGGTTCATATGAACTTCTCCGTTTCTTTTACTGGTTTTTCACCTCTTTAAAGTGTTTCGTTTTCATCAAATGCGTACACAATGGTTACCGCGTAGCTCAAGTATGACATTGCCTGTGCAGGATGTCATCAATGCGACAGCTGTTACAGTAAACGTTCGCACTAATCCATGCTAAACCAAGGTAATGATCTTTGCGATTACCAGTATGAGTACGTGAAATACGTTTGTTAGCGTTTCATACGACATGCTCCATTAGTTTCACTAGTATTTCGCCTCATTAATGTCTTCCCTTTCGACAATTTTTTGGGCTCGGGCGTTGTCATGTTTTTCAAATAAATAACTTTCACCGCGGTGACCATCACCTAAGTTGGCAGGTGGTAAGATTAGCATTTGTGCTAAAAATTCTTTGTGATTTTCAGACTAGGTATACAAAATAAGTTTGTTCACTGTTCATATGATTTACCTCATTAGTTTCACTGGATTATCTCCTCATTAAAGTGTTCCCTTTTAGGCAAATACGTACGCAATGGTTACCACGTTGCACAAGTATAACCACGAAGGTGTTTATACTTGCTAAACCAAGGTAATGAAAACTTTGCTATTTCCAGTCAGGGTTCATGAAATACGTTTTCCCTTTAGTTTCTCTGGTTTTTTCATCTTATTAAAGTCTTTCATTTTGACAAATTTGGGAGTGTAGGGTTAACAACGTTGTTCAAGTACAACATTCGTCACAGTGATTGCCACCTCAGTCGGTGTCTGTTACGATAAACGTTCGCGCTAAAAGGTCTTTGTGAGTTTCAGACTGGTTTCGGGAAATACGTTTGTTTGAACCTCATGCGATCTTCTCCGTTTCTTTCGCTGGTTTTTCACCTCTTTAAAGTGTTTCTTTTCGTCAAATGCGTACGCAATGGTTACAGCATAGATCAAGTATGATATTGCCCACGCTGTATGTCATCAATGCTGCAGCTGTTACGATAAACGTACGCACTAAACCATACTAAACCAAGGTTTAAAAACTTCGCGTTTACCAGTCTGGGAACGTAAAATACGTTTAGTTCGCGCTTCATATGATCTGCCCCAGTGGTATGTTCCAGTTAACTGCTTTGTCAAAAACTCCTTGTGTTGACACAACTTAATCGACTTATTATAAAACTTATATTGAACAACCCTTCCATCACTAAAGTTTTAAATATATTTGACACTTTCATTCACCAATTCACCTTTAGACACTCAGTCAAATTCATTAGTGTTGTGTGAACTACCATTAACGCAGTGTTAATATTGATTTTGATGAACCGAATATGTACTGATCCTACTTGTGTGCATATTCTTAATTTTTCATCCAAGAATGTCATTCATCATGTAACAGTGTTCTAAAAATTAAAGTTTTGGCTGGTTGGTTGGTTGAATTTCAAAAGATTGAAAACATAACATACATTTCCCTAATAACCAAACATGCAACATGTATTTTTTTTTTTTGGTCAGGGTTAATCAATGGTGTTTAGTTGAAATGAGTAACGCTGCGCTGCAGTCTTGGGGGTACTGTTTTACGTTAAAGGTTTTAATACGTCTGACGAATTTTCCAATACATGCAAACTCTCAGATGCTAGTTTTTTGGTTCACAAAAAAATCACAAGAGCGGGAATTTCATTTCACGAAAACCTGTTTGGTTCGTTTTTCGAAGGCACAAAATCATCTGAAAGGGAAAAAATGGTTAACTGATTTTAGCGCTCTATAGACTTTCAAGCTTAATTTCCTTTTAAAATGTCAACTTTTGTTTGAGTGCAAAAACTAAAATGGGCAGTTTTTGAATTCACCAATTCTTATGTGCGCAGCTTTTTGGTTTCACGAAATCTCCTCAAAGACCAAAAATATTCAGTTGATTTACCAAATCTGAAGATTTCACAGGGTGATTTTATTTTTCATTCTTTGACGTCTTGTTAAAATTTACTTTTTTATATGTTCAACAGTTTTACTGAACGCTTTATGGACAATTTCTAATGTTTGTATTCTAAATTTTCGTCTTTGAATTTCATCTTAAAAATTTTTCATATTTATCGAGCTGATGTTCTTGTCTCGAGTTTATGGGTCTCCAGATTCCTATCCTCACATTCTGAGAAGGCAATATGATTTTGGTCCATCTCAAAGAAATTAAAAAACAAACATTTTAACTTATATAATGACTGACTTTATTCTTCATTAAAAAAACAGGCGTGTTTAAAAATCATTTTAAGTTGCATTTCAAAAATTTTTTATTTTGTTAAATTATAGTGGTGTCAATCCTATGAAGGTTACTCAGTATGGTGATTAGCGATTGCAGTACCAATACAGATCCCTGATTCTTCGAGCAAGCCCCCTGTGCTAACCTTGGTTAACCTCATTATACGAGCAAAACCAAAGCAAAGGTTGGAAAATTTCAACAAAGTCGAAAACCCTGTTTTGTTTGGATCTTTGTCATGCAGAGGCAAACCAAAGCAGAGTGTTTGTATTCCGAATAGGAATAAAGTGACAGCTCTATGTGTACAAAGTGACAGCTCGTACTCCTAAAGAATTCCCGATGTCTAAGGTTTGATTAACCTCTGACATGTAAACAAGGACTTGCCAGACTTCAGCTTGAGATGCAACACATAAGAATACAGACAACACCTTTATATAGCTAGCTGATGACAGCATGCGAGATGTGTTATCCTGACATTGATTTGGTATGACGATTGCATACCTCCTCTGCAGTCGTGCTATGATTGCAGGGCAGAGCTCACGTGAATATTTCACCTACGAAATCAAATGTTATTTTACTGTAAATGAACCCATTAACGTTTCAGTTTTTTTTTTCCAAAATCGTGATAGAAGACAGGTAGTTTATAAAATTAAAGATTAAACATTACAAAAGATGATTAGGTCATTGGTATATTCTACAAAAAAGAATTATAAAGTGTGAAAATAGAAAGGTTTACCAAAGTGCAGCTTATTAAGTCGTCCGTTTTCGATTAACTCAGTCCAATACATATTGCCCCGGCACTTTCCACATATAGGATTTCATGAGAATCAGTGGTTCGGTAAGTCCTTCAGATGACTGCTTTAAAACGAGATTTCTACAATTTTACTCGTTTATAACAAAAAATTGGTAGTGCATTTTGCTCTAAATCTTACAAGAAAATTGGTTCCACTTAGGATAAAATAGACCTTGGCATAAACGCTCTTCTACACAGGTGCAATTTTAGTACCCCAGAAAAACATTTAAAATTAATGTTAAAAATTTAAAAATAATGAATGTATGAATATAGTCAATTCAGTAACAATTACCATGAAAACCCTTCTTTGACTGTGTCAATGAGAACATGTGAAAACACCCCAGCATCAAACCACTGTTATGTTAGCAACCTTGCGAGTCTGTGTTTGAGTGTCGTGACAATAGACACCTCGGCTGTCGTAACATCACGAAGTAACATTTAAAAAGTCACATTGAAGTGCCTGAAAAACAGGTGAATGAAAAATAAACTTGCACTGCAAGAGTATAATCAGGCAAATACAATCACAAATACCTAGAAAAAGGTTTATTCAATGGCATCAATGAGAGCTTATGTGAAAACGCTTAGCAGTCACTCCAATCTCTAATTGGGCACAATAAAGACGATCACCTGAAAATCCGAATAGGAATAAAGTGACAGCTCGTAAAGCAAGCAAATTAAAATTAGTCTCTATTCACTGTTTACTAAATAAAGAAATTGTTGATGTGCATTTATCAGAGATAAAACTACATAATATGTGGAAAATGAAAACCTTAAAACAACCCTTCTATTCATTAGGATTGTAAGTTTAGTTGTGCAATTTGTACATGCAACCATTGCACAGCAACATTCTTCTCATTTCATACAAATTAACAAATTTGAAGCATATCATATTAACACCTCAGCAGATCAGGTGTAAAAGAATTAAAAAATTCTGATAGATAGCAGGCACCTGAGTTTGACCTCGAATGATTGAAAAAAAAATACCAATCAACGCTGTTCTGCACGAATACGTTAGCAACAGACCTTAAACAATCTTGTTGGTAAACACTTATCCAATCAAGCTAAATGAGGTGAGCTTGAAAGAATTTGTTGTATTTGAGAAGAAAAATTCAAAATTTTACAAAAATGACTTAGAACAGCAAACCCAGCAATCGAAACACGGAAACTGACAACCATTCGCGTCTGTAACACAGTACCGTGATTATTATTATTATTTAAACTAATTCTTTGTACAAATTTTACTACTGATGAACTTGCGAAAATAAGTTAAGAACGACACATCAGTGTATGCAAACAATGTAGCCGACACAGTGAAATAAAAAAGTTGTGATGTGAAAATAACGATTGACATTTGCCTTTAAAATAGTATTTTCATTAAAAACCAAACAATTTCAGTTTAAAATGTTGCACGTGAGGAATAATTTGTGAAACAAAACTTGCATCCACCAAAAAACTGTGAAAAATTATTGCAATCTCTTAATCACACGGTGAAAATAACAGCACCCAGCACTAAGCTTTAAGCTGGAGAATGCCATAGAGCAGAAAACGGTGACGAGATTTTTCTGTACGTACAGAAAAAAACGCGGTTCAAAAACTGCATTGCTGACAAATGACAGGAAAAATACCTGCACAACACAGGTCAGGCTGGAAACAAAACTTGCAAGCAACATTTAAAGTCATCAAAAACAGTAAAGAACGCAGTTAATAGAAAAAGGAAAACAAGGATTGATCTTAACACTGTGTGTACGGTGGGTTAAACAAGAGGGGATTGGAGGAAAAAATGTATGCCCCAAGAGTCACAGAGAAACGAGCTCAGAGCACCACTCAAGCAGGGAATGAAAACCTGATGCTCAACCCATTAGCCTGTGCAGGTTCAACAGTCAAGTAACAGTGGAAAGTCAAGTTGATTCTTTAACAAAGTTAAACTTAAATCACGTATAGAATGTTGCCACCATTGCACTTAAAAAGAGTAAACCTTGAGAGACAAAATTATTTAAAACAAACATCAAACTGAGCAACCTGAACGCAAAAAAATCACAAAGAGTAGAAGAAAATTAAACATTCTTAGCGAGAAAACTGTATTTATAAAAGTTTTTCGATGCTGATTGTCAACCCTCTAAAACTTCGGATCCTAGTTGTCAGTAGTCAATTGAAACAATGCACTCATTATCAGAAAATTAAAAAACAAACAATACACCTTGAAACAGAAGTAGTTTTATTTAGAAGAAAATGTAAACGGGCTTGGAAAAAACAAAAGTTAATTCGTAATTAGGCAATCAATTTGAGGAACTAATCATCCTAGCAACTCCTAATCATCCTAGCAACTCCTAATCATTCCCTTGGTATTTAAGGGAATCAAGGGGTGTTCACTTGTGAGACAGAATCACAAATGTGGGGTTTGGCTGCAAGCACAAGGACCCCCTGCCTGTCACACTGGTAGTGATGCTTCACTGCAAGGACTGGGATGTTTCACTGCAAGACACGCAGTATACCTTTTGAGAAGGGAGGGGTGGGCCAGGGGCCAAGACATGTAGGACCACATCCAAAATTATGAAAAATATTAAATAAACATAATCGAAGCAGAAAACACCCCCTCCACATCAAAAATTATTAAAATTTATATTTATTTAAAATTTTAATAAGGGGGGTGGGGTATTTTATTAAAAATTACACCAGTGATTGTGAGCAGGTATAAATTCGTTGGGTTCACCCCTCCACATTCCTGTGATCCCTGAAACTCATACACACCTGTGTGTGAGGGCAGGTGTAAATTGGTTGGGTCACCCCCTCCACATTCCTGCCGTCCCTGGATACGGGGGTCTTCTGCTCCCGTCACTCTCATAATTAATGAGAAAAGTCAACAAAATAGGCATATCGGAAGATGCTCCTAGTGGAAAAAAATTAAATTATAATGTTTTATTTACACTAAAAAGTTAAGTTTCTTATATTATTTATAATTTGTATTATATTAAGTTGTAGGATGGATCTTTTCATTAGTATACACTACAGAAATGAGATAGCTATATAAGAGATTAGTACTGTGAAGGAAGAAAGGTTGTGTAGGATTTGTACCTTTTGTATCAGGGCTATATAAAATATGAGATATTATTATTATATCCTGAATCACTTAGAGCTATTGCTTTCTTATTAAGAGATGCTTCGGAATTTTTAAAATTTCGCAATAAAGATGAATTTCAAATCGTTAATTGTGATATCTGGTTGTTAGGGTTTTGGTTTAATCGTGCTGTCATTTTAGATATTTCTGCTATTAGGGATAAGCTTAATAGCTTTATAATTATTTTATTTTGTTTAAAAATAGGCGTTTTTTGGAGGAAGTTATGTTTTATCTATCTTTAATTTTTTTATTGTATTATACTTAACTATTTAGATTATTTTTAGATTTTTAGAAGTAATATAGAGATAAGTAAATTTAATATAATTTAATTTTTAGCTATAATATAAAATTTAGGAACTTGGCAAGACACCTCTTGCCTGTTTAACAAAAAACATGTGTTTTAAATCTTTCATAATAAGTCTGGCCTGCTCTGTGTGTGATTAATGTCCGCGTTATTTTGACTGTGCGAAGGTAGCAGAATCATTACAGTCCGTCCCAAAATCAATACAATGCACGTATCAAAGGAACAAAAATACGACTGAGTTCAAATAGGTTTATTAAACACATACAACTTGTATTTAACCAATACAGAAATGACAATTAACTAACATTAGCGTATTGTTATAGAAAATAAATGAAAAGAGCACTGTCCCAAAAGTATATAGAATGCATGGGAACTCAAATTTGCAAGAAAACACTTGGTTCTCAAAAGCATATCGATTTTCCGTTGTTTCGTATGAGATCATATACACGATCTTCCGTAGAAATAATCAAAGTTTGTAACGTTTTAGGATCTAAATTGTACCAAGCGTACTCGATTGACGTCTTGAGTTCATTGATTGACGAATACTGACGTCCATTAGCATAAACTTCCCCAGATAAAATGCCCCACACGCTCTCAATGGGGTTCAGGTCAGGACTCATTGGTGGCCAATCAAGAACAGATACATCTTTTCTGTTTTGATAGTCTTTTGTAGCATTGGATGTATCGTTGGATGCGTTATCATGCTGAAAAATCCAATTCTTTTGTCCCAAAATTTCACGGAATGGAATCAAATGACTTTGTAGTGTCTCTACATACTTTTCAGAGTTTTATCGTCCATCTAAAAATGCTAAAGATGCCTGACCGTTATATGAAAAGGCTGCCCACATCATCACCGACCCACCACCTTGCTGTCTGCTAAAAAATGTTAGGGGCTCTTTCCTTAAATCATGCCAGTAGCTTGCATATCCATCAGGACCATCCAGATTCCATTTTTCATCACTGAACAGCACACTCAGCCATTTATCATCCCAAGACATGTGCTGACGGGCCCACTGCGATCTCTTCTTTTGGTGAAGTTTTGTGAGTGGTGGTTTACATCACATTTTCTTGTGAATAAGGTAACCAACTTCTTTAAGACGTCTGTGAATTGTATTCTTTGATATATGCAAATGTGAACTAACAGTGTTGTTACGTATGGGCATTTTCTGGGAGGAAGCCATTCTCAGTATTCGTCTTTCATCACGAGCACTTGTCACACGTGGTCTTCCTGAACGATGTTTTGGTTGGTGTGGCTCTCTACGAGCTGGAACTCAATAAATAATACTTTTAGAACGGTTTAACGCATTGGAAATGTCATGAAAAGATTCACCTTGCGATTTTAAGCTGATTATTCTGGCAACCTCATAGCTGTTAGCTGGGAAGCTCTAGGCATTTCGTTGATGAGTAAAGTGTCGCTGTTGAGACATTTCACAGCATATTTATAAACCCCAAACCTTGCATCATGACTAAATATTTACATATTGCATAAAATTATGTTGTTCTATAAACTTTTGGGACACAGCATTTTCAATGGTTTATCATAAACTTTCTCAATGCTTTTTTGAAAAATAAAATATTTGTCATGTTTGCGTATTATCAACTTGCACATGCTTTCATTAAAAACCCAAAAATTTTCCATAACAACATTGATGTCATAGTGACGTAATCAGCAAAACAATAATGTCTATAAACTTTTGGGACAGACTGTAGTCTATTACATATTGTCTGGAATGAAAGGTCTAACGGGGGTGGCTTTCTTGATTTTATTTTTGAAGTTGAATTGTTAGTAAGAATGCTGACATTCTGCAGATGAACGAGAAAAACTATAGAGCTTTATGTGCAATTTGATTGTGTTCGTTTTATTTATCTATTGTTATATTTTGTTGAGGCGATAACAATTAGTAAACATTTGTATAATACATCTTTTTATAAGGTTATATGATCCATTATTAATGATTATAGTCTAAGTTACTTTAGGGATAAACAGCATAATTTTATCTTGTCGTAAAAATAGAAAAATAGAAACACAGGGTACGGGTCTCGGAGAACAATGAACGGATATTTATAAGAAGAAAGGACGAGACACAAAAACCCTGGAATACAATAGATAATAGTTAATAAATAAAAATGAAAAATAAAATAATAATTAACAAAGAACAAAATAATAATAAAAATAAGTAAAATCAAAATAAGACTATAAAA